>CM055744.1:345574-938586 GCA_029465975.1 Dallia pectoralis
ACAGTACAGCATTACATTATATACAACTGAGGACATAATGAACATACTTTATACAGAACAGTACAGCATTACATTACATTATATACAACTGAGGACATAATGAACATACTTTATACAGAACAGTACATTACATTATATACAACTGAGGACATAATGAACATACTTTATACAGAACAGTACAGCATTTCAATATATATACAACTGAGGACATAATGAACATACTTTATACAGAACAGTACATCATTACATTATATACAACTGAGGACATAATGAACATACCTTATACAGAACAGTACAGCATACATAGGACAGAACAGTACAGCATTACATTATATACAACTGAGGACATAATGAACATACTTTATACAGAACAGTACAGCATTACATTATATACAACTGAGGGCATAATGAACATACATTATACAGAACAGTACAGCATTACATTACATTATATAGGACTGAGGACATAATGAACATACTTTATACAGAACAGTACATCATTACATTATATACAACTGAGGACATAATGAACATACCTTATACAGAACAGTACAGCATTACATTACATTATATACAACTGAGGACATAATGAACATACCTTATACAGAACAGTACAGCATACATAGGACAGAACAGTACAGCATTACATTATATACAACTGAGGACATAATGAACATACTTTATAAAGAACAGTAAAGCATTACATTACATTAAATACGACTGAGGACATAATGAACATACTTTATACAGAACAGTACAGCATTACATTATATACAACTGAGGACATAATGAACATACTTTATACAGAACAGTACATCATTACATTATATACAACTGAGGACATAATGAACATACCTTATACAGAACAGTACAGCATACATAGGACAGAACAGTACAGCATTACATTATATACAACTGAGGACATAATGAACATACTTTATACAGAACAGTACAGCATTACATTACATTATATACAACTGAGGACATAATGAACATACCTTATACAGAACAGTACAGCATTACATTACATTATATACAACTGAGGACATAATGAACATACCTTATACAGAACAGTACAGCATTACATTACATTATATACAAATGAGAACATAATGAACATACCTTATACAGAACAGTACAGCATTACATTATATACAACTGAGGACATAATGAACATACCTTATACAGAACAGAACAGCATAAATAGGACAGAACAGAACAGCATTACATTACATTATATACAACTGAGGACATAATGAACATACTTTATACAGAACAGTACAGCATTACAATATATATACAACTGAGGACATAATGAACATACTTTATACAGAACAGTACAGCATTACATTATATACAACTGAGGACATAATGAACATACTTTATACAGAACAGTACATCATACATTTATACAACTGAGGACATAATGAACATACTTTATACAGAACAGTACATTACATTATATACAACTGAGGACATAATGAACATACCTTATACAGAACAGTACATTACATTACATTATATACAACTGAGGACATAATGAACATACTTTATACAGAACAGTACAGTACATTATATACAACTGAGGACATAATGAACATACTTTATACAGAACAGTACATAATGAATTACATTTATATACAACTGAGGACATAATGAACATACTTTATACAGAACAGTACAGCATTACATTACATTATATACAACTGAGGACATAATGAACATACTTTATACAGAACAGTACAGCATTACATTATATACAACTGAGGACATAATGAACATACTTTATACAGAACAGTACAGCATTACATTACATTATATACAACTGAGGACATAATGAACATACTTTATACAGAACAGTACATTACATTACATTATATACAACTGAGGACATAATGAACATACTTTATACAGAACAGTACAGCATTACATTACATTATATACAACTGAGGACATAATGAACATACTTTATACAGAACAGTACAGCATTTCAATATATATACAACTGAGGACATAATGAACATACTTTATACAGAACAGTACATCATTACATTATATACAACTGAGGACATAATGAACATACCTTATACAGAACAGTACAGCATACATAGGACAGAACAGTACAGCATTACATTATATACAACTGAGGACATAATGAACATACTTTATACAGAACAGTACAGCATTACATTATATACAACTGAGGGCATAATAAACATACATTATACAGAACAGTACAGCATTACATTACATTATATAGGACTGAGGACATAATGAACATACTTTATACAGAACAGTACATCATTACATTATATACAACTGAGGACATAATGAACATACCTTATACAGAACAGTACAGCATACATAGGACTGAAATGAACATACTTTATAAAGAACAGTACAGCATTACATTACATTATAATACAACTGAGGACATAATGAACATACTTTATACAGAACAGTACATTACATTACATTATATACAACTGAGGACATAATGAACATACTTTATACAGAACAGTACAGCATTACATTATATACAACTGAGGACATAATGAACATACTTTATACAGAACAGTACATCATTACATTATATACAACTGAGGACATAATGAACATACCTTATACAGAACAGTACAGCATACATAGGAGGACATAATGAACATACTATACAGAACAGTTACATTATTATATACAACTGAGGACATAATGAACATACTTTATACAGAACAGTACAGCATTACATTATACATATATTACATTACTGAGGACATAATGAACATACCTTATACAGAACAGTACAGCATTACATTACATTATATACAACTGAGGACATAATGAACATACTTTATACAGAACAGTACAGCATTACATTACATTATATACAACTGAGGACATAATGAACATACCTTATACAGAACAGTACAGCATTACATTACATTATATACAACTGAGGACATAATGAACATACTTTATACAGAACAGTACAGCATTACATTATATACAACTGAGGACATAATGAACATACTTTATACAGAACAGTACAGCATTACATTATTATATACAACTGAGGACATAATGAACATACTTTATACAGAACAGTACAGCATTACATTATATATACAACTGAGGACATAATGAACATACTTTATACAGAACAGTACAGCATTACATTATATATACAACTGAGGACATAATGAACATACTTTATACAGAACAGTACATCATTACATTATATACAACTGAGGACATAATGAACATACCTTATACAGAACAGTACAGCATACATAGGACAGAACAGTACAGCATTACATTATATACAACTGAGGACATAATGAACATACTTTATACAGAACAGTGAGGACATAATGAACATACATAGGACAGAACAGTACAGCATTACATTATATACAACTGAGGACATAATGAACATACTTTATACAGAACAGTACATCATTACATTATATACAACTGAGGACATAATGAACATACATACAGAACAGTACAGAACAGTACAGCATTACATTATATACAACTGAGGACATAATGAACATACTTTATACAGAACAGTACAGCATTACATTATTATATACAACTGAGGACATAATGAACATACTTTATACAGAACAGTACAGCATTACATTATATACAACTGAGGACATAATGAACATACTTTATACAGAACAGTACAGAGGACATAATGAACATACAGAACAGTACAGCATTACATTATATACAACTGAGGACATAATGAACATACCTTATACAGAACAGTACAGCATTACATTACATTATATACAACTGAGGACATAATGAACATACTTTATACAGAACAGTACATCATTACATTATATACAACTGAGGACATAATGAACATACCTTATACAGAACAGTACAGCATACATAGGACAGAACAGTACAGCATTACATTATATACAACTGAGGACATAATGAACATACTTTATACAGAACAGTACATTCATTACATTACATTATATACAACTGAGGACATAATGAACATACTTTATACAGAACAGTACAGCATTACATTACATTATATACAACTGAGGACATAATGAACATACTTTATACAGAACAGTACAGCATTACATTACATTATATACAACTGAGGACATAATGAACATACTTTATACAGAACAGTACAGCATTACATTACATTATATACAACTGAGGACATAATGAACATACTTTATACAGAACAGAACATATACAGAACAGTACAGCATTACATTATATACAACTGAGGACATAATGAACATACTTTATACAGAACAGTACAGCATTACATTATATACAACTGAGGACATAATGAACATACATTTATACAGAACAGTACAGCATTACATACATATATAAACTGAGGACATAATGAACATACATACAGAACAGTACAGCATTTCAATATATATACAACTGAGGACATAATGAACATACTTTATACAGAACAGTACATCATTACATTATATACAACTGAGGACATAATGAACATACCTTATACAGAACAGTACAGCATACATAGGACAGAACAGTACAGCATTACATTATATACAACTGAGGACATAATGAACATACTTTATACAGAACAGTACAGCATTACATTATATACAACTGAGGACATAATGAACATACATTATACAGAACAGTACAGCATTACATTACATTATATAGGACTGAGGACATAATGAACATACTTTATACAGAACAGTACAGCATTACATTACATTATATACAACTGAGGACATAATGAACATACTTTATACAGAACAGTACAGCATTACATTACATTATATACAACTGAGGACATAATGAACATACCTTATACAGAACAGTACAGCATTACATTATATACAACTGAGGACATAATGAACATACCTTATACAGAACAGTACAGCATTACATTATATACAACTGAGGACATAATGAACATACTTTATAAAGAACAGAAAGCATTACATTACATTAAATACAACTGAGGACATAATGAACATACTTTATACAGAACAGTACAGCATTACATTATATACAACTGAGGACATAATGAACATACTTTATACAGAACAGTACATCATTACATTATATACAACTGAGGACATAATGAACATACCTTATACAGAACAGTACAGCATACATAGGACAGAACAGTACAGCATTACATTATATACAACTGAGGACATAATGAACATACTTTATATAGAACAGTACAGCATTACATTACATTATATACGACTGAGGACATAATGAACATACCTTATACAGAACAGTACAGCATTACGTTACATTATATACAACTGAGACATAATGAACATAGTTTATACAGAACAGTACAGCATTACATTAATTATATACAAACTGAGGACATAATGAACATACCTTATACAGAATAATGAACAGTACAGCATTACATTATATATAACTGAGGACATAATGAACATACCTTATACAGAACAGTACAGCATTACATTACATTACATTATATATACAACTGAGAACATTATGAACATACTTTATACAGAACAGTACAGCATTACATTATTATATAACTGAGGACATAATGAACATACTTTATACAGAACAGTACAGCATTTCAATATATATACAACTGAGGACATAATGAACATACTTTATACAGAACAGTACATCATTACATTATATACAACTGAGGACATAATGAACATACCTTATACAGAACAGTACAGCATACATAGGACAGAACAGTACAGCATTACATTATATACAACTGAGGACATAATGAACATACTTTATACAGAACAGTACAGCATTACATTATATACAACTGAGGGCATAATGAACATACATTATACAGAACAGTACAGCATTACATTACATTATATAGGACTGAGGACATAATGAACATACTTTATACAGAACAGTACATCATTACATTATATACAACTGAGGACATAATGAACATACCTTATACAGAACAGTACAGCATACATAGGACAGAACAGTACAGCATTACATTATATACAACTGAGGACATAATGAACATACTTTATAAAGAACAGTAAAGCATTACATTACATTAAATACGACTGAGGACATAATGAACATACTTTATACAGAACAGTACAGCATTACATTATATACAACTGAGGACATAATGAACATACTTTATACAGAACAGTACATCATTACATTATATACAACTGAGGACATAATGAACATACTTTATACAGAACAGTACAGCATTACATAACATTATATACAACTGAGGACATAATGAACATACTTTATACAGAACAGTACATTATTAGGACATTATATATACAACTGAGGACATAATGAACATACTTTATACAGAACAGTACAGCATTACATTACATTATATACAACTGAGGACATAATGAACATACCTTATACAGAACAGTACAGCATTACATTACATTATATACAACTGAGGACATAATGAACATACTTTATACAGAACAGTACAGCATTACATTATATATACAACTGAGGACATAATGAACATACCTTATACAGAACAGTACAGCATTACATTATATACAACTGAGGACATAATGAACATACCTTATACAGAACAGAAGCATACATTACATTATATACAACTGAGGACATAATGAACATACTTTATACAGAACAGTACAGCATTACATTATATACAACTGAGGACATAATGAACATACTTTATACAGAACAGTACAGCATTACATTATTATATACAACTGAGGACATAATGAACATACTTTATACAGAACAGTACATCATTACATTATATACAACTGAGGACATAATGAACATACCTTATACAGAACAGTACAGCATACATAGGACAGAACAGTACAGCATTACATTATATACAACTGAGGACATAATGAACATACTTTATACAGAACAGTACAGCATTACATTATTATATACAACTGAGGACATAATGAACATACTTTATACAGAACAGTACAGCATTACATTACATTATATACAACTGAGGACATAATGAACATACTTTATACAGAACAGTACATCATTACATTATATACAACTGAGGACATAATGAACATACTTTATACAGAACAGTACAGCATTATATACAACTGAGGACATAATGAACATACTTTATACAGAACAGTACAGCATTACATTATATACAACTGAGGACATAATGAACATACTTTATACAGAACAGTACAGCATTACATTACATTATATACAACTGAGGACATAATGAACATAATTTATACAGAACAGTACATTACATTACATTATATACAACTGAACATAATGAACATACTTTATACAGAACATTACATTACATTATATACAACTGAGGACATAATGAACATACTTTATACAGAACAGTACAGCATTACATTATATACAACTGAGGACATAATGAACATACTTTATACAGAACAGTACAGCATTACATTACATTATATACAACTGAGGACATAATGAACATACTTTATACAGAACAGTACAGCATTACATTACATTATATACAACTGAGGACATAATGAACATACTTTATACAGAACAGTACAGCATTTACATTATATACAACTGCCCGCTGCTCCGATCCTCCGACCAATCTCCCGCTCCATTGTTCCCTCACTCGCGACAAGACCCCGAGGTACTTGAACTCCTTCACTTGGAGTAAGGACTCATTCCCTACCCGGAGTAGGCACTCCACCGGTTTCCTGCTGAGAGTCATGGCCTCAGATTTAGAGGTGCTAACCCTCATCCCAGCCGCTTCACACTCGGCTGCGAACCGATCCAGTGAGTGCTGAAGGTCACCGACCGATGAGGCCATCAGGACCACATCATCAGCAAAAAGCAGTGATGTGACCATCAGCCCACCGAACGGGAACCCCTCCCCCCATGACTACGCCTTGATATCCTGTCCATGAATATTACAAACAGGATTGGTGACAAAGCGCAGCCCTGGCGGAGGCCAACCCCCACCTGGAACGAATCCGACTTACTGCCGAGGACACGGACACAGCTCATGCTTTGAGCGTACAGAGATTGGATGGCCCTGAGAAGAGACCCCCTCACCCCATACTCCCGCAGCACCTCCCACAAAAGATCCCGGGGTACCCGGTCATACGCCTTCTCCAGATCCACAAAACACATGTAGACTGGATGGGCATACTCCCAGGCCCCCTCCAGGATCCTTGCGAGAGTAAAGAGCTGGTCCGCGGTTCCCCGGCCAGGACAAAAACCGCATTGTTCCTCTTCAATCTGAGGTTTGACTATTGGCCGAACCCTCCTTTCCAGCACTTTGGAGTACACTTTACCAGGGAGGCTGAGGAGTGTGATACCTCTGTAATTGGCACACACTCTCTGGTCCCCCTTTTTAAAGAGGGGAACCACCACCCGGTCTGCTACTCCTCTGGCACTGTCCCAGACTTCCATGCAATGTTGAAGAGGCGTGTCAACCAAGACAGCCCTTCCCCACCCAAAGCTTTTAGCATTTCTGGACGAATCTCATCAGTCCCTGGGGCTTTGCCACTGTGGAGTTGTTTGACTACCTCAGCGACTTCCCCCAGGGAAACTGACGATGACCCTCCATCAGCCTCCAGCTCTGCCTCTGTACTAGAGGGCGTGTAGGTCGGATTCAGGAGCTCCTCAAAATGCTCTTTCCAGCGCCCGATCACATCATCAGTTGAGGTCAACAGTGTCCCATCCTTACTGTACACAGCTTGGATGGTTCCCCGTTTTCCCTTTCTGAGGTGCCGAACGGTTTTCCAGAAGCATTTTGGTGCCGACCGAAAGTCCTTCTCCATAGCTTCTCCAAACTTCTCCCACACCCGCTGCTTTGCCTCTGACACGGCAGCGGCTGCAGCCCTTCAGGCCTGTCGGTACCCTGCAACTGCCTCCGGAGTCCCCGGGGCTAGCATATCCCTGAAGGCCTCCTTCTTCAGTCGGACAGCTTCCCTGACCACCGTGGTCCACCACGGTGTTCTAGGGTTACCACCCCTTGAGGCACCTAGGACCTTGAGACCACAGCTCACCGCCGCAGCTTCAGCAATAGAAGCTTTGAACATTGCCCACTCAGGTTCAATCCCCCCAACCTCCACAGGGATGCCTGAAAAGCTCCGCCGGAGGTGTGAGTTGAAGATCTTTCGGACAGGGGCCTCCTCCAGACGTTCCCAGTTCACCCGCACCACCCGTTTGGGCTTACCTGGTCTGTCCAAAGTCTTTCCCCACCCTCTGATCCAACTCACTACCAGATGGTGATCAGTTGACAGCTCTGCCCCTCTCTTCACCCGAGTGTCCAAAACATGCGGCCTTAGATCAGCCGATACGATCACAAAATCGATCATTGACCTTCGGCCTAGGGTGCTCTCGTACCATGTACACTTATGCGCCTCCTTATGTTCGAACATGGTGTTTGTTATAGACAATCCATGACTAGCACAGAAGTCCAATAACAAACGACCGCTCGGGTTTAGATCAGGGAGGCCGTTCCTCCCAATCACGCCTCTCCAGGTGTCTCCATTGTTGCCCACATGTGCGTTGAAGTCTCCCAGCAGAATGATGGAGTCCCCTACTGGAGCCCTATATAGGACTCCCTTCAGGGTCTCCAAGAAGGCTGACTACTCCGAACTGCTGTTTGGTGCATAAGCACAAACAACAGTCAGAGTTTTCCCCCCCACCACCCTTAGGCGTAGGGAGGCAAACCTCTCATCCACCGGGGTAAACTCCAACACCGCCGTGCTCAGACGTGGGCTCGTGAGTATCCCCACACCAGCCCGCCGCCTCTCACCCTGGGCAACTCCAGAGAAGAACAGAGTCCAACCCCTATCCAGGAGTAGGGTTCCAGAGCCACGGTTGTGCGTAGAGGTAAGTCCCACCAGATCCAACTGGTATCGCTCCACCTCACGCACAAGTTCTGGCTCCTTCCCCCCCAGTGAGGTGACGTTCCACGTCCCCAAAGCAAGCTTCTGCCGCCCGGGTCTGATCCGTCGAGACCCCCCACCTTCACTGCCACCCATATGACAGCGCACCCGACCCCTGCGGTTGTTCCTGTGAGTGGTGGGCCCACAGGATGGAGAGGAGAGAGATGCCACGTATCTCGTTCGGGCTGTGCCCGGCCGGGCTCCGTGGCAAACCCGGCCACCAGACGCTCGCTTTCGAGCCCGCCGTCTGGGCCTGGCTCCAGACGAGGGCCCTGGGCTTTCTCCAGGCAGGGTCTCGCTCCTTTTCCCTCTATCTTTCATGGGGTCTTGGTGAGACCATTATAAACTGAGAACATTATAAACATACTTTATAAAGAACAGTACAGCATTATATTATATACAACTGAGGACATAATGAACATACTTTATACAGAACAGTACATCATTACATTATATACAACTGAGGACATAATGAACATACCTTATACAGAACAGTACAGCATTACATGATATATGACTGAGGACATAATGAACATACTTTATACAGAACAGTACAACATTACATTATATACAACTGAGTTCATAATGAACATACTTTATACAGGACAGTACAGCATTACATTACATTGAATACAACTGAGAGCATTATTAACATACTTTATACAGAACAGTAAAGCATTACATTATATACAACTGAGGACATAATGAACATACATAGGACAGAACAGTAAAGCATTGCATTATATTATATACAACTGAGGACATAATGAACATACCTTATACAGAACAGTACAGCATACATAGGACAGAACAGTACAGCATTACTTTATATACAACTGAGGACATAATGAACATACCTTATACAGAACAGAACAGCATACATAGGACAGAACAGTACAGCATTACATTACATTATATACAACTGAGGACATAATGAACATACATTGGACAGAGCAGTACAGCATTACATTACATTATAAACAACTAAGGACATAATGAACATACTTTATACAGAACAGTACAGCATTACATTACATTATATACAACTGAGGACATAATGAACATACCTTATACAGAACAGAACAGCATACATAGGACAGAACAGTACAGCATTACATTACATTATATACAACTGAGGACATAATGAACATACATTGGAAAGAACAATACAGCATTACATTACATTATAAACAACTAAGGACATAATGAACATACTTTATACAGAACAGTACAGCATTACATTATATTGTATACAACTGAGGAAAAATGAACATACATAGGACAGAACAGTACAGCATTACATTGTATACAACTGAGGACTTAATGAACATACTTTATACAGAACAGTACTGCATTACATTACATTATATACAACTGAGAACATTATGAACATACTTTATGCAGAACAGTACAGCATTACATTATATACAACTGAGGACATAATGAACATACTTTATACAGAACAGTACAGCATTACATTACATTATATACAACTGAGGACATAATGAACATACTTTATACAGAACAGTACATCATTACATTATATACAACTGAGGACATAATGAACATACCTTATACAGAACAGTAAAGCAATACATTATATTGTATACAACTGAGGAAATAATGAACATACATAGTACAAAACAGTACAGCATTGATATACAACTGAGGACATAATGACATTACTTTATACAGAACAGTAAAGCATTACATTACAGTATATACAACTGAGGACATAATGAACATACATTGGACAGAACAGTACAGCATTACATTACATTATATACAACTGAGGACATAATGAACATACCTTATACAGAACAGTAAAGCAATACATTATATTAAATACAACTGAGGAAATAATGAACATACATAGTACAAAACAGAACAGCATTGATATACAACTGAGGATATAATGACATTACTTTATACAGAACATTACAGCATTACATTACAGTATATACACTTGAGGACATAATGAACATACATTGGACAGAACAGTACAGCATTACATTACATTATATAAAACTGAGAAAATAATGAATATACTTTATACAGAACAGTACAGCATTACATAACATTATATACAACTGAGGACATAATGAACATACCTTATACAGAACAGTAAAGCAATACATTATATTAAATACAACTGAGGAAATAATGAACATACTTTATACAGAACAGTACAGCATCACATAACATTATATACAACTGAGGACATAATGACATTACTTTATACAGAACATTACAGCATTACATTACAGTATATACAACTGAGGACATAATGAACATACATTGGACAGAACAGTACAGCATTACATTACATTATATACAACTGAGAAAATAATGAACTTTATACAGAACAGTACAGCATTACATAACATTATATACAACTGAGGACATAATGAACATACTTTATACAGAACAGTACAGCATTACATTACATTATATACAACTGAGAACATTATAAACATACTTTATACAGAACAGTACAGCATTACATTATATACAACTGAGGACATAATGAACATACTTTATACAGAATAGTACATCATTACATTATATACAACTGAGGACATAATGAACATACCTTACACAGAACAGTAAAGCAATACATTATATTAAATACAACTGAGGAAATAATGAACATACATAGTACAAAACAGTACAGCATTGATATACAACTGAGGACATAATGACATTACTTTATACAGAACAGTACAGCATTACATTACAGTATATACAACTGAGGACATAATGAACATACATTGGACAGAACAGTACAACATTACATTACATTATATACAACTGAGGACATAATGAACATACCTTATACAGAACAGTAAAGCAATACATTATATTAAATACAACTGAGGAAATAATGAACATGCATAGTACAAAACAGTACAGCATTGATATACAACTGAGGACATAATAACATTACTTTATACAGAACATTACAGCATTATATTACAGTATATACACTTGAGGACATAATGAACATACATTGGACAGAACAGTACAGCATTACATTACATTATATACAACTGAGAAAATAATAAATATACTTTATACAGAACAGTACAGCATTACATAACATTATATACAACTGAGGACATAATGAACATACTTTATACAGAACAGTACAGCATTACATTACATTATATACAACTGAGAACATTATAAACATACTTTATACAGAACAGTACAGCATTACATTATATACAACTGAGGACATAATGAACATACTTTATACAGAACAGTACATCATTACATTATATACAACTGAGGACATAATGAACCTACCTTATACAGAACAGTAAAGCAATACATTATATTAAATACAACTGAGGAAATAATGAACATACATAGTACAAAACAGTACAGCATTGATATACAACTGAGGACATAATGACATTACTTTATACAGAACAGTACAGCATTACATTACAGTATATACAACTGAGGACATAATGAACATACATTGGACAGAACAGTACAGCATTACATTACATTATATACAACTGAGGACATAATGAACATACCTTATACAGAACAGTAAAGCAATACATTATATTAAATACAACTGAGGAAATAATGAACATACATAGTACAAAACAGTACAGCATTGATATACAACTGAGGACATAATGACATTACTTTATACAGAACAGTACAGCATTACATTACAGTATATACAACTGAGGACATAATGAACATACATTGGACAGAACAGTACAGCATTACATTACAGTATATACAACTGAGGACATAATGAACATACATTGGACAGAACAGTACAGCATTACATTACATTATATACAACTGAGGACATAATGAACATACTTCATACAGAACAGTACATCAATTCATTATATACAACTGAGGACATTATGAACATACTTTATACTGAACAGTACAGCACTACATTATATACAACTGAGGACATAATTAACATACTTTATACCGAACAGTACAGCATTACATTACATTATATACAACTGAGAACATTATGAACATACTTTATACAGAACAGTACAGCATTACATTATATACAACTGAGGACATAATGAACATACTTTATACAGAACAGTACATCATTACATTATATACAACTGAGGACATAATGAACATACCTTATATAGAACAGTAAAGCAATACATTATATTAAATACAACTGAGAACATACATAGTACAAAACAGTAAATAATACAACTGAACATAATGACATTACTTTATACAGAACAGTACAGCATTACATTACAGTATATACAACTGAGGACATAATGAACATTCTTTATACAGAACAGTACAGCATTACATAACATTATATACAACTGAGGACATAATGAATATACTTTATACAGAACAGTACAGCATTACATAACATTATATACAACTGAGGACATAATGAACATACTTTATACAGAACAGTACAGCATTACATTACATTATATACAACTCATCTCATCTCTCATCTCATCTCATCTCTTCTCATCTTCAACCGCTTATCCGGGGTCGGGTCGCGGGGGTAGCAGCTCTAGCAGGGGAATCCCGAGGCGTTCCCAGGCCAGTGTGGAGATATAATCTCTCCACCTAGTCCTGGGTCTTCCCCGAGGTCTCCTCCCAGCTGGACGTGCCTGGAACACCTCTCTAGGGAGGCGCCCAGGTGGCATTCGTACAAGATGCCCGAAACACCTCAACTGGCTCCTTTCTATGCAAAGGAGCAGCGGCTCTACTCCGAGTTCCTCTCGGATGACTGAGCTTCTCACCCTATCCCTAAGGGAGAGGCCAGCCACCTTTCTGAGAAAACCCATTTCGGCCGCTTGTACCCGCGATCTCGTTCTTTCGGTCATGACCCAGCTTTCATGACCATAGGTGAGGGTAGGAACAAAGATTGACCGGTAGATCGAGAGCTTTGCCTTTTGGCTCAGCTCTCTTTTCGTCACAACGGTGCGGTGAAGCGAATGCAACACCGCCCCCGCTGCTCCGATCCTCCGACCAATCTCCCGCTCCATTGTTCCCTCACTCGCGAACAAGACCCCGAGGTACTTGAACTCCTTCACTTGGAGTAAGGACTCATTCCTTACCCGGAGTAGGCACTCCACCGGTTTCCTGCTGAGAGTCATGGCCTCAGATTTAGAGGTGCTAACCCTCATCCCAGCCGCTTCACACTCGGCTGCGAACCGATCCAGTGAGTGCTGAAGGTCACCGACCGATGAGGCCATCAGGACCATATCATCCGCAAAAAGCAGTGATGTGACCATCAGCCCACCGAACAGGAACCCCTCCCCCCATGACTACGCCTTGATATCCTGTCCATGAATATTACAAACAGGATTGGTGACAAAGCGCAGCCCTGGCGGAGGCCAACCCCCACCTGGAACGAATCCGACTTACTGCCGAGGACACGGACACAGCTCATGCTTTGAGCGTACAGAGATTGGATGGCCCTGAGAAGAGACCCCCTCACCCCATACTCCCGCAGCACCTCCCACAAAGATCCCGGGGTACCCGGTCATACGCCTTCTCCAGATCCACAAAACACATGTAGACTGGATGGGCATACTCCCAGGCCCCCCAGGATCCTTGCGAGAGTAAAGAGCTGGTCCGTGGTTCCCGGCCAGGACGAAAACCGCATTGTTCCTCTTCAATCTGATTGGGCCGAACCCTCCTTTCCTGCACTTTGAAGTACACTTTACCAGGGAGGCTGAGGAGTGTGATACCTCTGTAATTGGCACACACTCTCTGGTCCCCCTTTTTAAAGAGGGGAACCACCACCCCGGTCTGCCACTCCTCTGGCACTGTCCCAGACTTCCATGCAATGTTGAAGAGGCGTGTCAACCAAGACAGCCCTTCCCCACCCAAAGCTTTTAGCATTTCTGGACGAATCTCATCAGTCCCTGGGGCTTTGCCACTGTGGAGTTGTTTGACTACCTCAGCGACTTCCCCCAGGGAAACTGACGATGACCCTCCATCAGCCTCCAGCTCTGCCTCTGTACTAGAGGGCGTGTAGGTCGGATTCAGGAGCTCCTCAAAATGCTCTTTCCAGCGCCCGATCACATCATCAGTTGAGGTCAACAGTGTCCCATCCTTACTGTACACAGCTTGGATGGTTCCCCGTTTTCCCCTTCTGAGGTGCCGAACGGTTTTCCAGAAGCATTTTGGTGCCGACCGAAAGTCCTTCTCCATAGCTTCTCCAAACTTCTCCCACACCCGCTGCTTTGCCTCTGACACGGCAGCGGCTGCAGCCCTTCGGGCCTGTCGGTACCCTGCAACTGCCTCCGGAGTCCCCATGGCTAGCATATCCCTGAAGGCCTCCTTCTTCAGTCGGACAGCTTCCCTGACCACCGTCTTTCAGTTCCCAACTTTAAACTCTATTTCTGGGTTTGTATTGCGCCCCCTCCTCACCTGGCTTAGCACACATGTGTCTGTCTGCTGGCGTCCCCTAGAGAGTGCTATGACAGAGCCTTGGTCACTACAGGACGTTCTCTTTGCCAATGTTTCTAACAAGAAGTGCCAGCTATGGTTCGGCCCCGTGGTCGCTCATCTTGTCAAAACTTGGAGATTGGCTGAAACATACTGCCATATAGCATGCAACCGACACACTTTCTCACCATTATTCAATAATACAGCACTTCTTATTGGGGGGAGGCCGATTACAGCCCCACACTGGGAACAAAGGGGAATTCATTGTTTAGGGGACATTTTTGGTGAGGTTGGCTTGTTACCCTTCTCTGATATACAGAATGCATTCGGTCTGCCACATTCCTCTTTTTTCTTTTACCTTCAGTTAAGGTCGGCACTCAAGGCATACGGTGTCCCCTGGCAGGGGCCTCTACCCATCCATCCCATTCGGAAGCTATTTACCGCATGCCCGAAAAACAGTGGTATGGTGTCCAGGCTCTACCAATTCCTATTGATATCCAGCCGCACTACCCTCCCTATTGAAAGAATTTGGGCACGCGATTGCCCAGGACTGAGTGTCGACCTCTATTGGCAGGTTGTGTGGGCTAACGTCCAAGAGGTATCCCGCAATCCAGACCACCAGCAGATCCACTACAATTTTATACATAGGAAATATTACACCCCTGTGGAAATGCATCACATGAAAATAGTTTACAGCCCATTATGCGCTCTCTGTCCGATAAAGGCTCAGGGTACATTTATGCACATGTTCTGGGAATGCTCTCCTGTTGGTCAGTTCTGGAGCGATGTTGCATCCAAGTTGTCCACACTGTTTAAAGTTAATGTGCCCATTACTGTCGATGCTTTGATTCTCAATGATCTGTCAGCCTCTCAGCTCTCTAAAACTAAGAAGCGCGCAGTGTTTGCTGGACTTACTGCTGCCAAGAGGATACTCATTGGAAACCACCTCATGACTTGTCCACTCGCGCATGGATCCTTTCGTTCTTGGACGTTGTGTATATGGAACTGTCCACGGCCCGCATAGGGAGAGCCCCAGGAAAGACCTTGGACACTTGGCACGACATTGTAATGTCCTTGAAATATTTACTGTGAATTTGTGCAAGCTGTTCTTTATCTGAGCATGTGACTGGTCCCTTGCCTTGTTATCTGTCTGTCTGCGTGTCTGTTTGTGTGTGTCTGTTTCGGTGCGTGTTGTCCTATCTCCTTCCCTCCTGTTTTTCCCACCGTTCTTCTCTTTTCTTTTTCTGTTTGTTTTCGCTCTCTTTTTGAGGCCCTGGGACGCGTTCTATGTTCCAGTATGTTGTTTGACACTGTGTGAATGTTGTGTTTTCTATATATATGTAAAAAAAAACAATAAAGATTTGATCACAAAAAAAAATTAGAACCAACCAATGATTATGTAGCTGATCAGTGTCTTTACACGATAGGGTATATCGCAGCCACCGCACTTGGCAGGAATTATGTCCTGCTCCTTAGGTGGGTGGCTAGCATTGAAGTCGCTCCCCTCAGACGTCTTTAACTGAGGGCAGAGCTGCATGGTTCAGACCTGTTGACTTCACTGGGTTTTCAAGTGGGCACGCCACGTCACAGATGTGCTCTCCAAAGTGACTGTCCCGAGAACCCCCTGCAACCCACCTCCACCGGTAGATTCCAGGCTCTCCAACCCCCCTGCTGGCTCTCAGAAATGAGGGACTGATACTTCCCTAGCTTGCGTTCATGTGCCTTCTCTATCCTTTCCTCCCAAGGGACCGTCAGCTCTATCAGGGCCACCTGCCATGTTGTCTGGGACCAGAGCACGATATCTAGTCGTAGGCTGGTCACGGCGATCTTTTCTGGAAACTTGAGTTGCCTTCCAAGGTCAACTCTCATCTCCCAGTCGTCTGCAGTACCCAGGATCCCTAGATATCTGTACTCCTTTCCAGCCTTCTCCCCAGGCCTGAGGAAGCAAATGAAGCAGGGGCCTTTATCTTGTGCCTTGGTTCTTTTCCGCTTCCTCTCCTTCTCCAGTCCATCGGCCAGTTATGCTAGCTCCTGATCATGGCGCCACCTGAACCTCCCTTCAGTCAGGCCTGCTCGACAGGATGACAGAATGTGCTCTAGGTTTGCTGGTCTCTTGCACAGGGCACAGGAAGGATCCTCTGTCAGTTTCCATCTTTGGAGATTTGTTGGTGTTGGCAGGACGTCGTACACTGAGCTAAGGAGGAACTTTATACGATGCCCCTCCATATTCCAGATGTCCATCCAACTAAGGGATCTTCCTCTGACACCTTCCCACCGGGTCCAGCTGCCTTGTTGCTTCATGGCTACGGCCCTGGCTTGTCTACTCTTCCTCCACAGCCCTAATCTCTTTCTGCACCATCCCTTTCCGTTCCTTTGCCCTTGCCTCCTTCCAGCTTGCTCGGGTGATGACTCCCAGGCCCAGCCGCCCCTGGGTCACCGTGCCCATAATATCACCATGCTGTAAGCGCTCCTCCGCTTCCCTCAGAGCTCCGCTGGGCTTCCACTTCTCTCCCACCTTCACTACGATGTTAGCCTGTCGCCCAGCCTGGTTATTACTGTCGCACAGCATCATGGCCAACCGAACTTTGGCTGTCTTAAATTCCTCCACGACTGATGCAATTGGCAATTGCAATTTGCTCCCTGAGCGCTATAGCCCTATAGAGCAAAAGCTTTTGGGGACAGACAGCCAGCTCCTTAGGAAGCTGTTAATTCTCCTTTCCAAAGTCTCCACTGTTGTCAAAGAGACCTCATACACAAGCAGTGGCCACAGGAGCCTTGGAAGGATGCCATGTTGATAGCCCCATACCTTTTACTTGCCGGGCAGGCCACTCCTCTCTAGGGTGTTTAACCATTCTTCTGCTTGGTTGAGCATCTCCTTCACGCTTGCTTTATCAGTCAGGTCGGCTCTGTAGCATTTCCCTAAGCTTTTTACTGGCTTCTCTGTGACTGTTGGGAGGGAATCTTCACCAATCTTAAAACGGAAGCGGTCCTGCACACGGCCCTGTTTCAGTACCAAGCTCCTTGATTTTGCGGGTTTGAACTCCATCCTAGCTGCTCTGTTGAGCTCTACCAAATCCTCCAAAATCCATCTGCCCTCCAGGACTGACCTTGCTGTTATTTTCAGGTCGTCCATAAAGGCTCTGACTGGGACCTGTTGGACTCCACTTGACAGCACAGCTCCCCTTCTGGGCTTCCCCGCCTACTTGTCGAGGAGGTTCATTACCGCAGCAAACAAAATCACAGAGATGATACATCCGGTCACGATTCCGACTTCCAATCTTTGCCAGTTGGTAGTGAAGTCACCAGGTGAAGCGCATCTTGAAATTCCCAAAGTAGTTCCCGAGGAGCAGCCGTACCCTCTGGGGGACGTGATAGGCTCTGAGTGTGTGGTCGACCGACTTATGCGGCACTGTGCCATAAGTATTCGTTAGGTCAAGCCACAGGACAGCTAGATCTCCGTGGTTCCTTTTCGCGTCCTCGATGATCTTGGAGATGACGCTGTTGTGCTCGATGCAACCGGGGACTCCTGGGACTCCGCCTTTTTGTACAGAGGTGTCAATATACTTGTTGTTAATCAAGAACTGGGTCAGTCTCTTTGCCAAGATTCCAAAGAACACCTTCCCCTCCACATTCAACAGTGAGATTGTGCGGAATCTTTCAAGCTGGAAGAGTCCTCCTGCTTTGGGATGAAGCAGCCCTCTGCAATAAGAAAACTGTCTGGCAGATGGTTCTTCCTCCACACTAACTGAAGTAGCCTCCAGAGACGTCTCCTCAGCCTCTCACAGTTCTTGTAAACTCTATACGGAATTCCATTCGGCCCCGGTGCAGATCTTCCCTTTGTCTTTCGGATAAAATCAATGACCTCCTGCCACCTGGGCTCTCCTTCGTCAAAGAAGATGATCGGCTCCTCTGGGCTGCAGAGCTTTCCTTCCAGGTTGAGTTCTTCCTCTCGCCTTGGGTCACTGTGAACTTTACAGAGGTGCTCTTCTACCCCCTCCTTCAGAGCCTTTAGTACTCCTGATCTTTTTACTCCAAGGAGCACTGACAGGTACTTGGGTTTTTTTGTGAACTTGATCCTCTCCTTCTCCCGCCTCCTTCTATCCCTTCGCTGGCACTCCACTCGGCGTAAGGTCTTTATGTGCTCCCTAATGTTATCTCGCATCTCTTTAAGGGCAGGCTTTTCATCTTCAGGAGCCTGCCGAAAAGCCTTCCTCAATCTTCTCAAATCGCCTCTGAGTTTTGCTTTTTCCCTTGAGCGCCTGTTCTCTCCGACCTGTTGCGGGCCTTTGATATTGTTCACCAGGTTCGTGCGAGTTGCCCCCCTAACCCCAAGCATCCCCAATGCTCTCCAAAGTGACTGTCCCTGGAACCCACCTCCACCGGTAGATTCCAGGCTCTCCAACCCCCCTGCTGGCTCAGAAATCAGAATCGCCATGAATGTATGAACATACAAGGAATTTACTTTGGCAGGTAGGTGCTTACATACAACATAAGAATAGAACAATATAAATTATACTAAGAGGGTGAGAATATGCAAAATACTATACAGAATACAGATAAGTATTGTAGTGCAATAGTGCAAATATTGTAATTTTTATGGTGCAAAATCAGGCAATGTGCAATGGAATGGGAAGAGTTCAAGGCTTGTGTGCACCCCTGGACTTGTTGAGGAGCACAGGGGAAGAAACTGGTTGTCAC
Source organism: Dallia pectoralis (assembly GCA_029465975.1). NCBI lineage: Eukaryota > Metazoa > Chordata > Actinopteri > Esociformes > Umbridae > Dallia > Dallia pectoralis. The sequence goes on from CM055744.1 coordinate 366,616, forward strand.
GATTGGTGTGGTGGCGTTGCTACACTTACATTTCGGTGATGCACTTCCTTGTTTCACTTCCGTGTTTACGTTTGTCTCACGGCTGTTTGCACTTGTAATCAATGGGATATAAGAGGGTCGCGAGCAGTGCACTCGTTGCTTCGCATTGTTACATGTCACACGTTGTTTGTAGAGGTGAGTGTATATATATATTAGAAGACGTGCTGTTCTTGGAATGTTTTGTAAGTCGCTGGTTATGCGCACTATTATTTCTAGTTTAACAGTTTAGTTCTTTTCCGCCGTTCACGGTTTGTTTTATGTTTTATCATTAATAAAACCTGTGTTGAAACGGATACCTTGGCTCTGCATATGGCTTCACGCACTACACCTTGGACGGACCGTGACAGAATGCGAAGCCCACAAGATAGCCAGCGGAGCCTGATGGTGAGTGGATTCCTCGGGGGGGCAAGCTATAGCGCCCCGAAGGATGAAGCTCACCGTCGCACCACGGAGCAGTGGGACTGGGGTAAGCCGGAGACGCCCGAAGAGGAGTATAGGCGCCTCCGTGCTTACTTCGGGTATGAGCCACCGATGCAGCTATCAGGGCTGATTACATCGGGTCCGCGGTCCCTCCCGGAGGAAGGCAAGAGGGCACCCCGAAGGCGTCCCAAGAAGGTTTTTGGGGGGGAGCTAAGGAGGTGTTCCGGGAGGACCGCGGAGAGAGCACCCACGGTCCTGGTGCTGCAGGAACGGCCACCCACTGCTCCGGGGCTGCAGACAGGGGGAGGAAAACCCCTGGAGCTACAGCCACTACCCCCGCCGTGGAAAGACCCTTTTCTGCCGCCGACGACAGGGACAGAAAAACCCCCGGAGGGGTTGGATGACCAGCCCACGGCCATTATTAGGACGTGGTGGAGGACATGGCTGGATTTACAGGAGCCAGCGCCTGAGATGGTCACCACCACGCTTGCGCCTGAGATGGTCGCCGTCACGCCAGCGTCCACGATGGTTCCTGCCGTCCCGCCAGCGCCCAAGATGGCTACCGTCGTCCCGCCAGCGCCCAAGATGGCTGCTGCCGTCACGCCAGCGCTCAAGATGGCTGCCGTCGTCCCGCCGGCGCTCAAGATGGCTGTTGCCGTCACGCCAGCGCCCACGATGGTTCCCGCCGTCACGCCAGCGTCCACGATGGCTCCTGCCGTCCCGCCAGCGCCCAAGATGGCTGCCGTCGTCCCGCCGGCGCTCAAGATGGCTGTTGCCGTCACGCCAGCGCCCACGATGGTTCCCGCCGTCACGCCAGCGTCCACGATGGCTCCTGCCGTCCCGCCAGCGCCCAAGATGGCTACCGCCGTCTCGCCAGCGTCCACGATGGCTCCCGCCGTCACGCCAGCGCTCAAGATGGCTGTTGCCGTCACGCCAGCGCTCAAGATGGCTGCCGTCGTCCCGCCAGCGCCCACAATGGCTGCCGCATCGCTGCCAGCAATGGCTGCCGCATCGCTGCCAGCAATGGCTGCCGCATCGCTGCCAACAATGGCTGCCGCATCGCCGCCCACAATGGCTGCCGCATCGCCGCCCACAATGGCTGCCGCATCGCCGCCCACAATGGCTGCCGCATCGCCGCCCACAATGGCTGCCGCATGGCCAACAATGGCTGCCGCATGCCGCCCACAATGGCTGCCGCATCGCCGCCCACGATGGCTGCGCCGCCGCCCAAGATGGCTGCCGCACGCCGCCCACAATGGCTGCCGACGCGCCACAATGGCTGCCGCACGCTGCCAGCAATGGCTGCCGCCGCCCACAATGGCTGCCGCATCGCCGCCCACAATGGCTGCCGCATCGCCGCCCACAATGGCTGCCGCATCGCCGCCCACAATGGCTGCCGCATCGCCGCCCACAATGGCTGCCGCAAATGGCTGCCGCACGCCGCCAACAATGGCTGCCGCCCACACATGGCTGCCGCATCGCGCCCACAATGGCTGCCGCACGCCGCCAAGATGGCTGCCGCCACCGCCCACAATGGCTGCCGCACGCCGCCCACAATGGCTGCCGCATCGCCGCCCACAATGGCTGCCGCATCGCCGCCCACAATGGCTGCCGCCACGCCGCCCACAATGGCTGCCGCCCGCGCCCACGATGGCTGCGCCACGACGACGCCACGATGGCCGCCACGACTACGCCACGATGGCCGCCGCCACGACTACGCCACGATGGCCGCCGCCGACTACGCTCACGATGGCCGCGCCACGCGCCACGATGGCCGCCGCCACGACTACGCTCACGATGGCCGCCGCCACGACTACGCTCACGATGGCCGCCGCCACGACTACGCTCACGATGGCCGCCGCCACGACTACGCTCACGATGGCCGCCGCCACGACTACGCTCACGATGGCCGCCGCCACGACTACGCTCACGATGGCCGCCGCCACGACTACGCTCACGATGGCCGCCGCCACGACTACGCTCACGATGGCCGCCGCCACGACTACGCTCACGATGGCCGCCGCCACGACTACGCTCACGATGGCCGCCGCCACGACTACGCTCACGATGGCCGCCGCCACGACTACGCTCACGATGGCCGCCGCCACGACTACGCTCACGATGGCCGCCGCCACGATGGCCACGATGGCCGCCGCCACGACTACGCTCACGATGGCCGCCGCCACAACTACGCTCACGATGGCCGCCGCCACGACACCGCCCACGATGGCCGCCGCCACGACTGCGCCCACGATGGCCGCCGCCACGACGGCGCCCACGATGGCCTCCGCCACCACGTCGCCCACAACGGCGGACTCTGAGCCGCACAAGACGGCGGACTCTGAGCCGCACAAGACGGCGGACTCTGAGCCGCACAAGACGGCGGACTCTGAGCCGCACAAGACGGCGGACTCTCAGCCGCACTAGACGGCGGTCTCTCTGCCGCACTAGACGGCGGTCTCTCTGCCGCACTAGATGGCGGCCTCTCAGCCACCGAGGCCTTTTCAGGGCTGGACCTGCGGTCCTGGACTGACCCTTTTGGGTTTGACTGCGGGTTCTCTCCCTGTTGCTCCCTTGTTTTGGTTTTGTGTTTCCGTTCGGCTATCTGGTCACGATTGGTGTGGTGGCGTTGCTACACTTACATTTCGGTGATGCACTTCCTTGTTTCACTTCCGTGTTTACGTTTGTCTCACGGCTGTTTGCACTTGTAATCAATGGGATATAAGAGGGTCGCGAGCAGTGCACTCGTTGCTTCGCATTGTTACATGTCACACGTTGTTTGTAGAGGTGAGTGTATATATATATTAGAAGACGTGCTGTTCTTGGAATGTTTTGTAAGTCGCTGGTTATGCGCACTATTATTTCTAGTTTAACAGTTTAGTTCTTTTCCGCCGTTCACGGTTTGTTTTATGTTTTATCATTAATAAAACCTGTGTTGAAACGGATACCTTGGCTCTGCATATGGCTTCACGCACTACACCTTGGACGGACCGTGACACTGGTCTTATGGCGTAAGGTTTTGGTCCTGAAAGGCAACACCTAAAAGGCAACACCTGGGCAACAAAAAACACCTGTCAGTCACATGTTCCAATACTTTTGCTCACTTGAAAAATGGGTGGGTTCAAACAAAGGGTGGTATGTCGTGAGTTGTTTAACACATCTAGATGTAAATACCAGGAAATAAAAGCTGAAATTCTGAACTTTTGTCTCATACTCATCTTTTGATCTTAAACCCAAATGTCTTCAGTGAACAACAAAAACAAAGGAATTTGCCTTACCGTTCCAATACTTTTGGAGGGGACTGTATACTCACAGTACTTTATCATACTAGCATTTTCTTATGTTTGTATTCTTGGCCACTGTGTATGTATGGATGAACGCAGGTAGGGGTGTGTGATTGTACCCGCGTGTGTGCATTGAAAGGTTTCAAGTGGGCCTGTGGCTGCGTATCCAAATATATGTGTGTGGGCGTGTTTGTTTACAACAGACGAGTTTACGTTTAAAGGTCCCAATGCATGCGCACTTCCGGCTGCTTGCATGTTTAGATATGATGAGTAATTGTCGTTTGGTTTTCTGTGTATATGCGTGTACTGCATGTTAATACTGTATAACTGAGGTTACTGTTCAGGAATGGTTTAAGTTGCTAAATGTATTTAGTTCTTGTTGTTTATGCGACGGGGTCTCCCACGTTCACTGCTTAAAATGCACGGGAGCTACGTCAGTGTTCTGGAGCTGTCTTCGGATATGGAGACTGGTAACTCGGGTTTGGGGGCGGGGTTAATGTTTTTGTATGAATTTTTTTTCTCTCTTTTTGGTTATTATTTCTTTGTTCTCCCCGATTATTTTTTTCTTTATTTACCAACTGTTTTGCTGTCTTCACAACAGCTTGGCGGGTCAGTTTCTTCTTCCTGTTTGAATATTTTAAATGGCTAGCACCAGTAGTGTTGGTGGGGGTGCACCAACACCTATTAAGTTTGTATCTTGGAATGTGAAGTCAATGAACACGCCAGTTAAGAGGTCTATGGTATTTTCTGATTTGAAAAAGCTTGGGGCAGATGTCGTTTTTTTTACAGGAAACTCATCTCATTAATGACCAGATAAAGTTGCAAAACTCTAGATATAGTCAGGTTTTTCACTCCCATTTTAATTCCAAGGCAAGAGTGGTTGCAATATTGATTAGTAGCGGAGTGCAGTTTACTTTGTTGAATGTTATCTCTGACAGTAATGGCAGATATGTTATTGTAACCGGCACTCTTTGGTACACACCGGTAGTGCTGGTCAATGTGTGATGACGTGAGCCCCAAACTTTGATGACGTGAGTTTTGCCAACCAACTGCTGGGGAAAATCCCTTCTCTAACTACCCACTGTTTGATATTTGGTGGGGATTTGAACTGCGTTGTTAGCCCGGCTCTGGATCGCTCCAACCCAAAGAATTCCTCTCCCTCTGCTATGTCTAAGGCCTTTCTGATTTTATGGTTGACAATAGTTGTACTGATCCGTGGAGATTTCTCAACCCCAGGGCTAGAGAATATTCATTTTTCTCACATGTGCACCACTCTTATTCTCGTATTGACTACTTTTTTATTGATCATGCACTGCTTCCAAATGTGACCTCCTCCTCTGAATGCCCATTGTCATTTCAGACCACGCCCCCCTGGCCCTAGATATCGCCCTGTCGGTGCAAACACATTCCCCTACCTGTTGGAGATTCAATTCACTTCTGTCTGACACAGACTTCTGTAATCTCATTTCCACCTCCATTGATAACTTTTTGTTTTCCAACCAGACAGACACCACGTCTCACTCTCTTTTATGGGAGACACTCAAAGCCTACCTAAGGGGGGTGATTATCTCCTACTCTATAATAAAAGACGATTACAATGTGCTTAATAAAGGCCTAACTGCTTGTGATGTACTGTATACATAGGGACTTTTATTCTGAAGGGCTGGAAGTACATTGTGGGTACTAGGGGGCGGGCTTTTCAAAGTGTTATAAGCTCACTGTAAGTCCTGTGTGGTCAGAGCTCTCAATAAACGAACCCAACAAGACCTTGTGTGTATAGTGTTTTGATGAGTTTATAGGTATTATGTATTAATAATTCTTAGTAATACATAAATATTCTTAACAATTGGTCCTTCGAGCCGGATCTCAATTATTCATTGTTTTGTTACTTCCGAAAAAAATGGCTGAAATCGTGCACGTGGAGATAACTAGTGAATCTCCTATTAAAGTCCCTCACCTTGAATTAGGTGTTAAAAAGGGCATGTTGTTTTTTGGAAGTAATAGGCGATGTGACGAGATTGAACGAATAAAACACAGGTTGGTGGGTTCCTTTATTCATTAAAAAGCATGAAATAGTTAAATGTAAATTTTAAGAGTTCATGTTTGCATGCATAAGGCCCGGGGGTAAACGATCGATATGAAATTGTTAAGTTTGATTTAAAAGGTTCATGAGTGCATGCGGTCCTCCTGTGTGGGACGAGCGGCTAATAGTAGCTGGGTATCTGATAACTACATTTATATAGTTGAATGTAAAGAGCTCATAAGAGCTAGATTTCTGTCTCATGAAACAGGGAGACAAGGGGCATCTGCGCCAGTTTTAGTTTTTTTGGTATTATTGTGTTAGTATAAAAACTTAACGGCCAGTTGGTGATTACGGTATTGTTAATAAATTGGAGTAACTTTACCAAGGGCCAGACGCCAGTGTACAAAAATTTTAAAAGGACAACAAAAAGAAGAATCCATTCAAACAAAATGGTGTGATAGTGTTTAAGAAGACACCGGAATATGTAAAATATATGGCAAGTAAAGGTCTCTATTATGTCCACCATTTGGGAGTTAAATTATGGGTTCGGGGCGACTAGTCATAGTAAAACACTGTGAGGTACTAGTTAATATCCATTAGGATAAAACTAATGGTAATAAAAAAAACATAGCTTTGAGCTAAAATATTGCCAATACCTAGTTAAAACAGAGAAAAAAAATAGGACAAGATAATTTACGGAAAAAGCTATATATAGGAGAGAGAAGCTGGAGTGTAACTAAACGTTTCGGCGTTTTACTGTATTTTGGTGAATTGTTTTTCAAAACTTGGGTAAATGTTTACTTTGGGAAACCTGGTTTGTGTTTTGTGGTTGACCTGTTTGTGGAATTCCTGTCGGTTTGTCTGTTTTCATGTTGTGTGTGTACATGTTTTGTCCCTGTCTTAACAGTGGTGGAGCATGAAAATGAAGTAGCATTATGATAAGTGTTGTGTCTCTGATACGTCATATGCTCATTGTGGACAGAGATCAGTGGGCTGCTCCTGATGTGGAGTTTTATTCCTATACAGATATATTTCGATGACTCTTCAAATTTGGTTAAAGGTTCTGGCTTTGTGTGCACGTTTATGATGGTGATTTTTGTTCTAAGGAGTCTAAGTTCATCGAGTTGTGTTAATATAACTATATATTTCCATGTTTCCTCTGGTTTGGTTGATGACTTTATCTTATAAGATAGTGTTCTGTTTACAGAGGGTGCTTGTGTTTTTGAGGAACAGAGCCTGCTGATTAGATAATGAATTGATTCCAATGGGTGTTAGATTCTTGGGTTTGGAAACATCATGTGTGCCTCACTGTTCTTCTGAGTTTACTTTCTGCAGTACTACTGGGGTAAATCTATAGAGAACTGTTCTCCTCACTATTATTGAGTGCCTGGATTAATCTATAGAGTGTTTTTCCATGCTATTATCTTTATTATGGTTTTGTGTAACAACTCTATTAGCTTTTGTTCACAATTTTGGCAGGTTGGTTAAAACTGGTTTTCACCCCAGATGGGGGGTGATGTTATCTCTGGAATGTTGACCTGCCCTCCTGTTGAGAACTCTCCTGTGGAGGGGGAGGAGGTGATGGGTTTAGAGTAGAGCCAATGATACTGTTTTTTTAACACTGTGTGATTCCATTTATCAGGTTTGCTTTCTCTCCTGTGTCATTTTCAGCTGACTACTGTAGAGAAAGCAGGGGGGACTAAGGTTGATATTTAACTTGTTTCATCACTGAGTATCAATTTGTTAAAATTGGGTTTTGGAAAGTGTTTGTTGGATTTAAAAGTCTAACATTAAGCTAGACCTCAACATTTCTTATCAGATGGAATAATCTTCTTAAAGGGGAGAGCCTCCCCCGCACACTTCTACCACTGGCAGGGGGGAGGAAATGTAAGAATGGGGGGAGGCAGTAAAATGGGGGAATGGCATGGCATGTCTAGAAAGTCTTAAAGTAGCACAAGATATACAGAGAAATAATTGAGTGGGTTTAAAATAATAAAATGCATACATGTAGGTTCTTCCTAAATTAATCATAGTTTAAAAGAAACAGTTTACGGACTAAATAGAGTCATATATGCATGTCTTAAAGCGTATAAAAACATCAAATTGGGAAAGGAAGACAGTGATAAATCTCTGTTGAGAGTGATAGGATGTGAAAAAGAAAGTGTTAAAATTGTTGAAGTAGAAAGCTAAGTGTAACGAATCGCGGGTTTTGTAGCAGATACAGGAACGGGCAGGAAGCAATCGCGGAGTTTTACAAGATAATTGTGCTTTTATTAATAAACACACGGACTTATACATAAACAAGAACACAGATATAACCTCTACACGGAGACGAGACCATTACATAAAAACAATGACCGACAAAGACCAAACCAAACTGACGAACTTAAATACTGTGACAATCAAAAAGAAATGAAATCAGCTGCACCGAAATCACAGGTGCCAATCAAGGGTCCTTAATTATCCCGACAAGGAGCAGCAGAGACTCCCAGAGTCTTACATAATCCCCCCTCCCACGCGCAACTCCTGGGGCGCCAAAACCCCTCACCCCGGGAAACACCGGGCTTAGGCAGGATGGTGTGACGAGGGTCGGGAGGCCTGACGGGAGGAGGCGGAGCCGAGGACCGAACAGACGACCGTAGGTTAGGAGGCCGTGGCGGCGGACGCTGGTCAGGAGGCCGTGGCGGCGGACGCTGGTCAGGAGGCCTGGACGGGTCAGGATCAGGCTCTGGCGGATCTGGATCAGGCTCTGGCGGATCTGGATCAGGCTCTGGCGGATCTGGATCAGGCTCTGAAACGTCTGACTCAGGGACAAACTCGAGGACAGGCTCGGGGACATGCTCAGGGAAGGGGAGAAACACGGGTAAGGGGAGAGACACGGGTAAGGCGAGAGACACGGGTAAGGGGAAAGACACGGGTAAGGGGAGAGACACGGGTAAGGGGAGAGACACGGGTAAGGGGAGAGACACGGGTAAAGGGAGACACGGGTAAGGGGAGAGACACGGGTAAGGGGAGAGACACGGGTAAAGGGGCGAACACCGACACGGGGATAGACACTGACACGGGAATGGACACAGATTTAGAGACACGGACTGAAAAGGAGAGAGTGATACGGATGGGACTAGACACAGAAGGACGAATAGGACCAGGGATGGATCTACGGACAGGACAAGAACTGGGGACCAGGGCGGGACTAGGACACGGAACATGGACGGCGATGGGTGAAGGAACGGAAAAGGGGGCGGAGCCAGGCAGAGGGACGGAACAGGGAGCTAGGACGGGGACTGGGACCGGAATGGGACTTAGGGCTTGGACTAGGATGGGAGTAGTGTCTGGGACTAGTGAGTGCTCTGGGGATAGCACTAGGATGGGGGCGGAGACTGGGACCGGGTCATGAACAAACGGAGAGACAGGGACGGGTTTAGAGATGGGGACAGGTTCTGGGACTACACTGGGTTCTGGACTAACAACAGGTACAGGGGCTAGAACGGGTACAGGGGCTAGAACGGGTACTGGGGTTAAAACAGGGATTAACACACGCTCGGGAACTGAAGTCTGCATAAGGGATTGAGCCGGACCAACGGGACATGGGAGACCCAGGCTCAGGGTTGCCCGACAGTCTGGCCTCGGAAAAACTGTGAGGCCCAGCCTCGGGCGGGACAGGAGGTAGCCTGGTCTGGAATACTGCAGAGAGTAGGGATTCCGGTAGGACGGGTAGTCCATCCTTATCAATATAACACCCGAGCAGATAAAAGTTCTGAACAATGTCATCTGAGGATGGTTCCTCTGTCTTAACGGGGAGGGTGGGTGGGAGCTGCGATACGGCAGTCTGTAAAAATGAGCCGGTAGACAGACCTGATTCTTTGGGAGGTTGAGGAGGGAGTGAAGATTCGTACAGGCGAGTCTGACTGGGTAAATCCGGGAAAGCCTCATACGTCTCCAACACCTGCGAGAAAAACTCTGCAGGGTCTTCGAAGTCATCGTCCTCATCATAATAGTCCTCGTACTCCTCGTCGCGGTTAGACTCCGCATTATCTTCTACCTCGGACAAGAAATCCGCCCGGACCCAGCCTACTGGGGCGGGGGCGGATGGTCGGGGAGGCAGGGGTGGTCCGTGACGTATCGCGCAGCGGCAAAATTGTTCAGCTGGTCTGGAGCAAGGATTCTCTTCCAGGAGAAAACCCCAAAGATCTCTCCGCTGCTTCCTCTTAATTCGGTCGGCCATTCTGTAACGGGTTGTGTAGCAGGTACAGAAACGGGCAGGAAGCAATCGCGGAGTTTTACAAGATATTCACAAGTTCGCACTTACATGCCAATTAAGGGATAGGTTTAATGCGTATTTGGCGTGCTGTCCGGAGAGAGGATTCGGCCCGAACCCAGAGTACCCCCCCCCCGCATGTAAGTGGTTAGGACTAGAATTTGAGCAGAGAAGGGGTGGTGGGGGGATGCTGCGAGCTGTCAGCGGAGCAAGGTAAGACTGCTGAGTCTATATGTACCCTAGCCGTTGATTGCTGAGAGCTTCCACCTGTAATTAATTAGCTGAAAGTCCTCCTCCCGAACCTTGTTATTAAACCTCATTTCACGAGTTCGCACTTACATGCCAATTAAGTGATAGGTTTAATGCGCATTTGGCGTGCTGTCCGGAGAGAGGGTTCCGGGCTCGGAATCCGGCCCGGGGCTCAGGGAGAGTACCCCCCTAACGCTAAGGAGCAGAGGACAGCCGCCGGATTATAAACCCCCCAGAGTGCCGAGCTTGGCGGACTGGCATCTCGAGGAAGGGTCTGACTTTTTTTTTGTATGCGCGGGGCCTGTGAAGCCGTTCCGGGTGGATGGCCGTTCGAAATGCATGCGCCATCGACAAATAGGGTTGGTGGACAAATAGGGTTGCTGGTGGACAAATAGTGGACAAATAGGGTTGCTCGAACCGGAGTGGGGAGGAGGGGAGGGGGAATGGCGGCTGGAAGGATGAAGAGTGAGCTTGCGCTGCGAGCGGGGGCGGGCCCGCGCTGGTTTGGAGCTGTGGGGCTGCGGGCCTGCGGGCCACTGCCGGTGGGCGGAGTTGGGCCGCTGCCAGTGGGCGGGGTTGGCACCTGGTCGGTAGAGAGACTGAATGCGAGGGTTAGCCTGTACTGCTGGCTGCGAAAGCTTCGCGCTGGTGCCCGGGCCCGGAGCTCGGGGCCGCTGGAAAGGGAGAGGGTTATTAGGGGTATACGGCTGAGCTGTAAAAGGGGAGCCGCAGGGCTCGTCCGAATGCGGCGCTGCGGCGGCAGAGGCATTGGCGGAGCGAAGCGAGCCGTGTCCTGAGCGGGAGACTGACGGAGTTGCCTGGGGCGGTATATTTTGGGCCCTGCGGGTTTTGCCCTGCCTGCGGGCCGGTTTGGGAGAAGATTGTAGGGAGACATATAGGTCGTACGGCTCCGCTTTGTGCGTCTTCCTTGAGACCTGTGGTCCGAGTTGCCCAGCGCTTGTCTTAGCCCGGCTACGGTCCAGTTCCCGACGGGAGGGATCGTCGGGATGGTCGAGCGGTAGGAGGAAGCCGGGGAAGAAGGTGGGGGTTTTGCTGGGGGCGGCGAAGCCTGGTACCGGCGTCCGGGTGAACGAGCGGATGGTCGGGCCGGAGTGAGGCCGCCGCGAGAAGCCCTGGGCTCAGGAGTGGCGTCCGGCATGACCGAAATGATCAGGGGGCCCGCGACTTGCGGGGGGACATTCCTGGGATTGCTAGCGCCTTCGGCAGAGGAAGCGCTTTAGCGAGACGTAGTATCTGGGCGAGAGAAACTACTGCTGCTGCGAGCTGTCAGCGGAGCAAGACTGCTGAGTCTATATGTACCCTAGCCGTTGATTGCTGAGATCTTCCACCTGTAATTAATTAGCTGAAAGTCCTCCTCCCGAACCTTGTTAGTAAACCTCATATTGTGCTTTTATTAATAAACACACACGGACTTATACATAAACAAGAACACGGATATAACCTCTACACGGAGACGAGACCATTACATTAAGACAATGACCGACAAAGACCAAACCAAACTGACGAACTTAAATACTGTGACAATCAAACAGAAACTAAATCAGCTGCACCGAAATCACAGGTGCCAATCAAAGGTCCTCAATTATCCCGACAAGGAGCAGCAGAGACTCCCAGAGTCTTACACTAAGGAAGACTTCAGGAGGGCCTGTTAGATTGTAAATACCATATATTGTCTCGGGTTGTAAAGAACAAAGACAGAGAGATGAGTGAGAAATGGAGGGGGTTATCTGTCCCCAGGAAGGAGCTGGAGAGGGCTAAGAAAGTTGGGAAAAAAAGGTTTGCGGTCAGGTCAGAAGGATAAAGTAATAAAATAGTAGAGGAAGACTAGAAACCTACAGTGAAAAAGAGATATTTACTGTGTTGAGATAATTACTTATTTTATCATGATACCAAACATCTAATAGAACTAAAAGCAGCCAGATTAATTAATTATTTGTGACACCGAAGTGTGTATATCAGTCATAATGAAAGTTGATTTGCCTGGGGGGGTGAAACTCACATACAAAACTACATGCATTGCACGCGATCATCATTGTAGACTTACTCAGGAAGTTCTACTACTTAGTGGTGGGCAGAGTGGGCCTCATCTGTAGTATTTAAACTGTGCTCTGAGTGGGCCTAGCCTCATCTGTAGTATTTAAACTGTGCTCTGAGTGGGCCTAGCCTCATCTGTAGTATTTAAACTGTGCTCTGTTAACCTGATTGAGATATGTTGTGCAAACTAGAGGAGTGACACCAACCCTCCAGGGAAGGCGAGTGGTCCGGCTGAGGGAAGGACTATCCAATATGATCCTGGTCACAGAAGGTGAAGGGATCTCAAGCTAATTGGTGGAGATTGGAGCTCATCTTAGCCGGACCAGATCAGTGAGTGAGGACAGAGTCCATGGAGCCACTAGGGCTCAGCAAGGACAGATAGGAGACATACAAAAGGTAACATTTCTTCATTGCACTGCTTATTCAGGGATTTAGGTGAGGAAACATCACATGACTGTATAATAATACCAGACCTAGCCACTAGGGTGAGACCAAACTTATAAAATACACTCTTGAGGGTAGCTGATCTGAGACTCTAGTTGGATGAGACCAATGCCACTAAATGTGTGGTGTGTCAAATGCTGCGCTTTTATCCAAAGCGCTTTACAGATCCTGCGTCACATTCACCCATTCATTCACTCATACACTGACGACCACGTCTACCATGCAAGGCGACTGCAGGCTCGCCAGGAGCAGCTGGGGTTAGGTGTCTTGCTCATGGACACCTCGACCAGGAGGAACCGGGGATCGAACCACCAACCTTCCGATTGATAGACAACCAACTCAACCCACTGAGCCACTGCCGCCCCTCTGAGCCTACCAGCCCCCGCCTCAACAGGGGGGATGGTAGGAATAAAGGGTCAGTGAAGTTGTAGGATACAGACTAACAACGTATAAAAAAAAATCTGTAGACAGTGTGAGATGTGCTGTATAGTTCCCACAAGGGTACTATAGACCATACTTAGAGATATGTCCAGGACATAGGTATTCAGATAATGGGTCATACTTTGTTAATGATGTAATAATGTCACGGATCCTTTGGGTGTAGTGGGAAGGAGCGAGATGCAGAGCCAGATAACGTTCGCGGAGTTTTATTATCACATAAAACCGACAGACACAGGAACCGAAAACTTAACAAACACTGTGACGTAAATAAAAGTGCGCTTACACAAAGCGACTTAATTAATAACGATAACACAGTGCGCATAAAACAAACAGTACAGCCACTCACCTACATGGACACGTAACATTAAATCAATAACCAGCACCAGTGAACCTAACCAGGGACCTTAAATAGCCCACTGATTACTAAACTATGCCCGGCGCTTAATTAAACCCAAATCAGCTGTGCTCCTAATTACAACATACACAGAAGTGCTCTCCCAACCACCCTGTGTACAGCACAACTCACCCACTACCTGACAAATACACCATTTAGGACAGATCGTTAAGTTAAATTTAAGAACTAATTGTGCCTATCACCAACAATTGGCAAGGTTGATAGAAAGAAACAATAGGACAAATTATATAGTCTATCCCATATTAAATATTGTTTGTTAGACCATACAGGATCCCAGAGCTGGAAAATTGACGAGGGAAACGACATTGTACATTATATTCATAAATCACTAAAGAACAAATCTGCTATGTCCAATGTTAGACCAATTCCTGAGCCTGGTGAGGACGAGGATAAACCATTACATGACCTGGTTCCGGGAGACTGGGTGCTGATCTGAAGGACACTCACATGGGAAGGGCCTTATCAGGTATTGTTGACCACACCCTTTGCTGTACGGATCCAGGAGCAACTGGGTTTATAATTCCCATTGTAAGAAAGCAACCACTGTTTAGAGCCGTCTTGTGAACATAGAGGGGGAAGTCAATGGGGCTACAAAGGGGGGTGTCTAATAGAGGCACTCGTCTCAAACCTCGAGAAGAAACTAGGTAGGACGACCCGTCTATAGGGGATCATGACGTCTCTAATATGGTGGGCCTTATTGGGCATAGTGACTGTGGAGGGGCAGACTTTAAAAGGAACAGATTGTAAGGAGAGGATTTTAGGTTCTTCTGTCCAGTCTGAAAATGGATGGGAAAGATTAAATGTATTATATTTGCAGAAGTCCATGTAAGAGAACAATATCCTTGTCTGGAAAGATAGAGCAGGTGTTGTCATGGAATTTTATGATCACTCAAGAAGTTTATTAACAACTAATAGATGTTGTTTAGGCCAAAAGGCACAGCGAAAGGAATGTTTAGGATGAGCTTTCTGTAGGACAGGAATATAAGGCTTATGATAGGCGACATATGTCTTTTGACCTATTGACCTCAAGAAAGGTCCTGGGGAGGGAATATATGTCACTAAGTAACTTCGAGGTGCCGGCTTGGCTGTTAGGAATTGTATGGGACATTGTGTATCTTCCTTCCTTTTACAAGCCTAGACACTTCTTTACTTCCCCTATCTAATTATCAAAGGTACCCTGTGGTCATATAAGAGAACCATCTGTTCACCCTATATACTGTTTAGGTTTTGGTGTGTCAAGTATGTGCGTTACTGATTCTCCATAAATACTGTGTGAACTTCTGTCTCATCAGGTCAGTCTGATCCAGCACAGGTTATTGTCCTGTTGTCTGATGAAGACTTTCCTCAACCCTATTCTTTAACTTTGCTATAGGGATTGATCTGACCAATGCAAAAGCTTAAACCTGTATTTGAGAAATGGTTTCTTAATTGCAATTAAACCTGTTAAAAGTGTCAACTGTATCATACTCTCGTGCGTCTTACTTTAAGTTCGAATTCAGCGATTAAAGTCTAAAATTTCCACGACAGTGTAGATAATAGATTCACCATAACTCATTAGCAGGTTGGCTGGTGAATGGGTGGATGTAAGGAGCATACTGTTGACAGACAGGGGGGAGAACTAACAAGCTAATCATCGGACTTGATAGACAGTTTAGGCTGTGTTCTCCTCAGCGTAACAGAGAAATAAAGTAACTATATCTGATGCACCCATGGACAGCCAAGGAGAGTGTGTTGGAGGGTCATTTCTTTGTAGTGGGTGGTACAGTGAGGGCCTTTACCAAAACTAATGGGTTAATATATTAGTTATTCCAGTTAGCTAACGATACAAACTGCTATTGATCTTTAGAGTTAGGAACAGTTAGCTCTGTGCTCCACAGGTCATATAGAATCACATGGTCCTGGATATCCTCACTGCAGAGAAGGGTGGGGTCTGCAATATGATAGGGGTCACATGACGTTTTTACATTTCTGATAACCATAATAATGTGTCTGATATCATTGCCAATATTCTATACATGACCCTCCTCAGGCCTCCAGGGCCTAATGAAGGGCTTGTTATCTTCACTAATGTCTGTCCTAGTTCCTACTCTAGTTCTGGTGGTGCTGGTGATTTGTCCCGTATCCTGTTGAATCTTCATGGGAGTGTTTCGCGGAGGAAATACTGCAATTGGATCACACCTCAGATGTCGGGCTAAATGATGGTCCTGATTTGGATGCATCAGTGTTCTTTTCCAGTCAAGCGATTACATTTCCCTGCTGTGATAAAATGTTTAGTTACTGATGTTAGTTTACATTGTTATGATCTTCAGGGGGGAATGTTAGGGATGAATAGGATTGCTATAATAAAAGACGATTACAATGTGCCTAATAAAGGCCTAACTGCTTGTGATGTACTGTATACATAGGGACTTATATTCTGAAGGGCTGGAAGTACATTGTGGGTATTAGGGGGCGGGCTTTTCAAAGTGTTATAAGCTCACTGTAAGTCCTGTGTGGTCAGAGCTCTCAATAAACGAACCCAACAAGACCTTGTGTGTATAGTGTTTTGATGAGTTTATAGGTATTATGTATTAATAATTCTTAGTAATACATAAATATTCTTAACAGGGTGTCCTTTATCCCCCCTACTGTTTGCCATTGCGATTGAGCCCCTGTCTGTTGCCTTGCGAGCATCTCCCCTGTTTCAGGGTGTTTCGCGGGAGGGGGTGGAGCACAGGCTGACATTATATGCCGACGATTTGCTGCTCTATGTCAGTAATCCTGCAGTCTGTCTGCCCTCTATTCTTTCAATTTTGGCAAACTTTGGCTCTTTCTCAGGTTACAAATTAAATCTCCATAAGAGCGAGTGCTATCCTGTGAATCCAGCTGCACTCCAACTACGGGAATCTAATTTACCATTCACGCTCAGCCGCTCTGGATTTAAATATCTCGGAGTGAATGTGACTCGTTCTTTTTCCTCTCTACTCTGCAAACATTGCTCCCCTTCTCACGCAGATGAGGGGTGATTTTCAGAGCTGGGGTAATTTACCTCTTACACTCGTGGGAAGGATAAATGCTGTGAAGATGAACAGTCTACCTAAATTTCTCTACCTTTTTCAATCTATTCCCCTTTTTCTGCCAAAGTGCTTTTTCAAGTCAATTGACCAGGCCATCACCTCATTCATATGGGCAGGCAAGGTACCAAGGGTCAGTAGATCTCTACTTCAGAGATGCCGATTTAGTGGAGGTCTGGCTCTACCCACATTTCTTTACTACTACTGGGCTGCACATTTTCATAAACTGTCGTTCTGGTTACATGCTCCAGACTCCCAGTGGTGCCACCTTGAGTCACACTCCTGCATCTCTACTTCTCTCCCTGCTCTGCTTTGCTCCTCTCTCCCATCATCACCGTCCCGTTATACTGGCAACCCTGTTGTGCTCTCCACACTTAAGATCTGGTATCAATTTCGACAGCACTTTAAATTCTCTTCTGTATCTACCTTGGCCCCTATCGATGGAAACCATGCATTTCTCCCTTCCACAGTGGACACCGCCTTCTCTCTCTGGTCAAGAAAGGAGATTACGACCTTTCAGGACATGTATGGGGACAGAGGTTTTTCTAGTTTTCCTGATCTTGTCTCTGAGTGGTCTCTGCCCCAATCACATTTCTTCCGCTACCTTCAGGTACGGCACTTTGTATCCTCTCAGTTTCCTGGATTTCCTGCCCTGCCCCCAAGTAGACCCTGGGATGCTCTACTGTCTCTGCTACCCCATCAGAGGGGGCTAATCTCCCAAATATACTCATGCATCATGTCTCTTGATGCACACTCCACTGATAAAATCAAGTTGGCTTGGGAACGGGAGATGGGGGTAGGTCTTACACAGGAGTGGTGGAGTAGGGCAATAGACAGAATACATTCCACGACACCTTGTGCTCGTCTGGGTCTCCATTTATATCCTACTTCGATAGGTTGGAGAAACTACCCTCTGATTAGTTTACTTTTTTTCTTTCCCCCAGTATTTATTTTAATTAATTATCTTCCCCCAGTGTTGTGTTCTTACTCTTGTATTCGTCATGTATTATTATTATTTATTTTTTGTCTGTTTCTGTTTGGATGTGTGGGTATGTGGATGGGTGGGGGAAAAAATGGGCAGTGGTCTTCTGAGTGCTAACATTCATTGTTACACTCTGCTCAATAAAAAAAAGAAAAAAGAAGTGAACCATCATAGTCTCGGCAGGTTGAATTTCTTCAGCTGATAACGACATTTATACTATGAAATACACTTTTCCCAGTGGAAAATAAAGACTATATGTATAGATTGAAACTATGTATGCATTTTGTCTTTATTATTTATATATATATCCATCTATCCATCTCCCGATCTATCCGCTCCGTCAGACGGATACATCGTCAAGAATATCAGTTTTATACATGATTTTATACATGATTACATGACATTATTTATGAGGATGAATTGCACAGCATGCGTGAAGGACCGCACATTTACCCGGCAAGTTTTTATAAATCCCAACTATTACGTAAAGAGCGGTGTACGTCTTTTTTTGTGTGTACGCAACATTAATAAATGAGGCCCCAGGTGCCCATTATTCCTCGTTAGTAGCATATATAAGTGTTTGGTTATGTCTTTGTGTGGTGTTGTTACATGTTACAGGTGCCGAGTATATTGGTGATTTAAAATACCGCCAGTTTTCCCCTATAGGGACTGATCATTTAGCGCTACGTCGCTCACTTTATTATATTCTCTATTACGCAGTGCATGTGTTGCACTGCCGTTTGATTACTCATTATTAAACGCACTTATTCGAGCGCAGTTCTCTCTCGTCTGGATTCCTTCTCATTTCGGCTCGTGACAAATAGAATGTGTTGCACCTTTCAAAATCGTTAAGACACGTTTTAACACGTTTAAAATAGAACCAACTAAAGGCCTATACCTGGACACTATGATTCTGTAGCTGATAACGACATCTATACTATTATATACATTTTCCCCAGTGGACAATAAAGACTATCTATATAGCCATCTATCCATCCCCCCATCTATCTGCTTCATCAGACGGAGACATCAACAAGAATATCAGTTTAATACATGGTTTTGTTCTGTTCGCCTTAATATTTATGAGGATCAATTGCACAATATGACAATATAATTACAACTATATTTTTTGGAAATGTCAATGTTAAGCCATGAATTGGTTTATTAATGTCAATAATGGAGACAATTTACAAAGTTGGGGAGCGCTAATGCATACCTTGAGTGGAGGAAGATGATTTTCCCCGGTCTGTGTACCCGGTGGCCAATCATTATATAACATTAAACTAAATAACGGATAACCATTTTAACTGTTTTCTGTTATTCAAAATCTGGAGAAGGCAGACGTCTTCTCTACTTGCTCGTCAATTTGCATATAGGAATACAATAGAAGTTAAAGCCAGCAGGGTTTTTGAATGAATAGCGTTTATTTAGTTTATGAAGTGCAACAAGCTAGCTATCGTTAACGGTGCATTTTTCCTTAAACTGATGGTTCAAAATCAGAATCAGGTTTATTGCCAAGTTTGTTTACACATACAAGGAATTTGTTATGACCCTTAGCTGCAGCATTTAGGACACACAATTTTAAACGTACATGAACAGTGCAAATAGAGCAAAATATACTTGAGGTGCTTTATCATTGATGTTGTGTTCCCCCTTGAAAAAAATTAACCTTGAACATGAATTACATTTTGCTTTCTCCTTATCCTTGGTTTTAGTAAAATGTAGCCATGCCTTTGACCGCTTAGCACAGGGTTCCCCAAACTAAGGCCCGCGGGCCGAATCCGGCCCGCCCCCTCATTTGGACCGGCCCTCTGACGAATGCAAGAGACATATTTTGAAAATTAAAATACCTTTTTTTGCACTATATGGCGCAGTAGATTATAAGGCGCATTGTCAATGAATGGTCTATTTTCGTATTTTTTTCATATATATAGTGCTTCGGACTATAATTCGCATTAAGCGGAAAAAAAACTGTCAGAAAAGTCAGAATCCCTCTGGTCATTATCCGATTCAGTGTCTAGCTGTTTCTCAATGTCAAGGATGCTTCCTTGGTAGGACTGTTCCTTCCAAGTCATTTCCTTCAGAGGCTAGGCGAGGCTCCTCTTTAGGATTCGAAGAACACGTAAATGGAACAGGCTAGCAAGTGCACGTCATGCGTCATTACATTAGTAAAAATTTCCGTTTTTTTTCGCGCTGTGGAGGTGGAAAAATAATTACAGACGGATGGGTCTTAAATCAGCCTGTATTTGCTGTAACAACCGCCCGCTATACATTATCCCGCTTATTACATGGCTACCTACCAAATAAATAAATTAATTTACACACAAAAAAATATTTAAAAACGATTATATTGCCTGAGTGAACTGAACTGCGTCCATAGTTTTTCATGGCAACGCTGTGTTATACTTAGCAGCGGTCTGCTATCAAGAAATAACAGACCGGACCGGAATTCAACCAAGCTATGTAATAATATTTCCCCAACTACGTTTTTTTTACCCTATTGAGCAAAATTATCCCTTCAGTCTTTCTCTAACTTACATTCTGAAATGTGTGTGCTTTCTGCACAAGTATTTATTACATTCAACACAAATGGCTAAGAAGCGCATAGGATTGTGGGTGATATGAGAGCGCGAAGGCTACACATGCATCCTTTCGTGTACATGGCATATTTTCCGAACGAAGGGCTCGTCCTTGGTTGAAATTCCAAGGATCCTCGACATTGGAACAGTCCTTCGACGGATGTTGATGACGTAGCATCCTCGAAATTCTGGCTTTTTTTTTTTTTTTTTTTTTTTCTGGCTTCTGAGGATCTTTCCTTGACATTGAGAAACGGCTTCTGTGTTGCTGTTGTGGTGAAGCACAGTATGTATCACTCCGCGACGCTCCTGGCTACGGTACCGTAATGCTGCAAGCGGTGCGGCTTGGTTGTTTACCAGTGTTGTACTTAAACGTTTTGACTTAGCGCAGTGAGCGCCTTGTAACACACAAAATCGTTTAGAGGTCAGTAAGCAAAACCAGAATTAATCCATATATAAGGCGTTTCGGATTATAAGGCACACTGTTGTTTTTTGAGAAAATTACAGGCTTTTAAGTGCGCCCTATAGTGCAAACAATACGGTAATCATATCTGCGAGCGAGCACCCGAGGATTTCGCTCTTATGTCAGGTGCACCCGCGCCAGCAAGAAAAATAAAAGACACAACAAAATGGCCAAACGGTTGAGAAAGAGAAAAGTTGATTCCAAATGCAGGGTATTTAACCAACAGTGGACAAGTGATTATTTTTTTGTTCAATGCAAAGAAAAGGCTGTTTGCCTCATCGGTCACGAAACAGTATCTCTGTTCAAAGAATACAATCTGCGCCGACACTATGAAACCCAACAGTCTCATTGAATTCTATGCTGCCCTCCCTAACGAGACATACTCAAACATCAAAAGGCATGCGATGAAAATGTCCACACTTTTTGGCAGCACGTACATCTGTGAGCAAACCTTATCACGCATGAAACTGATGAAAACTCCCATAAGATCAAGACTCACTGATGAACATTTGCATCAGTCTTTGAGACTGGCTGTGACAGGAATGGAACCTGACATTGGACATCTCACCAGCCAGAAGCAAGCCCACAGTTCACACTGAATGTATGTTTTAATTTAAATTTCAATAGCAATAAATATGAAAAAAATTCATTATGATAGTAATAATGGTCTTTTAATAGGCTATATATCTCTTGAAAGTAATGTTCATTTGTATGTACAGTGCATACAAAACAATGAACTAATGTTAATCTAGCATTATGAGGCATAATACATTTATAATAATCATATTAGAATCTCCACAATGATACTGGTAGTCATTCGGGCCCATGTAATTTTTTTGTTACAGACCGACCCGGCCCCCCATTAGGGAAAGGGAAAATGATGTGGCCCTCACAAAAAAAAGTTTTAAAAAAAGCACATTCTATAATTGTTGCTGTAAAAAACTCTAGCCCATTAGAGACATCTAGTGGGCTAGTCAGGAATTACTGCTCCTGAAATTGTTAGTCTCTGTATAGTACCTCACAACCCAGTGTAAATAACTCTCCTGGGACTATTGTTTAATTATCATTTAAGTTTCTTCTGTTCACTGGGTTGTGTAGATCATTGTTTGATGTTTTGTGTTGCTGCCATTTTCGTATTTTTATTTTTTTTTTGAAAGTTCATCACATGATACTAGAAAAGTCAAAAGCAAAAAATATATAACGGACACAAATACAAGTGTGTGATCAGTAATGTTTAATTTAGACTAATGGTTTTAGAGCTGTCAAGGAATTAAGAGGAAATAGAAGCAGGTAAACATCAGTGTCCATCATTGTGTCCGACACTAGATTACACTTAATGTAAAAACATAAAGGTTAATTAAAAATATGATATTTTACTCAAAATATTATAATCTATGTTATTTACAACTGAAAAAAGATCACAGCTAAAATTAACTCAATGTTCAAAGTTGTAGCAAATTAACTTTTTATGATCTTAATAATTACTTCTGAAATTAGATGCTTCATGAAAAGTCACATGCCTGCCATGGCGGAACTCAGTACGTCTTTTCATGTCACAGAGGACATTTTCATTGATTCAAGGTCTTTGGCCTATTGGTTCGCCTCGTTCTCATAGATAACCGGAAGGCGCTTTGGTTTGTACAAATGACTTGGAATTGGTTTTCTAGGTATTCATTTAAATCAGTGTTTTCAAAAGTGACCTTTCACCTATCCGATGCAAAATATTGTATAATGAAAAAATCTGGGTTCTGCATTCAAATCTATTCATGTTTACTTGTTTTAAATTCATCCAATTGGCAAAACACAGATAAATAAACAAATAAGCTTGACCCTGAAAATATTAATTGTCCTGGGCTGGGCTCAAAACTTTTCCTGTAGTTATTCATCATTGCCGTTACCCACGCATTACCACTTAAAAAATACCTTGTTGTCATTCTTGTTTATTGAAATCCTCAATGTTAGCCCATTGTGTTTCTCGCTGAACAGTGGCACAAATCCCATTAGATTTAAACAATGAATTTAAAAATAAATTCAAACCAAAACAGCTGGCCGGGTGCTTAGGTGATTTGAAAGTTTTTCAGTAAATTTGAACTGAACATGGTGGGGGTGGTGACCGGGACTTTTGACTGTCAGGCTGTGGACAGTCACTGGAAGCTAAATTTGGATGTAAGGGGGATCAGGTTCCCTCTGCAAACACACATGATCCTGCCCTAGTTACTCGAGCTGTGTCCCCCCCTGATACCACCATACTCCCTCAGAGAGCCATACGCTCACGCAGTAACTTCAGACTTTCCGACGGCGCTTAGTCACTCAGGCTTTAGTAGCACTTTTATTGCCACAGGTTATCCCATTCGTTCTCTCTTTGGCCAGCTCAATCTCCACCATCTTTATCTGGACTTGGCTTTACTACGATCTCTGTCTCTCAACAACCTCCAACTCCCCAACCCCCCACAGCAAACAGTGGGTGGGACAGACATCCTGCGGTCCCACCATGTTTTTGGTTCTGGTTGTGGCACCGGAGCTTAGCAAGTTTTTGGCTAGGGCAAGGGGTGGAGCTGTACGCCTGATCCAGGTGCAAATACAGGACGGTGAGTGACTCAGGGAACTGAGGATATTTGCTAAGAAAGAGTTTATTACTATATGAGAAATGATTGATTCCAAATTTCTTGTCTTTTCATCTGTTATCAGTAAGGGGTTTTGTATGTTTTCCATGTGTATCTTGTTTTGGTTGTTTTGCCATTAAAATCACACCACAACTTAGTGCTTACAGTTTTGGGTTAGAGTGTGTCTGTGGGAGCTACTGTTGTAATCTGTCGTTCTTCCATTTCGTCACTTGTTTTTGTGAGGCTGATGGAGACATAGTTGTTTTATGAATATTTCGCAATTGGTTGGAAAGCTGCCACATCTCTTTGTTCAGACTGTGTTAAGTCATACTTTTGAAACAAATTGCAAATAAGACTGACAGCAATACTCAACTTTGAAATGTTGGGCAAGTTGTGGGAGTACATTTATTGAGTTATCAAAGTAAACTTCTGGTTGGCAAAGTAAGAAAGTATCATCTGGACCATCTGGACTCACTGGAGAGATAAATGAATCTGAATACTATTTGACAGCTCACCTTTTGAGTTTTGGCAGGTTACTGAACATCCTTTAGGGCCAGTTGTTCCAAACATTTAATCTGGATAAAAATCATCAAGATTTAAAAAAAACATTTTTTTTATTCAGGATCAGGTAATCAGTATTACTTATGCCGGTTTTTCAAAGCAACATTGGACTGGATCACCCTGATCCAGACACACAGTTTTCACGATAATTCTGTCACTCTCCAATGTTGTTCTCTTCCAATGAAAACGCCATGTCTCATGGAATTTGTGGGTTTGGAAAATAGGTCAATTTTAAGCACTTTTATCTCTTAAATGTTTTGGCCGTGGTCAAAAATCTCTTTCTGTCAATTTTTTCCATGGACAAACATGTATGCCATTGAACAGTTTTGTTTAAAGGGAGACTTTGGACCTTTGAACTGCATTTCAATTAAAAATGTGATTGAATGAAAATGAATGTTCAGTCTCTAACAATGTGTAATCCCTGATTGGTCTTTCGCGTACAACTATTGCTGCGTTTATCGCAAATGATGTTTCCGCTAACTTGGGAAGATTGCCTTGAGTTTAAATGAATGCTTTCCAGTTGGTGAACTTGACAAACATGGATTGAATCCCTAACTCTCTCTCAAATAAGTCTAAAATCCATTAGTTGTTTTTATTTGTTTTCCAAAAAGCAACCACCACATGGATAGAGCAGCTGTCCATCGGCTTTGTGAAAGCTATAAAGCATTCAGGCTGTTTGCCAGACTGTGCGTGTTCAGCAGAGCGTGAAGCAACAAGATGACCCTTGAGGTTTTAAAGACATTTTATTGATGTACTATCGGGGTGTTTACATCTTTTTTGGGACATCTTGTCTGGGCCTAACATCACTGACGCTGGGCATTTGTCATTCTTTTGACATCTAAGACCCTATTATCTGACCGATATGGCTGTGACGCCTGACTCTTATTGGGCTGTCTATGGGCAGTTTGAGGGATGCTTTGTGTGTTTGATATCTGAGCGTGCCTCCAGGATCTCTTCGGGCCAACATTCTGACACATCTCTATGTGTTTTAGATCCAGTTTGAGGTGCGTTGTGTCTTCCGTTTTCTTCCCTGGAGAATGTTAAGTTGTTAGGCTAGTAGGCTACATGGGGCTGTATCTTAATTTTTTCTGGCTATAAGGCTTCAATTTTGCAGTTCTCTGATATTTTTCATTTGTATGTTAAAAGAAAAACAGGATGTATTAAAAGTTGTCCTCGCCAACCTGTGGAAAACAGGATAATTGTGTCAGTTTTGTTTCTGTCAACACATTGGATTGTTTCATTAGCCATATGTTATCCTAGTTGTCTGGTGTCCTTGACAGATCCTGTATTACTATAGTAGAGAAAACCATTTTATCTTTCAGCAATATGACAATAGGTGTCCTGCAAGAGTGTGTGGGCATGTGCGGAAGAGAAGGACAGAGAGAGTTAGATAAAATGGCTAATGGAAAAAGTGTGTGTACCAAGAGTAGGAATGTGTTGGAGCTTAGAATAGCAACTGCACTGAGAGATGGTCAGGAAATCTGCCTGCAACCCCCAAGGGCATTAGTCTTTTGGTCAGTGTGCACATGCAGTTTTAACCCTGTGAGACCCAAGTATCAAACCAATTTATGAAAAAAATTCCCAGACATATACCAAAATTCTGATAATTTATTTCATTAAGCAGCAGTTGAAACCGATAATAACTAGAAAAAACGAAGAGCGGTAACTTTCACTGGGTTGTGTGGTGATAAACATGAAATACAAAAAAGTAGGGCAGCGATGACTTCCTAGTCCTGCTAGTTCCTCACACGAACTCAGTGACCATGGATTAAGCAAATGTTTCTTGCTACAAGGCAGATATTACTGAAAACAGGAAACATTCAGACAGATCTTGATTCTTAGAATATGGCAATTTATTTATAAAGAATTTGCAGTTATTAGTTGTGCTACAGTGGTGTTGGTGGATTTGTGTGCTTGAATCAGTATGTAAGTTTTAAAGCAAGGTGTGTAATGAGCTGTGTTATGTTTTTCAGAGCAGTTGGTGCTTGGGGCATTCAGTGAGCCAAAACAGACCTGGGACCAAGACTATGACCACTTCCTACTTCCTCTACTAGATGACAACGAGCCTTGCTATGTCCTGTACCGCCTTGACTCCCAGAATGCACAGGGATACGAGTGGATTTTCATTTCCTGGTCCCCGGACCAGTCTCCAGTATGTGCATGCTGGAACCTAGCAACATATACAGTCATGCTTTAGCACACGTAACTGCTCCTTTTACCTATTCATTTCCACTGCAGGTGAGGCAGAAAATGCTGTATGCTGCCACACGTGCCACAGTGAAGAAAGAGTTTGGTGGTGGTCACGTGAAGGACGAGATGTTCGGCACAGTGGAGGTATATTAGAAGCCATTTGAAGATTATATGATCTTCTCTGGACATAGTGAACTTTTTTTCAGACTTTAGACCCTAAATCTTGATTTCTCTTATTAGGATGACATCTGTCTGGAGGGGTACCAGCGCCATGTGTCGTCTAGCTCCGGCCCTGCCCCGCTCACAGCCGCAGAACAGGAGCTGCAGAGAATCAAAATCAGCGAGGTGAGGGGACAGGCATCTATGGCGATGTTGTCACCTCAGCTTACTGTTGTGTATTCAGCATATGTTTGCAGACACTAACTTTGTTGTTGCTACTTTTCTAGGGCAGGGTGAAGCAGGTGAGTTGTTATGACAGGCATGCTTTCTCCAGCCCTACCATGTTTGTTTTCACAAGTTTAGAACAGAACAACGCAATCCACCATTAATAAGACTTTCTAATTTCCCATTAACAATGGTCATGCTTCTTCAGCGCATGATTGGGATGAAGTCAAACCTGTTTGACAACAACTAATCCAAGCACACTAAAATCCACCACTGAGAAAATCAAATGAGGCAGTTTACTAAATGTTTACAGATTGTAACCGAAAAGACTTGATAAGATCCCTTTTCTTAGAGAGGAAAGAGAAGAGAAGTATTGAATCAGATTCAGAATCAGAAAAGTTTTTATTCGCCATGAATGTGTGAACAGACAAGGAATTTACTATGGCAGGAAGGTGCTTACATACAACACAAGAATAGAGCAATATAAATTATACTAAGAGGGTAAGGGGTATAGGGATAGAAATATACAAAATACTATACAGAATACAGATAAGTAACGTAAGAGGGTGAGGGGTATAGGGATAGTAATATACAAAACACTATACAGAATACAGATAAGTAACGTAAGAGGGTGAGGGGTATATGGATAGTAATATACAAAATACTATACAGAATACAGATAAGTAACGTAAGAGGGTGAGGGGTATATGGATAGTAATATACAAAATACTATACAGAATACGGATAAGTAACGTAAGAGGGTGAGGGGTATAGGGATAGTAATATACAAAATACTATACAGAATACAGATAAGTAACGTAAGAGGATGAGAGGTATAGGGATAGTAATATACAAAATACTATACAGAATACAGATAAGTAACGTAAGAGGGTGAGGGGTATAGGGATAGTAATATACAGAATACTATACAGCATACAGATAAGTATCGTAAGAGGGTGAGGGGTATAGGGATAGTAATATACAAAATACTATACAGAATACAGATGAGTAACGTAAAAGGGTGAGGGGTATAGGGATAGTAATATACAAAATACTATACAGAATACAGATAAGTAGCGTAAGAGGGTGAGGGGTATAGGGATAGTAATATACAAAATACTATACAGAATACAGATAAGTAACGTAAGAGGGTGAGGGGTATAGGGATATAATATACAAAATACTATACAGAATACAGATATGTAACGTTAGAGGGTGAGGGGTATAGGGATAGTAATATACAGAATACTATACAGAATACAGATAAGTAACGTAAGAGGGTGAGGGGTATAGGGATAGTAATATACAAAATACTATACAGAATACAGATAACTAACGTAAGAGGGTGAGGGGTATAGGGATAGTAATATACAAAATACTATACAGAATACAGATAAGTAGCGTAAAAGGGTGAGGGGTATAGGGATAGTAATATACAAAATACTATACAATATACAGATAAGTAACGTAAGAGGGTGGGGGGTATAGGGATAGTAATATACAAAATACTATACAGAATACAGATGAGTAACGTAAGAGGGTGAGGGGTGTAGGGATAGTAATATACAAAATACTATACAGTATACAGATAAGTAGCGTAAGAGGGTGAGGGGTGTAGGGATAGTAATATACAAAATACTATACAGAATACAGATAAGTAACGTAAGAGGGTGAGGGTTATAGGGATAGTAATATACAAAATACTATACAGAATACAGATAAGTAACGTAAGAGGGTGAGGGGTATATGGATAGTAATATACAAAATACTATACAGAATACAGATAAGTAACGTAAGAGGGTGAGGGGTGTAGGGATAGTAATATACAAAATACTATACAGAATACAGATAAGTAACGTAAGAGGGTGAGGGGTATAGGGATAGTAATATAGAAAATACCAGAGGTGTGGACTCGAGTCATGTGACTTGGACTCGAGTCAGACTCGAGTCATGAATTTGATGACTTCAGACTCGACTCGACAAAATGTACAAAGACTTGCAACTCGACTTGGACTTGAACATCAATGACTCGTGACTTCACTTGGACTTGCGCCTTTTGACTCGAGAAGACTTGCTACTTCCCATGAAAACTGGGGAAGAAAATGTTCACACGGCCGCGCCGCTCTCAGTTTATCTGCATCTGTGAAAAAAATGCATGCAGAGAGCACGCGCGCTGCCTGCACGACATCCAATCACTGTAGTCCCACGTTGTTTTTATTGGGCATCCAATCACTGTAGTCCCACGTTGTTTTGATTCGACATCCAATCACTGTAGTCCCACGTTGTTTTGATTGGACAGCATCTAAGCAGGCACATTGCAAGACAACTAATGAAGCGCAAAGCAACAACGCGCCAGTTGGCAAAATGATACCGAAGATAGTTTCGTTTGGCTATAAAAATTACGAGGTAGTCGACAAAAAAAGAGTTGTAATTTGCAAAACATGTGGGTCGAAGATTACAGACGGAGCTGCGCACGCGCACACGTCTCTATGGAGTCATTCCAATTATATTATCAGGTTGGTCCAGTTTTTCAGAAGTGATAATTTTGAGGAGTGAGGATTTTATTAATGACATGTTTAAAAAAGTTCAGGCTAAAAGGACCCATGTCTATTTGAAAGTTAAACTGTTTTGCAATATGAGGTTAGGGCTGGACAATAATTCAATATCAATATATATCGCGGTAAAGAAAATCAATAACGGTGATATGATTTCTAAACACATTTTCGATATTTCAATATTTTTGCTGATCTCCAACACGGCAAGTTTAAGCTACAAAATGAGCGCCCATGACCGCATTTCAAACGTGACTGAACGAGCTTCCATAAGTGAGGAGAAAGCAGACAGTTGATATGAGAGGAAAGACTAATTCAGTGGTAGGGAAGTGGTTCAGCTTTCTGAGATCTGATAAACTTCAGGTTTCAGCGTGATGCTAAATGTGCCGGAGAATGAGAGGCTCAAAAGCGCATAAAGCCAACATAGGAGCTTGGATCTTCCGCGTTGACTGGCCCATGACGTCATGATGGACATGCGCTTTTGAGCACTCTCATTTTCCGCGCATGTTGCAACATGCACGTTCATGAGCTTCTCTCTCGTGTCTCTTAAACCCACGGTCACGTAGCGAACTCATGAACTCACCTCTTCATTGCCTAACATGTTCACTAACTTTAAATGATATGTTTATAAGAACAAGTTTTGTTGCAAGAAGTTTTGTGTAAAGAATAATATAATCAGCCTATGTTAATGTTTAAAGTTAAATATATTAATAAGGTCAGTCTCAGAGTCCAATTGTTTATTTGACTTTGTATAAAGGTTAAAATCAAATAAAAGGTGAACTTTAATTTATTTGTACCGTTTTATTTCTAAAATGTTATTTAGTTTTATAGGAGGAGGCTCAAAAGACTTGGCAAATGTATTTTTCAGAAGATTGTATACAGACATCCGTTGTGGGTGTTCATGGCATTTTTTCTGAGGCTTTTATATTGTTCATATCGATATCGGAATTATATCGTATCGACCGAAATTAAGAAATATATCGTGATATAAAATTTTGCCATATCATCCAGACCTAAGGTCAATACAATACAGGACTGAAGTTGCTGTGCATTGTTCTAGTGCAATATGCTGTTGAAATACAAGCATTTTTTGTGAAATTAAATTTTCTGTTTTTTACTGTATTTGATTAATGTCATTGTATAAAAAGAGGTTTAAATTAATACAAATCTTACAGACATACATGATTTGTATACATTTTATGTCTGTGGTAAGATGACTTGAAATGACTCGAAACTAAAATGGTAGGACTTTGGACTCGACTTGAGACTTGTTGGCTTTGACTTGTGACTCGACTCGGGACTTGCCTCATCTTTGACTCGACTTGACTCGGGACTCGAGGGCAAAGACTTGAGACTTACTTGTGACTTGCATAACAATGACTTTGTCCCACCTCTGGAAAATACTATACAGAATACAGATAAGTAACGTAAGAGGGTGAGGGGTATAGGGATAGTAATATACAAAATACTATACAGAATACAGATAAGTAACATAAGAGTGTGAGGGGTATATGGATAGTAATATAGAAAATACTATACAGAATACAGATATGTAACGTAAGAGGGTGAGGAGTATAGGGATAGTAATATACAAAATACTATACAGAATACAGATAACTAATGTAAGAGGGTGAGGGGTATAGGGATAGTAATATACAAAATACTATACAGAATACAGATAAGTAGCGTAAGAGGGTGAGGGGTATAGGGATAGTAATATACAAAATACTATACAGAATACAGATAAGTAGCGTAAGAGGGTGAGGGGTATAGGGATAGTAATATACAAAATACTATACAGAATACAGATAGGTAACGTAAGAGGGTGAGGGGTATAGGGGTAGTAATATACAAAATACTATACAGAATACAGATAAGTAGCGTAAGAGGGTGAGGGGTATAGGGATAGTAATATACAAAATACTATACAGAATACAGATAAGTAACGTAAGAGGGTGAGGGGTATAGGGATATAATATACAAAATACTATACAGAATACAGATAAGTAACGTAAGAGGGTGAGGGGTGTAGGGATAGTAATATACAAAATACTATACAGAATACAGATAAGTAACGTAAGAGGGTGAGGGGTATAGGGATATAATATACAAAATACTATACAGAATACAGATAAGTAACGTAAGAGGGTGAGGGGTATAGAGATAGTAATAAACAAAATACTATACAGGATACAGATAAGTAACGTAAGAGGGTGAGGGGTGTAGGGATAGTAATATACAAAATACTATACAGAATACAGATAAGTAACGTAAGAGGGTGAGGGGTATAGGGATAGTAATATACAAAATACTATACAGAATACAGATAAGTAACGTAAGAGGGTGAGGGTTATAGGGATAGTAATATACAAAATACTATACAGAATACAGATAAGTAACGTAAGAGGGTGAGGGGTATAGGGATAGTAATATACAAAATACTATACAGAATACAGATAAGTAACGTAAGAGGGGTATAGGGATAGTAATATACAAAATACTATACAGAATACAGATAAGTAACGTAAGAGGGTGAGGGGTATAGGGATAGTAATATACAAAATACTATACAGAATACAGATAAGTAGTGTAGTGCAATAGTGCAAATATGGTAAATATTGTGATGCAAAATCAGGCAATGTGTAAAAGAAATGGGTAAGAGTTCAAGGCTTGTGTGCACCCCTGGCCTTGTTGGGGTATAAGTGTGCATTTTTACACACTGCAGGTGTTTTTTTGGTGTTGGTTTGTGC
The DNA here is from genome assembly GCA_029465975.1 of Dallia pectoralis. Lineage (NCBI taxonomy): Eukaryota > Metazoa > Chordata > Actinopteri > Esociformes > Umbridae > Dallia > Dallia pectoralis. The sequence continues at coordinate 398,358 of CM055744.1, forward strand.
CTAAACTCTGTTGTCTACATGTCTTTGTGTGCTTGTTGTGTTGTATTCTTTTTGTTCCAGGTCACTTAATTTTCTTTCACAATACAATTTCGGTATTTTGCATGTATGCTGCCCCCTGAAGGTGAAAATGGAGATCAGCGTGGAGAGTAAACAGCAAAACATACAAGGCCTTGCTTTCCCTCTACAAGAGACAGCCAAACAGGCTCTGCAACTATTTGCACAGAAACGCATCAACTACATACAGCTGGTGAGCCTTAAAGAAATGTTAAAGTTATATTCTGATCCAGATTATACTCAGCAATGCAGTGATCTTTGAGTTACCTGTTCAATATTTGTGTGTTGTAGAAGTTGGACACAGAGAAAGAAACAATAGAGCTGGTCCATTCTGAACCTACAGAGGCCACTGGGCTGCCTTGCAGAGTGCCAACTGATACACCCAGATACCACTTCTTCCTGTATAAACACTACCATGAAGGAGACTACTTGGAATCTGTGGGTAAGTCTCAGTCATTGGTGTCCTGATTATACCCTGTATTTTTTCATTGAATCCATTATTATAATATAATATCATTAATACTAAAAGAACTGGTAGTCTCCTTCAGAATGTCTAAACATATTTTATCCAATCCTTTATGAGAATAACAAAACATATTTTGCCTTCTTGCTTCCCAGTGTTTATATACTCCATGCCAGGGTACACAGTTAGCATTAAAGAGCGAATGCTGTACTCTAGTTGTAAAATTCGACTGCTTGATGAGGTGGAAAAAGATTTCCACTTAGCGGTTGCCAAGAAGGTAATTCCTCAAATCCATACACTGCACAATCCACTACCAGTAATTGTATTTGCGTATATATAATTATTCCCTGTCTGGCTGAAAGTGTGCATTTACTATAATGTATTCTTCTCTGCAGGTAGAGATCGACAATGGGGATGAGTTGACGGAGGAGTTCCTGTACAGTGAGGTCCATCCTAAGCAGCATGCCTTTAAACAGGCCTTTGCCAAGCCTTGTGGACCAGCGGGAAAAAGAGGTAGCAAGCGTCTCATCAAGGACCCAGCAACTGGAGAGAGACGACCGGAGACCTAGATGTTTATGGATGAGAAAGAGACAGCAGAAGAACATCCTACTGTTAATTTTATTTTCACTTCCCTTTGCTTGTGTTTTAATAGTTTGTCGGAAATGTACGTATAAGCATGAGCCTACAGGTTTAAACTATACATTAATTGGGCTTTTTGCTTTCTCGTTCTCTGTTTCTCTTAAACACAAACACATCGACACATACACACACACACACACACACACATGGTTTTCTTAACGATACCTTAGCTAAATTAACTTTAAGTGTCGTCCACACCTTCCTGGTTACAACATAATATTTTTGTTTCAAATGTGTTTTTGAATAAAGCTGATATGAATGGGACGGATTCTGAATAAAATTAAATGTTTCATATTGTGTCATAGAAATAACGACTATAACACACAAGACTGGGTGTTTGTTTAATTGGCAAAGGTGTTGTATAGTATCCCCAGATGTATAATTATAAATAATAACCATTTCTCAGACAGTTTTAAACTATTAACACAAGTAAAGTAAAAAATATGTATATTCATATATACAAAAACAATTAAATCCAAAGTTTAGAAAATGCTATAACTGTGTTGTCTCATTGAAGACCTAGATTTATTTTCCAATTTCTCTGGAATTTGATAAGTGCTATATCACATATTGGGTCATTAAAAGGTACAAGCTTTAAACTGCCATGTGTTTATCCTGTCAAATGGCCTGATGGTAAAGTGGATGTCCTGGGTATACACATAGCAAAAGCATGTAATAATCTGGCCTCTGGTATCTAGGAATACAATAATTTATTAAGGATTAGCAAAGGATTGGATCTATCCGTTATGGTAAAGTTGCCTTGGTCAACTCTTTGGAGATCTTGTGATTCACTGAACATTTACTCCACATTTAGTTATCCAGGGAGACACACTGAGACCAAGGTCTCATTTGCAAGCGACCTATCCAACTCTGAGATCTAGTATTGAATCCAGAAAATAATTATTGCTGACTAAAGTAATAAAATGCAGGACACTATGATAAACTGAGTCAAGAAGCAGACCAAATTGCCTCCTGTTCACCAAGACCAAAAACATAGAGATTTGTAAGTCACCCCGAAAATGTTAACGGTAGTGTACGTAGCAGGCGTGGATTTATGGGTGAGCCTGGATGGGCACAGGCCCATCCAGATTGACAGGTGGCCCACCCAATCAGATTCATGAAAATAATACAATTAATGAATAAATAAATAATTTATTTTTAATGTTCAATTGTCTATCCTTGAGGACATTTTGAATTTAAGATATATACAGTTGCTACAAAAAATCTAAAATAAAATATTCAGAAATTTCATATGTATCATTTCACAAAGCTTTTAAGCGACATCACGTTGGTGCCATCAAAGTTGCACCATTAGCTAGCTGTGTGACAGACTGCATATCACTGACTGAAACACTGAAAGCTACATATGTGACATTTCGGGATGATTCGGATGGTGACTTTGTTAAAATGCTCAGACTGACTTTCCCACATTAATGGAAGTACTGGATAGCTGCCGAAATATTTCCCAACATAAATAGTGTTTTGAGGGCGATTATAACACTGCCTTCAATGTCCTGCAGCGTTGAGAGACTTTTCTCCGCAACAAATAGGATTCAAACGTGCCTGAGATCATCCATGCTGACTGGACTCGTGAACAATTTAACACTTTTGTCTTTTGAACACATTATCAATTATCAATTATCAATGTGTTCAACTCAAAGCCCAGGAGACTCCGCCTTGTGTAGCAGCTCCGGTAAGAACAGGTGTTTTTTATGCTGAAATGTTGCATTGAATATAAATACATTTATTCTTATTATAATGTTCAGTTTGAGTCTAGATTCTTCCAACTAATTGATGTTAGGTGTCACTGTCATTGTTATTTTCTGTCATGCATTAGTCAGTATTTTGATCTGAAAGATACAGTAGTTTGAGCAGAGGGTGTGAACAGATGCAGTCCCTGTCACATGTGTTATTACAGACTCAGTAAAGGTTCCAAAGGAATCTGTGGGTGTCGTATTTAGTGTTGTGTCCTATAAGTCCGCAGCATATATGTAATCTTAAAAAACGAGGCCCACCCAAACATTCCCAGGCCCAGTCATTATTTACGTTCTGTATCCACCGCTGGTGCGTAGGTATGCACACATTCAAGTTCAGTGATGAATAAAGAAGATAATTAATAAAAAAGACAGAGATTATAAATACATTGATTGCTTTGCAGGCCTGTGAGGGAACGAAGGTACAGCCTAATTTATACCGGCATTAGTCTGGCATACCACAGATTAGCAGCACATTACAATATATGATTCTAGGCCCTAGTGTCTACTGTGGTCAGCACTCTCCATGGTCATTTTGGGTTTGATTGCAAGTATGTTTCTTGCTAATATAGATGGTTAACAGATAGGAAATGTATTTTCATCATTCATTCTGGCTGGTGTTAACATTCCTCCGCTTGGGAACATGGAGGCACAAAGGCTGCTAGTTGAACAAATACTGGCGACTGAACGGCTATACACAGACTATTTTGTTATCGTTCTTGGCAACTTTACAAAGTTAACCTTAGCCATGAGCTAGCAAAATACAAAGAATGTATTAATATCCCGACCAGAGATAAAAAAATATTCTAGACCACTGTTACACTACTGTGAAGAATGCCTACCATGCTGTGGCGCGTGCTGCACTGGGCCTCTCGGACCACATGATGGTCCACCTAATTCCATCATACAGGCAAAAAATAAAACTCTCTAAGCCTGTACTAACAAGTTAAAAAAAGTGGAGTAAGGACGACAGAGAGAGTCTACGTGATTGTCTGGACTCTACTGATTGGGACATCTTCAGGGCTACCAGCTATCTGCCATGTTCACAGACATTTTCAATAAATCACTGGAGTCATGTCCAAGATATAACTACAGACCAATTGTCCTGACCTCTGTGGTTATGAAGTCCTTTGAGCGCCTGGTGCTGTTATACAGACCATCACTGATCCAGTACTAGACCCATTGCAGTTTGCCTACAGAGCCAACAGGTCTGTGGACGACACAATCAACATGGCTTTACACTTCATTCTCTAGCATCTTGACTCCCTGGAAACCTATATGACAGTATCCTGTTTGTGGAATTCAGCTCTGCTTTCAACACCATAATCCCAGCCCTCCTCCAAGATAAGCTCTCCACCATGGGGAGTGTCTACATAAATGGATCACAGACTTTCTTTCCAACAGAAGGCAGCACGTTTGATTGGGGAAACAGCTATCACTTCCTGGGCAACACCATCGCTCAAGACCTTAAGTTGGAGCTGAACATCACCTCACTAAGAAAGCACAACAATGACTGTACTCCCTGCTGCAGCTCAAAAAGTACAAACTGTTAGCATCCTTGTTGATTAATGGCTACACTGCCAGCCACCACAGTCCATCCTGACCTCCTCCATCACCACCTGGTACGCTGCAGCTACTGTCAAGGATAAATACAGACCGCAACGCATCCACGCCCCCACCTCTCACATTACCCACCCTGGACACTATCATCATTGATACGATTGACAAAGGTGGACATCCTGTACAGTAACTGGACATTTTTCTTTTGCACAACTGTATATGTACCTAGATATTGCTCTTTTGCACAACTTACTTGAACCTGGACATTGCTCTTTCTTTTTCTGCTCACACTTCTAGACATTGCTCTTTTGCACTATTGAGATACATATTTCACATTATATATTAATCCAGTACATATGCCAACTAGGCAGGTTCTCCTGACTGTTTTCTTGTTGCGTTTACTCTGTTTGTATACATCTCAAAATGGGTGTTTTAAATTCTGCAGCTAGTGGTCAGAAATAAATCTGTGTATGTGTAAACAGGCTTGGAGAATAAATCTGATTCTGATAAAGTATTCTGACAAAATATCCATTCAGGCAGCTACCATTATTTGTACAAGATTCTGAAACGACGTTGTTCACATGATTTTGCTCAGTGTGCAGTGATATGCAGATGGGACTGGAAGGACAGGTTGTTGACAAAACTACTGCAGGTTTTTAGGTTTTTCATCACCGGCTGGTCATGCATTAGCAGATCACATTCCCTCTAAATTCAAATCAAATTCTGTCATTTTTAGCCACCTATTGTAAAAGTGGTGCTGTTGAGCAAGTGTCACACACGGGCTGATTTGTGACTATTGCTTTCAACCCCGTTTTTAATGTTGTACTTTCACAGCAAACTGAGGAGTGGTTCTAACAAATTTAAGTTATTATCACACATCCAACCCAAAAAGCTGAGGTTTAAAAATATTATTTGCAATTCCTTAGTATTTGAATTAGCAAGTAACCTACAGTGACACATTTACTGAGAAAATTACAACATTACATTTGCAATTGACATGCATGGGTGTATTGAATTAAAGCACCCATTACCATTAGCCAACGTAGGCATGATGTTTCTGAACTAAAGCCCACCTGGGATCCATATTACATTCTGACAACATTTAACGGCATTATTTTTTTTACTGAGTATGCCAATGGCCTGGAAATACACAGTAAGCTTTCAAGTATCATTAATGCAACCAGCTGATGTGATGGTCAACAATACCCTGGCCTGCACACTAGTGCTGTCTCATATGGCTACATTCACCCTGCAGATTTGGTTCCAATAATTTTGAAATTGAATAAAAAAGAGAAAAACTAACCTACATTTGCAAAATGTTATCTCTTGTTTTAGTTACAACTAAAAAAAAGTTACAACTAAAACTTTGGTTAAAAATTGTACACCCAATCAGGTCAGGCTGAATGGTGAATGAACTGAGTAATTTGTTTCATCTTACCCTGCAAGAACAAGTCCATTACACAGACGAAGATCTATATTACTTGAAATAGCTCAAGCATTCCGCCTACCCATTATTCTGGTGATTCAATTCCTAGAACGAGTTGAGGGCAGGCTGCGGGCTCTGTAGGCGGGATAAGCGCACCATGTTTCCTGGAAAGTAGCTAGGGGGAAGGTACAGTCCGATTCCTGGTAGATCAGCGAGCACAGCACACTCACCGGCTACAAAATGACAATGAATATAAATTCGTCACCAGGAAGTATATCATTTTTTACACGGGCATTCGCTCATATTAAGGAATAAAATATAGTCTGTATACAGTATTGGAGCTAAATTAAGAGGCGGCTCCGCATGACGTCAGAAGCGCTGAACTGTTCTCAGAATAGAATTCTTGGAATTGGTGAATTTAAAACCAAATCTGTTCTTCACACGGTGGCAACACGTTCTAGAAGCAACGCGCGTCGCATTTGCTCCGTATTTATTGTATGTCTAAATGATACAGTTGTTATAGTCTTTTTCAATTCGGTAATCACAGTGGGACAGTCTATTAACGGGGATAATCAGACCAGTTTGTTACTTCCAGCACTAAACGGCTGCGAGGGAAATTCATTACAATAAAATACAAATAAATCCTTTGTTTCGACCGGCTATAGTTTCGCTTAGGCTTGTATTGTGGACGACTGCCGGAAATTAAAGAACATAATGATTCTTTGCGTTCAAGGGTAAGTTCTCATTATTTTGTTATGTTTTATGCCATCATTATTATGTTGAAATAAATTGCCTCAAATACCAAGTACTATAGTGTTTATCTTTTCCATAATTAGACCAAAGTATTTATGCCAATGTGTATATCAAGTGAATAATAATTACAGTGGAAATCGTTTAGGGGAAAAACTTTTTTTCTTTCCGTTTTATGTATTTGTCTTTCGATTAAAATTGATCGAATACGGCAGTTTAATTATGCCTACTTTAAAGAAGTATTATTTTTCGGTAAAAGTAGGCCCGTAAAAATAACAATTATACGTATAAGCATGTAGTCAATACGATTTTGCTTAACTTAAGACTATTTATTGAAGTAATAAATAATTTCAATTCAACATCGCCTACACGCTCTTCTTCATCAATGAAGAGTTCATGGTCGTGTTAGAAAAAAAATCTAATTTTTACATACATCTACTTAAAAGGTAGGATTCATAATCATCCCCGTATGTCCGCTTAATTTGAGTGTAAATATCAGTGAAGCCGTAAATTGTTAATGTAATGAATGTATATTTTGATCTATACAATATTCTCCAAACTTTGTTTGTCTAGCATAAATCTGTCACTTCTGAAAAAATTTCTAAACAAAACTACAAATTCACTATGACAAAGAATGTGTAGCTATTTGTAATATTGGAAGCTGATTTATTTAGGCTGGAAAATGTACTTGTGTGTGTACTGTTGATTAATATCATATTTTAACAGTGTAATGCTCGTTACAGAGCATTTTAATAGACACACCACAGTCAGCTTAATGTGAGAGGTCTTTGTTAGTGCCTCTGTTGAACGTTGACCTAAGAAGACTAAGCAATAATGTGCAGATTTTAATTATTAAAGCACCACTCCCAAATGATGACTAGATTTGTGCACAGAAAGGCTTACTAATTGGTTAATGTAATTGAACGTGTTGGAATGCGGTCTCATGCACCCAGCTCTCTCCATGTCCTGTGCTCATTTTGGAAGTCTTTTTTTTTACAGGCCCAGACAGCTGCTGTCTGTTGCATCTACAGAAGATACCCTAGAAGCGCTGACAGCGAGCGTCTCCTCTTCTCACTGCCTTCACAGCATCCCTCGACAATGGGATCCCACGAAAGACCTCTGCACCATCGCCAAGAACTTCTTCTACCTTGACATCTCAGGTAATGCAAATTCAACGTTCAAACTGTCAACCAGTACAACTCTGTGAAACTTGTCACTGGTTCGTGAAATTATGGTTTTCGTCATTACGTATCCATTTCGCCATTTTACTCCAGCTGTAATGCTTAAATCTCAACCAGAGAATAAGTGGATAACCAGTGACTTCTCTTTCTTTCTACAGGCTGGTATTGGGGGGCAATCACAGCGGGTCAAGCTCATGCAGCCCTCCAAGCGGCCTCGGAAGGTGCCTTTCTGATCCGAGACAGCAGTCACCCCCTGTATATGCTGACCCTGTCAGTCCGGACAGCCCGCGGTCCCACTAGCATACGCATCCAGTACAGTGGAGCGCGGTTTCTGCTCGACTCAAGCTCACCAGCCCGGCCTAGCCTCCTCTCATTCCCTGATGTGCCCAGCCTGGTTCAGTACTATGTGGGACCAGGTAGGACGGTGGAGCAGGGAAAGGCGGAAGAGACGTGTGGCAGCAAGCCCGAACAGAAGATCTCTCAGGAGAACACCATAGTACTGAAGCTCAGACGGGCTCTTCACAAGCCCCAGGCATTCCCCTCCCTACAGCACCTTGTACGCCTCACAATCAACCGCAGCACAGACTGCTCAAACCAGCTGCTTCTGCCACGCCCACTGGTGCGCTTTCTGCAGGACTACCCCTTTCAGGTATGAGGACATTCCGGTTTGATGTGAATTGAATAAAACCGTTCTACTGAACCTTGAGGAGGGACATAAGTCGCTGGCTGAACTGAAATGAAGAGTTCCACCAAACGTTGTGGGAAAAAGGTTCCTGGTAGCTGGAAACCAACAAAGGCCTACAGGACCTACCCTTGGTTATGAGACCACGTTTAAGTAAAAGCCTTTCAGAAAATGCTGCCTGGTTTTGGATTGCTGAGAGGGAAGTGGGTTTCTACGTATCCCACCATAGGAAATTCACTGGAAAACCAAAACGGTGCTGTTATGAATTCTGGTGCTGAGGGATACGGCAGCCATTCACCCCACCCTTGTGTGCTGTTGCCACATTCTTTTCCCTGTTTCTGAGCAGTGAATTTTTCCAGTAAGATGCATTTTCACTGTTATGTCATTTCATTTTTATTTGTCATATTTTTTACCCCCCACTCTGTACATATTCCCTTTTTTCTATATGTATATTAAAAATGAATATTCAAAATGAATCAAACGTATTCAATTGTCCCGTTATCTTCTGCTTGGACGACAGCTGTAACAAACTTGATAGACCTAACTAAGAAAATATTGTGTTGCATGGGCCACATCTGAAGGATCTACGAGGCAGCCATCGAAGGATGGCTGAATTGCATGTGCTTTTGTGCAACAGGGGAATCTGAGTCAGCGGGCGAGTCATAGAGAGGAGGGGGATCACTTGATTCGTAGAACTATTGCACACTTCCTGGGAGTTTGAAATTCTAAGAGGGAGGATTCTAAGTAAAGCCTCTCAGTAATTACCTTCAGCCTACTTCTCTCTCCCTGTATCCCGCTCACTCCCCCTCTATTGCCACACAAACACACATTAGCAGCCATATTATTAGTGTCCCAGGTAAAAATGTATATACATCATATAGATTTGTGGGGGTTTGCAAACTAATACTCCTCCGTAGATTGGTACGTGTGCGTACGTGGCGGGGGGATGGAGGTGTTGAGACTCCCTGGCCAGAGGCCACCGAAACAAGATCCAGATGTCATACGGTCTCTATATGCTGGTCATCGTCTTGATATGTGTCGCATTGTCATTTTCAAGGACGCAGAACCGAGGCCTATAAGGGACAAAGACAACATGAATAGCATGTTCATACTTATTGCATTAATTAGTCAAATTTTGTCGTAGGTGGGAGTTATTCGACCGAGACACTGCGGCCTTCAGATATGCAGCCGACCTGCCGGTAAAATCGCAATGCGTCTGCACGTAGCGTAGCCCATGATCACCGCCCTCTGCCCACTGCTGAATGAGTGCCGGATGACGAGGGTCAACTTCCAAGTACACACGACTGAGGGAAGAGAAAAAAAAAATAAGGAAGTGACACTTTATCACACAACAGAGATTTTGTAATGACACGATGACTAGGCAGAATGCTTCTCGGCAAGGGCCACAAAAAAGCCCATCAATATTAATGAATATAGTCTATTTCCTGAGAGAAAACCACTCTGAAGCCTTCACACACAGAACCTTACCCGGTATTTGATAGTAGCTTTGGAGCCAGAGTTAGAATGTGTCTTATCACCTGCATTCCATCATCACCTCCATCCAAAGCAGCTTGATCCTCAAACCTGAAAATGAACAAGATTGAGAATTTTATTTATAGCACATAATCACTCATTTAAATTCAGACTGTGTGTTTGTTTGTAAAGTGTGTCTTTGACCAGTTAGACGGAAATGTGTATCAGTAGTAAGGTGTATTGAGTAGTCAGGGATGTGCAGACCTATCTGGAGCCAGTGATAGATTTTAAATAAATGGTGATTTGTTTGGCTAGGCCTATTTATTTATGTATTTAATATTTACATATACAGAGTTAATATTCTTTTGCACATTTTGTAGTGGTTCAATCTGGAACAAAAATGTGTTTCTGACCCTGACTAACCCAAAGTGACATTGATAATCAAAACAAAATGTATGTATTCATTTTTGGTTTAAAGATATATATATTATGTTTAGCACCGTTGACTTAATTGTCCATGTAGCTATATGTAGTTTGGGGTCACTTAAACTTTCTTGTTTTCAAAAGAAAAGCAAATTATTGCGCATTGAAATAATTTAAAGTTGATCATAAATACATTGTAGAAATGTTTTATGTTGTGAATGACACTTGTAGTTGGAAACTGCAATTTTTTTATGGAACATCTACCCAGGCCCATTATCAGCAAACATCAGTCCTGTGTTCAAATTGCACAAAGTATTTGTTATTACGTTTTAATTTTAAAATGCTAATCGATCATTACAAAACATTTGCAATAATGTTTGCACAATTGAGAACTGCAATAAAATAAATTGTCCTTTAGAGTATCTGGAGCATCTGCCTTTGTACGTTTGATTACAGGCTCAAACAAAGAACTTTCTTCTGAAACTTTTGAGAAATTAAGGCTATTTACAAGAAAATTTAGATAATGTACGACGACATGTACTACACTCTTCAGAGAACAGTGCAAATAATATCTAATCAGAACAGAAAGACATGCGTTAGGCTCTGGTGCACAACTGAGCAAGTTGACAAATACATTAGTGCCTGGTTCGATAAACAAAGGCAAGTCCCCCTTACAGGTCCTCAACTGGCAGCTTGATTAAATAGTCCCCGCAAAACACTACTTTTAAAGCCAACCGTTAAGAGGTGATTCCAGGATGGCTGCCGTCTAGGCAGTGTTGCAAATAATATCGCAGACTGACTGTTATATTAAAAATATTGGGCAAAATAACACTAGACAGGGGAAGACTGGAAAGAAGATTCAGGTGGTTGGATCACAAAAAATAACATTTGTGGGACAGACTAAATGAAAAGACCCCAAAGAAGTGAGCTGTCAAGCCTCTGTTGGAGGCAATGTAATGGTCTGGGGTGCTTTGGTCATGGTACCTCAACTTTGGTGATATCTGTTCTTTGTTAAATGTGTAAGCGAATAAAATGAGTAAGAGGAGTGACCAGTGAACGAGTACAAATAGTCGAGCTGTGTTTACATTTCTTTGATTTCAAGCATGTAAAGAATAAAAAGACCTCAATAAAACTACTGACTAAGACAAATATATTTTTCCATAACACCAAAATTGACCACTACCTGCCCGTTCCAAATTAGTCATGTTTTAAAATTGGATACCTTGCAGATTTCAATCAGGGGTGAAAAGAGTTGGGCCAGCAACACAAGGACGCTGTTTCGAATCCTAGTTTGATCTGTTGCTGTGCCTTTCATCAAGGCTATTATTGCTTATGGACCACTGTGACTACAAAAAGTGATAAAAGATCTGTCTGGAATTAGGCTTGTGAGGATATTATATAGTGGTTGCTTTTGCTGTGTTGCTGCTGCCCTGCAAAACAGGTCAAACTCCCGACTGATAGAAGCCAATGAAGTTGCAGTTGACCAGTTGATTACATCGACATGGCAGATGCTTTAACTGATGATGCTAGAACACATTTAGAATAACCATCTGGAGGCTCATCTTACTGGTGGACTTCAGGATCCAGAAATGCCATATCTGCTGAAAACAGGTATGGAGGATTGCTGACCAAAGCTGAGACTGGACTGCACATTTTCACAATCATGTCCGCATCTAGAACATGAAACACATTTTTCAAATTAGTCTAAATTGTTAACTTACTATGTAATGAGTCTTTCTTCAACATCATATCAAAACATCCCTTGTTTCCATTGACCTTACCTCTTATTACATCCATATGGTGAACCTTGAGTTGGCCCTGGAGCCCCAAACTGTAACATTCAGAGATTTGTAAGTTTACAACCACAACACAAAATGTTTCTATTTACGTTTTGATATTTACCCATGTGCGTTTTCCATTGTCAGATCCACAGCATCTTTGTTTTTATCCAAAGCAATCACTCTGAGCTGAGAAAGTGAAAGAGAGAAACTGAAATATAGGTGTTGTTTGAGTGAAGAGGCTCAACATAATAGAAATGTAAAAGAGCAAGAAGAGGTCACCTGTGGAAGGCTGTAGAGCAAACTGAGGGAAATAGCACCACTGCCACAGCCCACTTCCAGGCATTGAAAATTGGCCTGCTCACTAACTCCAATCCCCTGCAACACTTGGAGATCAGCAAGCACCAGGCCAACCAACTCCTGCCCAAAGAAAAATACAACCATAGTAAGGTCCCTATACTGCAAATTCACAAGTCACCGAATGGAAAATACTCAAGAGTGTGTGTGTGTGTGTGTCTGTGTGTACACTCCCACACCTCAGTTTCAGGTCTGGGGATAAACACCGGAGGTCTCATCTTCAGGCTCAGATCTCTAAAGTCCCACCCTTCAATCACATACTGCACCGGCATTCTAAACATACAGCACAACCATTACTGACTGTAACACAGCTCACAATAATCGAGAAACTAGCATGAACTCCAACACATTAGATTGTGTTTCATACCATTTCATTAATTCTGTTCCAGACTTTATTATGAGCCTGTACTTCCCAATTAAGGTGCCACCAACCTCCTGTGGACACGTGAAGTCTAAAATATAGTATGTACCTGGTAAGGCGTCTGGTACAGAGCTTCCATGTCTGCTCCATCTGTTTGTGTGTGAGGAATTCAGCTTGTCTGTCATTCCCAAGGCTCTCTAACTAGGAGGAAAGAGTTAGTGTGAGACGGAAGGCAACAATGAAGGTTAGAGGGTCCATTACTAAACATTTTATGTAGTGTCTGGGACTTTTTTGATGACCCCATTTGACATCACTCTAATTTGTCATGATGAATTTCCTCATCCAGAAAGTACTTGCCAGTACCTACCACCTACCTGTGTATTGCAGTCATCACATTTAATATGCGTGTTTAGTTTTATGAATAAATACACGAAGTAACAATTAAATAATGTGTCAATAATGTGTATTTTAATATAGTACAGGGAGGCAAAATGCCGTTTCATGAAAGCATTGAGAGGCCAAAGGCCTGTGAGGGGAGAACTGAGAGACAGCTCTCAGCGAATGATACAGCGGCAGTCTGGAGGGGAATAAAAAGAATTACAAATGACAAATCCCCCCCGGCTACAGATGATCTGCAACTTGCCAACAACCTGAACAAGTTTTACTGCAGATTCGAAAGACAAAGAAGTAGTCCTATCATCAGCATTCCCCCTTCAGTGGTGTCCAGCCACCAACAACAGACCCCGTCCATCAGGGCCCATTAATGGAGACAAGTCCTGGAGCTCAATGCTAAAAAGACAGTAGAGATGACAGTGGACATTAGAAGAAGCCCAGCAGCCCTTTGGCCCATCAACCTGAGTGGCTCCCCAGTCAACACTGGATGGACTCAAATGATGGCTTTAATCATCTTGGACATTGTCAGTTTGTACTTTTTGAGCTGCCACAAGCAGTACAGTTTTCGTGCTTTCTTTTTGAGAGAGGTGATGTTTAGCTCCCACTTGAGGTCCTGGCGATGGTGTTGCCCAGGAAGCAAAAGGACTCCACTGTGTTGATAGGGGAGCCCTCCAGGACAATGGGTCGAAGGCCTGCTCTCATCTCCACTGTCTCACAGCGGCATAATCAAAGAACGTTATATTAAAACACTGCATATTATATTCTAGCTAGACATGGTCTGTCTTACTCGTATTGTTAGTATCTGTCCTTCAATAAGTGAATCAAAAGAAATTCCTCGTTTGTGAAGAACGGGGTTGTATTTACACCGGCCAGTGCTAAAGAAATTTGCACCACTCTGACCCCTGGTAACAATGGTGGAAACTCACTGTTTTAATACCCAGCAAATGTGCAATGATATATTGGCTAGAGAGACGTGGTTCTGAGACACCTCGCAGCTGGAATTGGCTTGTCCATAACGTGACAGCTTCCTGCACAGTGAGTCTGTAGGCTGTAGGTAAGGCTGGGATGCATTCAGCCACACCAGGAGACGAATACAGACGCTAAAGACAGGGCAATATAGAGAAAACAGTGTAGTTTATTTTATGACGTATTGGTTACCTCAGGTTGTACATCAAGTTGCAATCCACGTGCAACACTATTTAGAGAAGTAATATGGAATTACCTTGTGTCCGATAAACCGGTCTTTCAGCGGATCCACGCGGTTAGAAAATCCATAGACTGATCTTCGTAATCTGATCAACATAATAGTCCACTTGTTCCTGACATAAGAATAACACTTACACTCATTTATTCATAATGAATTGTGTGTATAAACAATAAATACAGCCAACGTATGCTTACAAAAGAACAACAATTGTAGTAATTCCTTTAGAGTGTTCACATCCGGTCAGTTTACGTTTTCAGAATAAAGGTGCATTTAATTTATGCGCTTCTAATATTAAGTCAACTCACAACACTAGAATTATCTTAAATTGTCGTATGCTTTCAAGAAGCAAATTGACTCGTATATATTTGATTTATTCACATATGAGTATTTTAAAAGATGAAATCTAATTTACCAAGCCGACTTCCAACTACTAATTTAAACAACGTTTGAACGTACCGACGAGTGACGCCACCGTGCTGCACTAGTAAGTGCTGTTCGTGAAACGTACCCACCAGTGACGTCACCGTGCTGCACTAGTTAAGTGCTGTTCGTGGACTCATCAATAAACAACGTTGGAACGTACCCACCAGTGACGTCACCGTGCTGCTGTAAGTGCTGTTCGTGAACTCATTCATAACGCCAGGTTGTTGTTATGATAGCCACAAACATGCTAGCTAGCGTATCACGCATTCGTGTATTGTACCCTGCAATGTATTTTTAATGAAAGTGAAACTGATCGATTGCGAGAAAAGTTAGAGGAACCCGTGTGTTTGTTCACACATTTGTCAGAGAGCTGGCTACTAGTCAATATATAGCTTATAAAGCCGGCTTTGGAGGACTTGCTTGAGTGTAGTACTGTAGACTTTAGACAGTCAAAAACACATCCTCTCTGTTAGAACACAACGTTTAGTAGTTCGCTAACAGGGTGATTACTTGGATAACACAAAATTAGTGGATGTGTTCAATTTTTCAAGGAATAGATTTTGAAGCATTGGAATTTGCTCTTACATTATTTACTAGCTAACTTAGCTAGCTACAGTTTAAAGTGCTGTTTAACGTACAATGGGGATGAGTCGAATAGAGTGCATATTTTTTAGTGAGTTTCACCCCACACTGGGACCAAAGATTACCTACCAGGTACAGTATTATGTTGTTGAAAAGTTTAGCAATCTTTTTGCATTCACTTTGACTTCCGTCACTTCGTTCTGTAAATCTTTCTTTCCCAGGTACCGGAGGAGTACATATCACGGGAGCTTTTTGACACTGTACAAGTTTACATCATTACCAAACCAGAACTGCAGAACAAACTCATCACTGTGTATGTACACTTGAACAGTTACATTACGTTATTAATGGACCAGTTTTAACAGCCAGTCTTTTATTTTTATCCACTACATGTTTTCTTTGTTAAGTTGTAGTTGCTGTAATATGTTTAATGTCTCTTATTTCTTGGATGTAGAACGGCGATGGGGAAAAAGTTAATTGGATGTCCAGTATGCATCGAGCATAAAAAGTACAGCCGCAATGCTCTGCTCTTTAATCTTGGCCTAGTGTGCGATGCACAGACCAAGACCTGTGCCCTGGAGCCAATTGTGAAGAAGCTCTCTGGGTACCTCACAACGCTAGAGGTCAGAGTGCTAAGATGGTTCTGTTTTTTTATATATATTACCATATAGGATATATAGAAGCAAGTGATTCTGTTTGTTCTTGCTTTGCAGCTGGAGAGTGGATTCATATCAAACGAGGAGAGCAAACAGAACTTACTACCCATTATGTCAACATTGTTGGAAGAGCTCAATGCTACTGGCGCTTCCACCTTACCCATCGGTAAAAACCTGCAGTGTGAGATACAATAGCTAAAAGTCTCATTCAAATATCTTACACTGTTCTCCCCTCTTATTCAGACAAGTCCAACACGATCAACCTAAAGCTGATAGAGCAGCGCAGGGACCCTCTGATTGTTCAGGAGTATGATGTCCCAGTGTTCACCCAATGCAAGGACCATTTCATCAAATCCCAGTGGGATCTTACCACCCAACAGGTAGACTTCCTAATGTGGCACTCTGACATGCATAGGGTAACATTAATGCATTTGTAGTTTGTCCATGAGAAATGACTTGCAGTAACCCAATGACTGAGAAAAAGTGTTTCTGAGAAGTTATCCGTCTTCTGGACTTCTATTGTAGATCCTGTCTTACATTGATGGGTTCCGGCATATCCAGAAGATATCGGCAGAAGCGGATGTTGAACTTAATCTTGTCCGTATTGCGGTGCAGAATTTGCTGTGAGTACTTAAAAAACTGCCCATATGAGGCAAAAAAGGGGAGATGTCCCTTTGAAAACTTGGTATATTTACATTCTAACAGAACCATTTCTTCACAGTTACTATGGTGTCGTAACCCTGGTGTCAATATTTCAGGTAATGAAACCCACAGTAAGAATATTTTGGTTTTCATAGTGTGTGTGGGTTTGCACACCTGACTCCTGTCGATTGACATTGTATTATATCTCTTCAGTACTCCAATGTGTATTGCACAACGCCTAAAGTCCAGAGTCTGATTGATGACAAGTCCATTCAGGAGGAATGTCTCATCTACGTCACCAAGCAAGGTAACCTGCCTATTTGGGAAGCGGTAGTCTGAATTGGTCCCCATGTGTGTTTAAACCTTTTCCCATTTTGTTTTAGGACAGAAGAGAGCCTGTTTAAGGGATGTGTTCCAGCTGTACTGCGGCCTGACCCCTGGCACCACTGTCCGTGACCTTTGCTCCCGCTACTCACAACAGCTGCAGAGGGTTGATGAGAAGTGAGTTGAAGATCCTTTGCGTCGACTTGTTACTGTGTGCGTGGCTCTGTGTGGGAGTGTCAAGAACTGTTTGTAGGAGATAACATGCAACGTTTAACAGGAGGCTGATCCAGTATGGGTTGATGAAGGTTATAATTCGCCGACTCCAAAAGTATCCCGTTAAAGTTATCCGCGATGAGAGGAGCCGCCCGCCGCGCCTTTACACGGGTTGCCACAGTTACGATGAAATCTGCTGCAAGACCGGTATGTTGGAAGGCGTTTCTGATGTTTGGATGTATTTTTTTATTATAACTGCAATTGTGTATAGCAGGATAGATCATTTGAGAGTATATATTGTGTTTAGCTACATTAAAAAATATGTTTTTTGTCTTTGCAGGGATGAGCTACAAAGAGCTAGATGAGCGTTTAGAGAATGACCCAAACATAATTGTCTGCTGGAAGTAAAACACTGGCTTACAGCAACCACACTAAAACTTGACTTTATGAAGATGGAACAAGCAAAGCAAGAGCCCTCTCTTAAACAACGACAGACTAACCCTTACAAGGTCCCATTGTACTGAAACCATGTGTAAAACTGTCCGCTGCCTAGGATAGACAAAATCAAGGCAACCATAGCCAAAGACTAAATAAACTCACTCCCAATATTGTTCTTGTTGAGTGTAGCCTTACCGTGAAGGCTTCTGAAAATTATCAGTGGATTATGTGGCTCCTGAATCAATCATTGGGTCAGAATTTCATTCAGGACAAGAATTCTGAAAGTAAACCATGGGGTATTTATTGATTGTGAAACTGATTGTACACCAACTCTTTGCACTAATAAAGCTGCAATTGTTGTTGAGCGACCCCACTGTCTGACTGCTATTGCTTTATTTTTACCCCACTTGGGCTAAACTATTCAGAATCAGGTTGATTTGGCAAGTCTGTTTACTCACGCAAGGAATTTGTTCTGACCACTTGCTGCAACACTTAATATGCACATTAAAGAACGGATACAACCAATAAAACAGAACAAACAATCTGAACAAGAGACCATGCATAGCAAGAATATGTAAATATAATATGTAAATATATATATATATGGATGCATATTGTGTAAAAAGAGCAATGTCTAGTTTTAAATATACAGTTGCGCAAAAAATAAATCCCAATAGTGCACATGGTGGGTAATCAATGAGAATGTTAGGGGGGCAGGCTATGGGCACCTAGTGCTGGGGGCATATTCATACATTTATGCCGGGTACCCACCAAATGTGGCACACATTTTTTTAATACCTAATTTTTCCTGTGTGCATTTTCTGTTTTCAATGCATGTGCACTTTGCAAGGCACAAGCAACATGGATGACAAACTTATTTTCGCTGTTCCCAAGTGCCCTGCTATTTTTTAAGCAAAGCTCTGATTGCTATCAGCAACAATTATCTTCCTGAAGGTTGGTCTAGTTATTCACGCACCAATATATAGGTTACCTGTTTTTTATGCACAAATTAGTACATTTTGGAGGTTTACATTTAATGGACAGTCTAATAAGAGTAATCGAGGGGTACACATTGTGGTTATTTATTTTTTAAATATTTGATGTATAATATCTAATTCTTCATTAAGAAGCCATTGAGGAGTCTACAAAAAAATACTTAAATATATTAGACTTCCGGTGGCATCCTTTACGTTCATGTGCGGTAAGAACTATTGCAAGAGTTGAAAATATTGAAGTTATGCGGCATTCCCACGGCATTATTTCGAACTGCTCCATTGACAATGAATGACTTCCGGCGTAACACAATGCGTAGGTCTGCACATTTGGTGGGAACCCAGAGTGACTGCTGTGGGAAAGAAGCTCTTCTTGTGGCAAGAGGTTTTGGTCTTGATGGACCTCAGCCGACTGCAAGAGGGGAGAGTTCTGAGTTATCTGTTTCCAGGTAGTAGGCGGCTGCCTCAATCTTTGCTACCTGCCTTGTGACATGGTTGTTTTTTCAGGGACAGGAGATTACATCCAATAGTCTGCTCCGCAGAGCAGATGATGTGCTACAGTCTGCCCTTGTCCTCAACAGTGGCTACAGCGTACCAGACGGTGATGGAGAAGGTCATTAATCATCATGGTCATTTGCAGTTTGTACTTTTTAAGCTGTCGAAAGCAGTACAGCTTTTGCTGCGCATTCTTAGTGAGAGAGGTTATGTTCAGCTCCCACTTGAGGCCCTGGGCGGTCGTATTGCCCAGAAAGCAAGGGACACAGGATGATGGGTCGAAATGTTGCTGAGCTTCTCCTGAAGTGCACTCTCATCTCCACTGTCTTTTGAGGATTGAGCTCCAAGTTGTTCAAACTGCACAAGGACACCAGCTGGTCAACCTCGCCCCTATAAGCAGACTTGCCTGTTTACGTCTCTCATATGCTGACAGGACAGACTGCTTTGGCTATTAGGCTATTACTCATCAACACTTTCTTTCTGCCTAAAACGAGGAACAATTGCATAACAAACAAGGTTAGTTTTTATGTCCTTGATCTTCCGTAACCCTAGCTAAGCTAGAGGAGTATTTCATCTATAAGAATGAAGAAGAACGACAGATCGCATTCTAACATTCCTTGCACTACTGGCCCTGGAGTTGCCATTGTACCTTACGATTTTAAGGTATGGTCTCGCCTTCCGAGAACGACTGACAGGTTGTTAGAACATTGAAATACAATCCCAGATAGCATTTACATGTTCGTCATTTGTCCTTATCTGCGTTAATGTCCACCGACACACTTGTCTTTCTTTTAAATTGCTATTTGGGATTGCATTTTCATATTGTTCACTAAAAAGCGGGGGCATTCTTAAAAATGCAATTTTGAAAAATTCATACTACGCGGATTCATACTATATAGAACGTACTTTTTTAACGGTCGCAAAGTACGTTCTAATTTAAATGTAGTACGTACTCACATAGTACGCGATTTCGGACTCAACCACTGTTCCCTCTGCTGGTCATGATGGCTCTAACACGCATGCGTTTGTATCCGGTATCCATACCAACCAAGGAAAGCGGTTAGTAGAGTAACCAATCTACGTACATCCTTTTTTACTGTTGTCTCCGCGCACTTTCTTTCCACTCTACGTTTTTTAATATAGACAGTTTGATTTTACGTGAGTATGGAAACCTCCGTTCTTTTTCCCGGAGAGGCAGAAGGATATGTCCAAAACCTGGAAACGTTCGCATTAAGGGACATCGGCTCTCCAAGGTAACGTTGTCAGCTAGCTGGTTACTATGGATATCTGATGTGCAAGCTACTATATTCCATTAATTGTTTCTTATTTGATTGGCAGGTGGTTCAAACAACATGAGTACATTGAGAAACTGAACATGCAGGCGATATTTAACGCATCAGCAACTGAGGAAGAGTTCATCAAGGAGTTCCTTGTTTCACTTGGGAAGGTAATATCTGGCATATTTAAAGTTCTGTTCCTTGTACTTTGATGGACCTTAAAGAGATAGGCCACTGCACATTTACCTTATTGTACCCTATCATCCATGCAATTGTTAGATTCCCACTTTGGTCCATGAGATGATTCTGGTGGAGCTTTGGAAACATAATGTGTTTCCTATCCTCTGCCAGCTCCAGGACTTCAATCCAAAAAGCACATTTCCTCTGTACATAGTAGTGAGTACATGCAGTAAACACTGGTTAAAAAATTTTGTGGGCACTCCTTGTTGAACCTGTACATCAAATATGTTTTTGTCTAATTTACATCCTATTTTTTCTGCAGATTCACCATGAGGCTACAATCGTCAACCTACTTGAGACTATTATGTTCCACAAGGTATTTCTACCCTTCCTCAGTACCAGCACAATGTATAGGTTTTTTGTTTCAGACATCACATAGGCTTTATATGTAAATACAATTTGCTTCGGCATGTGTTTGTTGCAGGAGTCATGCGAGGCCGCAGGTGACTCAGTCCTGGATCTGGTGGACTACTGCCACCGCAAGCTAACCATTCTGGCCAGCAGAACATCCAGCAATGACATTTCAACCACTGGCAAACTGACTCACTCAGTGAGTGAAAACCTGTCCTCTATTCAGGTACATGAGGTGTTTCAGTTGCAGCATTATAATTATACTCCTCCTGTTGCTAGTTAGAGAAATAGATTTGCTTCGGTCATTGTTGTGGATTGTAAATATTTTGTTGTGCGGCACGCGAGATTTGCAGGATTTGCACGGCCAGAATGCAGCATTAGAGTTTGACATCTCTCTCAAGGCTGTGTCTGTCTTGCGCTACATCACGGAGCACTCTGACAGGTACGTTTATTTGCTTGTGAAAATATACAACTCCTGAGAGACAGCAAGAATTACTCAATATACACAATCAATATTTTAAGCAAATAAGATCTCTGTGTCCACCTCATTTGTAATCGCCAATACATATGTTTAGTAGTAGTTTTACAGGACCCTATTTTGTACTCATTTAGACTGCAAGGAAATATTAGTAAAAAATCGGGTTGGCCCTTTAAACCTTGTTGAAGAATGAATGTACCCCCCAAAACAACATTGACATCCCTGCCTAAAGATTTTTTTTTCTTTCACACAGCATTAGTGTGATCAATAGGATGCTGTGTACCCATAACCTGCCCTGTGTGTTGGTACAGCTGATAGAGCACAGCCCCTGGAGTCGCTATTCTGACGGTCAGACAATAAACACATGGACAATCATGCTAATAGAAAAAATAGATACAACCGGTTATGGTGTATTTGCTTCCCTCTCCAGGCAATATGGAAAAGTACATCAATGGAAAGTGGCAGAAGATTCCCCGCGAGGACCGTCTAAAGATGACTAAATTGGACGGCCAAGTCTGGATTGCTCTGTACAACCTGGTGCTGAAGGAAGACTGTCAAAAGAAATATAACTTTAATAACTTGAACAAGAACCAGCTCTTAAAGGTAGGCCATAGTGTCCTCCTCATCCATGACTAGGGCCTAGTTGGTTCACTCAGTTGTGGAACACTCAACCAGAAAACATCAAAATTGCTAAAATTGCCATTGCACTCCATATTGAGCTCAGGCTATGTCCTTTGATGATCCTTGAAGTGTCGCTAGAACTTGATTAGAGTATACTTGGGCCACATTCAATTGGTTGAACATGATTTAGAAAATTACACAACATATCCCACACTTCACAGTGCATTTCAGAGCAATTGGCAAGTCCAGATACTTCTCCATCAAACTTTGAGATGGAATTGTGTCGAGACATTAATTTGGGCAAATTTATAAGTCAACAACACAAGTTTTCAACATATCAATCATTGCGTGAGGTGGTCTGTTTATCAAACTGTCATGTTAAGGTGGTCTCATTAACAGATAACCATGTAAAGATGGTCTGTTTAACATAGTTTTGTGTTTAGGTGGTTTGTTTAACACACTTTGATGTTAAGGTCTTCTATTTAACAGACCATTGGGTTAATGTGGCTTTTTTTGGAATGCCTCATGAGTACACAACATTAAAAACAAGAGATGTCTACAAGTAGATGCACACCACCAATAACCTTAGCTCAAAAATCAACCAATCTCCGACTAGCTGTAGCTGAGCTCTCTTTGGTGTGCACACCACCAACTCGCGAGTAGGATGTGTCTTCCTAAACATTAGTCTCTACAATTATTAAAATATATATTATTTGTGACTCCACCACAAAATATGTATTACGTTACGTATCAACATAATGCCTACTCAATGATTTTTGAGTAAATTTTCAAATATCTTAATTATTTAGTTTGTATTACTTTATGCAATTATCACTCACCCGAGATCCTAATGATCTCACTACACTTCCACGCATCTGTTTAAAAAAATGCAATCTCTGTACAAAGCCAGATACGCATCACATTCAATATGAAAACCAGACACCGCAACGATAAGTCTCTCGTTCATGTTTTTAGCTAGCTAGTAGGTTTTAAGCTAGCTAGTAGAAACAAGAAGGGACTTCCTGATGCAGAGAACATCTACCTCTCTTACTCTGTCACCGCTCGCTCGCTGGCAATTAGCATGAAGTTGAACATCTTTGATCGTAGCTCCACCCACAGTCGCCGAGTGTAGCTGGCTCTTGTTGGAAATGAATGGTAGCTTTTCTCTTTGTAGCTGTAGGTCTCTCTTGGTGTGCATGGACCCTAATGCAAACTGAAGCCTAACATGTCCAAAAATGCTTAATTCCTTCATAGCTACGTAGTTTCCTGACAGAGGTGCTAATTGACCAGCTGCCCAACCTGCTGGAGCTCCAGCGCTTCCTCAGTCACTTGTCTGTCAGCGACCCTGCCCCTCCAAGGAAAGACCTCATTTTGGAACAGGTGAGTAACACACAAATTTGATATATGTTTTTCAAACACAAATCAAATTTGCATTTCCAAAGGATGTCAAATCACTACCTGATTTGACCCCTGACTCACGATATGCAGGCCTGCCATTTGAAGGCCACATACTGTCAGCCTGTGAACATGGCCCAGAAACATACATTTCAGTACCACAAGGTTAGACTGATAACAAATGGCATTCAGAAGTTACATGAGGGTACGATAATTGATTCATTCAACGATGTACTATTTCATGTAGCGGTCAAATGAGCAATTCACTTCCAAATAAGCAACTCTATGGGCCCCTTCTGACTATAACAACTCCAGCTGTGTTCATGGCGCTGGGGAACACATATTGCCAATATTGCACCAAATCATTGCGGCGGTGGGCATTCCTTGTCACATTTAAAAATGTTTTTTTAAATGTCTCAATTGATCACGTCTTTTTAAGAACATTAACCATTAACAACATGGGAAACACACTCGGTGACATTTTGTTCATGCAGAACACGTAATGGGACATGGTTTGCAGAGCACCAGAGTTCTAGATTTAATTATTTCGGTGGAACCTTTAACCTCGCCTTAATGTTAAAGGTGACAATGCCCTGGTCAGCGGTACCAACTGTTTTTTTCCAGCAAGTTTCCCATGCAGCCTGAGGTCAGTTCAGTGCTGTTGTAGTGGCCTAAGTCTGATATTGGCACACAAACACAATGTATTTATTACTTCCTTGTAGATTCCAGAGATGTGGAACCAGATCATGCGCTCCAATACTGGGAAGTGGAAGGCCATTGCCAAATATCAAGTGAAGGAAATGTTCAACCCTTCTGAGAAAGACCTGAGACAACAGGCACTCAGGTGATATTGTAGACAATAAACTGACTGAAGAGGGAATTGAACATTGGGAATATGTATGCACACCATTGTAAATCTTTCTGTCTCTTTATTGCAAACTTCAATTCCTTTGCATTTCATACATTTGCATCTAGACTGGCCCAGACCTATAACCTGGACATGATGGAGTGTTTAATCCCAGAGAAGCCAAAGTGTGGAGTCTGTGGGGCAGAGGCTTTTAAGAGATGCTCCCGCTGCCAGGGTGAATGGTACTGTCGGAGGTAAGACCAGTGATGGTGTAACACTATACAAGAAAAAGTTTACATCTAGTGAAATGTCAAGGGAACGCGGCTGCCACTTTTATTCTGAATCTCATACTAGTCTTGGGTTTTATTCACAGGTTGACTGTGCACAACAAAATGTTGAAAAAAATATTATAAATAGTATATATATGTATATATAATATTATTTTATTATATAAAAAAATATTTTAAGTGGTGTTGCTCTTTTCTTGTAGAGAATGCCAGGTGAAGCATTGGCCCAAACACAAGGTTGCCTGCCAGCTGATGGCTGAAGCCACAGAGAATCGCCAGAAGGACTTAACTGTGAAGCCTTCAGAGAGAGGGGCAAACATGATGGACAGTTTAGACTAAGTCAATGGATATTCCAGCTGTTATGACTATGGTTTGTTCTTGTAAACTTGTTCTTGTTTTGAATGTTGTAAATCTCAATACAATTTCTAAATTGTATTCATGCAAAAATGAAATTATTTATTCAGTTCCACTGACCTAACTTTTTAGAAGAGTTATTGTAATTAACTGCCAAGCCTTCGATATTAAGCAGAGTTGAAATCCTCTTGATCTAGGACCCGTTGACAACAACTTGAATTTACAGGTCGAACTTGGGAAAGAACTTAAAACCTGGAAATACAATTGTGATAATCGGCTTTACTGCAACATTTTAGACCAGAAATAGGTCTGTCCGTCTTGACATCTTTTGTAGGAAAATCCTTAATTTCTGTCTCCTGTTGTTTTGGCTTATCATATTGGTTTTGATCGTAGGATCAGTATATGTCTATTGGATTGTATTTCATAATAACTTAACCCAGTTTTTTGTTTAGACTCTTTTGCCACTTATGGTGTATCTACCATTATGTTTATTTTAACGTCTATTGGTTACAGAGTTTATAAACCGTTAATAACAATCCGTTAATTAATGATTGAACAATCAAAGTGTATTCTTAGGATCGTTTTAAATTCAATATCACCGCTAAATAAAATATCGTAAACATGTTGTGTTATGTGGCGGTGTAAGGGGGTGGGGGATTCACACGCCTAACCAACTCGGAATC
Source organism: Dallia pectoralis (assembly GCA_029465975.1). Classification (NCBI taxonomy): domain Eukaryota; kingdom Metazoa; phylum Chordata; class Actinopteri; order Esociformes; family Umbridae; genus Dallia; species Dallia pectoralis. Next base: position 424,157 of record CM055744.1, read on the forward strand.
ATAAGCAGCCGCTATGTATAAAGTTCCGGATGTGAAAAACATAGGCTGCTCTGAACCTTCTCTTCTCTCGGTAAAGTTTTATTATTTCTACAAACACGATAAATAGCTCGAAATCGGTAATGGGTTCCTTACAATCAACATGTTGCAACACACTATGTCCGTTATGTAGCGGATGATAGCCTACATTGGTTCCAGCTGCGAGGCTGCACCCCCCGCTCTGTTACTCGTATTGGATTGTATGGAAACTTTAAAATGTAAGGACGTTGGAGAATTCGCTTGCTCTTAGGGGTGGATTTTGGTAAGTTAAACCTATATGTTATATCCTTGTTACGGACATAAACAAAATCATTTGTCTGGAATTGTTCCATGCAACCATCATGAATCCTCATCTGGGATGCCCAACTTACAGCCGGCGTGAACTAGATAGTTTTCTTCGTATGCTTTTATAATTTTTGGTTTATGATTATCTTTGTTATATTTTAATTTCCTTTAAGTTTCAAACTTGATGGCAATGTTACAAGAGAAAACAACAGGAGCCTACCGTTAGAAGATCAAAGTCTTAATAAAGACTAGGACAGTTGTGCTATATTCGTGCGAATAACTATGACCTTTTTGTTAGGATAACTCTATAGAATAGTTTATTAAAGCTTACATTGCTACATTATTCATTTTAATTGTGATATAAATGCATACATTTTGGGATGATCTCACAATTACCAGCAAAAAATATATACTTTTGTTGAAGGGCCTTGTCCTGTACTTGTTCCTGGTTCTCTTTGATTAATAATTTTCTGGGCATTCCCTTGGTCACAGGTGTGAAGCGTGGCTATTTGTGAAGAAGGAAACAAAGCTGTGACATAATGTCTTGGGGCGAGTTCATTGAGCTCCGTGAGTTGAGGCTGCATGAACAGATCGAGTTGACCTGCTGCGAGGTGCCTCGCTTACCACCTCGCCTGGAGCGAGCTAATGCCCTGCGGATCAGCCCGGGGAAGGTCCCAGAGCTACTCAGCCGGGTGGGAATCATTAGACTGCTTGGAGACAGCCTGGATTCGAGGCTCACAGACGAGAGGGGAGAGGGGCATGACTTTCAGCCCTGTAGCCATGCCCAGCCAGCCTGGTGTGACCTGTGTGGAGACTTCATCTGGGGAGTGTACAAGCAGAGCCTGCGCTGTGCCAGTGAGTTTGCTTTCTGGGCATGATTTACTTTTAGGGATGCACTGATCCGATACTCACATCAGAAATGTGTCTCTATACGATACTGGCCGAAAATAGCCTACCTGATCAGTATCGGCTGCAATGGTCGGCAGCAACGGTGTAATCAACTTACCGAAATAGATTATAATTAGAATGTGCAGGAAAAGTTGTTAGTTGTTGTTGATGGGCATACTAGAAACATGCGGGCTATGCCTAGTAAACTTAACAACAACCACAATTATGTCTACAGTCTGGAATTACTTTACCCTTGAAACAGACGCTAATCACTTTAACTGAAATATCTAATCTCAAAATATAATTTAGATCCTTAAGTGCCAACAATGTAATCTAGTGCCAGTTTTCCATTCTGTGAAGTACAATTCAAAATAAATAATGGGTATCACAGCACATGTTGGGTTGGAGCTCAGTATCTGCAGATACTCAAAGTTAAGTACTCAGAATAGGTACTTACAATACAAAAGTGGTATCGGTGCATCCCTACTTGTCATGTGTTACTTAGGGGGTTATTCTGAATGTTTTTTATGCTTACATGTCAGGATTATGATTTACATTTACTGTATCTAAGCATGTGTGCTTGTGTATTAGACTTTAGATTTGGACTAGGACTATAAAAAGGTGATTACACTGATTATATATTTTATGTTTTTGTGATATCTGCCACTTGTTTAACTTTGATTCACCTTTTCTCTGAAGTCTGCAGTACTTATTTTATCATTCCCAGGAGCATTGAACCGAGTTGTGAACCCAACTGATTGTCTGCTAATCCCAGACCATGTTTGAGCTCTGAAGGACTTTAAAACACAAGACTCCCAGTATCAGTTTGCAGTTGTCAATCAATCAATCAAATGTATTTTATAAAGCCCATTTTACAAATAAGTTGTTACAGAGTGCTATTACAAACACGTATATGGAACATAACATGATCCCATGATCATCTCATGGAACTGTCCTCCTTTTGTTGGGTAGCAACATTTTTAGATTTATTTAGACCTAGATGGCAGTGCATGCACAACGAGAGGCTCTGCGTCTCTTCAGATTCTGCAAATTAGTAGGTGTTTATTTAGTTGTTCTTAGTCCATTCAATTGGCGCAGCCAGTCAATCCACATGTACAGCCGAGAAGAACTACTGGATATAGAAAAACAATGCACAAACAATTGCTTAGTTTTGACTGGCTTCATTTACCTCCCGAGATTATTAGATCACCCTAGGAGTCTGAAATCCCTCATTCGACCGGAAGTGGTCGAAGGCAACAAAGAGAAGTTAAACAAAAGTGAGGTGAACTTGGAGGTCTAAGCTAAAATGCAACCCACAGTGACCATCCTCCTGTGCATTTTCCTTGCAAACGTTCGTTCCCGGGTGACCAAAATGGTTGAAATATGACTAAGGATTAGGGATGGGCAATATGGCCTAAAATCCATATTGCGATATACATTTCAGCCTCTTGCGATAAAGATATATATCGCGATATCTAAATTATAATAGAACCATTTCAGAACAGGTAACATAAAAAATATTTTTTAAATAAAGAAAGAAACGTTGTATTTAGTTGTGAGAACTTTTATTTTGCAAAACTGTTAATGTACAACATAATGTTGCAGATGAATAAAAAAAAAAAAAAAAAATACACTTGCTGCAGAGATGTTACCAAAGAAAAAGCTTAAAGTATTGTGTAACTTTCTTTCCTTCAGTGCAAACCATTCTAAAAGGCAGTACACTTAGTTTAAGTCCTTGCTACTTAAATGCCACCCAAGATGCAGAGAACAGGAAAAACTGGTGTCTTTTTTGTTAAGGAACAGACAGTGTACTGAAAATACTTTCAGTATTAGGCAAAGAAAATGATTTTGTGTAATGCACAGATAGTTTAAATAAAAACATTGCAAACAAAGTTTCTTACCTGCAGCCTAATGTAACGCATTTGGTTTTAAACATTTTGTTCTGTTAATGAAATAAAAAAGGGTTCTTGTTAATGAAGGAACGGTTACTGTGAATAAGGGAAATACTTCCAGTATTATTTTTATTTTAAATAAAGACAATTCTTCCAAAAGTAGTGCACAGATACTTGAAATGAAAACACAAGCATGATTTAAGTTCAATAAGTGCAAAATGAAAGCACAATCATTGTTTTCAATAAAGAAAATACTTCAAGTATAAGGCACATACAAGAAAATGTTTCAAGTAGTTTTTTACATAGACAGTAAAAAGTGCAAAACAGTGCTGGAGGCTCCATGATATGGCTCGACCACAGGTCGGTTATATAGTGAATGGTCAGGCTGATATTAGGCTACATGGTAAGGCTCAACCACAGGTCTGTTATATAGTGAATGGTCAGGCTGATATTAGGCTACATGGTACGACTCAACCACAGGTCTGTTATATAGTGAATGGTCAGGCTGATATTAGGCTACATGGTAAGGCTCAACCACAGGTCTGTTATATAGTGAATGGTCAGGCTAATATTAGGCTACATGGTACGACTCAACCACAGGTCTGTTATATAGTGAATGGTCAGACTGATATTAGGCTACATGGTACAACTCAACCACAGGTCTGTTATATAGTGAATGGTCAGGCTGATATTAGGCTACATGGTACGGCTCAACCACAGGTCTGTTATATAGTGAATGGTCAGGCTGATATTAGGCTACATGGTACGGCTCAACCACAGGTCTGTTATATAGTGAATGGTCAGGCTGATATTAGGCTACATGGCACGGCTCAACCACAGGTCTGTTAAATAGTGAATGGTCAGGCTGATGAAAGGCTCCATGGTACGGCTCAACCACAGGTCTGTTTTAGTGACAAAACATTTCAAGTCACAGCTGTTTTTTAACTTTTTTGCAGAGCTTGGCATACAATTTTGGCATCTCTGTTTCTGTAAAGTATTTGCGGCTTGGCACCACGTATTGTGGATCGATAGTCCTGATGGCTTTAAAGCTTCATCTCTCTACCGTTTGAAAAGGGACCATGTCCTTACACAAGTAAACAATTATGGCCCTGGTCATTTTAATCCATCGCAGGCTCTTCCTACTGTAAGGTTTACTTTTTGAAAATGACTGTTTGATGGAGGTCTGGATCTTGGGGTTGGCTGCATTGCCTGCCGGGAATGCTGGTATTCAGTGACTTGTTTTGAGGTGGTAGAACAGATAGTTGTGTTACCTCTCTTCTGGGACTGTTGCCACACACACTACAGAATACAGTTTGCTGCTGCTCGTCAGACAGCTTAAATCCGAACCAAGTACAAATAATGGTTGTTGCACCAGTCTTTTCACCAGCTCCTCCATTTAACTTTCAGCCATGTTTTCTCAAGATGACAAATATGCCGGGTTTAAACTTTGCGGGTAGATTGTGTCATCAACATGCATCATCGCAATAATGGTTAATAGAAGTAAAATCTCTATCATAGACCAATTTTGTATTGTTTATATTGCATATTGTTTCTATCGCCCATTCCTACTAAGGATCATCTCACGGAGAATGATTAAAGACTGCAACGTCATGATTTTCACGGAAACCTGGCTTAACATTAGAATACCAAACAACGCTATCAGCGTCTCAGAGGACCTGCACTAGACCATGTGTATATCAATATTCCGAGGCTTACAAATCCATCCCCTCCCCCACATGGGTCAGTCACCGTTCTCTGCTCATGCTACAGAATTACCTACATATCATCAGGCATGGGAAACCAACAGTGAGGACAGTCAAAAGTATGGCCTGAGGGGTCGGTCTCATCACTACAGCTCCAGTTTCAACACACAGACTGGAGTCTGTTTGACACTCAGGCTACCGCTGACTCCCATAGTAACATTGAGACATACTACAGCTGAAGGCACGTGATGCTGCTTTCAGATCCGTTGATACAGAGGCCTACAGAAAAGATACGAAAGCCATCACTGACTACCGACCAAAGCAGCCTACCCCACAGCCGTCTTCATTACAAACGAGCTGAACACCTTCTATGCCCACTTCGCACGCAAGGCGACTAGTCTTGATGATATCCCTGGGCGTGTGCTCCAAGCATGTGCTGGACAGCTGGCTGGGATCTTCAGAGACATGTTCAACCTGTCACTGTTCCTAGCAGTGGTCCCCGCATGCTTCAAGACCACAAGTAAAACATGTCCAAATAGAGCCTAATTAGCCATTTCCCTCCTCTGTGTCATGTGACTTGTTCGTGTTATAAGGTCTCAGGTGTGAATGGGGAGCAGGTGTGTTAAATTTGGTGTAATCACTCTCACACTCATACTGGTCCCTGGAAGTTCAACATGGCACCTCATGACAAAAAAGTGTTGCTTTACATAAAGATGGCCTGGGCTATAGGAAGATTGCCAAGACCCAGAACTTGACCTGCAGCACTGTGGCCAAGACTATGCGGTTTAACAGGACAGGTTCCACTCAGAACAGGCCTCGCCATTGTCGACCAAAGAAGTTGAGTGCACATGCTCAGCGTCATATCGGGAGGTTGTCTTTGGGAAATAGACATATGAGTGCAGCCATTATGGCTGCAGAGGTTGAAGGGGTCGGCAGTCACCCTGTCAGGGCAATAACCATCCGTTGCATACTGCATCAAATTGGCCTGCATGGCTGTCGTCACAGAAGGAAGCATCTTCTTAAGATGATGCACAAGAAAGTCCGCAAACAGTTAGCTGAAGACAACCAGACTAAGCACATGGATTACTGGAACCAAGATAAATGTATTTGGTTCAGATGGTGTCAAGCGTTCGTGGCAAACAAATGAGGAGCAGAAAGACAAGTGTGTTTTGCCTACAGTCAAGCATGGTGGTGGGAGTGTCATGGTCTGGGGCTGCATTAGTGCTGCCGGGACTAGGGAGCTACAATTCATTGAGGCAACAATGAATGCCAACATGTACTGTGACATACTGAAGCAGAGCATGATCCCCTCCTTCAGGGACTGGGCCGCAGGGCAGTATTCCAACATGATAACGACCCCAAACACACCCCCAAGATGAGCACTGCCTTGCTAAAGAAGCTGATGGTAAAAGTTATGAACTGGCCAAGCATGTCTCCAGACCTAAACCCAATTGAGCATCTGTGGGGCATCCTCAAATGGAAGGTGGAGGAGCGCAGGGTCTCTAACATCCACCAGCTCCATGATGTCGTCATGGAGGAGTTTAAGAGGACTCCAGTGGCACCCTGTGAAGCTCTTGTGAACTCCATGCTGAAGAGGGTTAGGCAGTGCTGGAAAATAATGGTGGCCACATAAAATATTGACACTTTGGGGCCAATTTGGACATTTTCACTTAGGGGTGTACTCACATTTGTCGGTATATGCATAGGCGGTTTATGCAAATGCTAGGGACGACGTTCATCTATAGGGTCCCCAAACAAGTAAAAAAATACAAATTGCCTGCATGACAACGGGGGAACCAGCTAAAATCTTGCCTAGGGGCACCGTATCAGTCAGGACCGGCTCTGGGCGCTTGAAATTTGTTGTTTTATCATGGCTAGTCATGTATTAGGTATTAGTAACAACAAGTGCTAATTTTTTTTTCTTTTCTTACAGATTGCAGATTCACATGTCACTACAGATGTCGAGCTCTAATCCAATTAGATTGCAGTTTGGATATTAGCTCCAAAGTTGAACAAACGTGTGTTTTGGTCGAACACACCATTGAGACCGATGTGGTAAGAACTACATGATCTGATACTAAATTAAATCATTACTTGCCCTCTCAACCTCTCATTAGCAGTTAACAGTGTCGTCTTGAGGCCACTCTGTGGACTGGTGTGCACTTGCGCATACAGTTTTTTTTGTCAGTATTTATATGTCTTTCAGGAGACCTTTCTATTCTACCCTCATGGAAAGTATTAGTTCAGGTATTTTGTCATTATTACCCTGCCTTGGGCGACATGAGCCTTGGCATAATGTAGTTATTGTTTTCTTCTCATGTGTTGCTGTTCTTTTAAAACACTAGGCCCGCTTGTCATGCATTAGTCACGCCTGTCATCTACGCACTGTTAAGTCATGTTAAGTTATTGCTGGTTAACTTCTCGCGTTGTGGTAGTTGGTGGACAGGAAAGGGGAGTACTATGATGTCATTCGAATAACAGTTTCCCCTCCGCGCCCAATCAGGGCCTGTTGCGCCGGTTTGTGTGTTTTCCAATCTCAACCGACTGGGCGGGTCCTTAGGGTGGGTCCTATGGGGGCTGGTGAAAAGGTGGGGGCTAATCCGCATCCTGTTCTCAGATAGTGGTGAGAAGGCAAAACGTGGCCAGATTGGACAGGAAAAGGATAGAAACGCCATTTAGGATAACAATCTCGGAGTTTACTGAGAAATAGTCATTTTGGTTTTGCTAACATTAGCATTACTTTGCAGTCTATTTGGGTTTCCAGTTTATAAACGCTTTTGATAATGAAAGACGCTCTCAGTATTTCGGATCCATCCTTCGAGCAGACGTGGGGGAGCTCCACTAGTAGCGGATACTGCAGTGACTCGGATTCTGAGTTCGAACAGTATTTCACTGCTCGAACATCATTCAAACCAAAGCCAGAGAAGGTGAGCGGAGAACATGAAGAATAAGAATAAGAGAATGTGAAGAAGACTTTTGACTATTTGTTGCTGAGACTTTACTGTTATTCATGCATTATACATGCGTCACCAACACTAACATTGTGGGACCCCGTAATCTATTTTACATACTCTAGAAACATGTATCTGAAGTTTCCGATATTATATACTTTCATGTCCTTTCATTTAAAAAAACGTCTTTGGGATCGACCGTACTTCTCATATAATAATGAGGGCTACCACGTATTTCTTATATGATAATGACGACTACAAAATGCCAAGCCTGTACATGTCCAATTGCAATGATGGCACTGATAATGTGAATCAGTCAAACACAATGACACACCTATAATAACCCTGAAGTTTAGCAAGAAACTCTAGTCGTGTACTGCTTTTCTTAAGAAAATGTTATACCGAATCAAACACCAGAAAGCTGGAACTCACGGGCCCAACGCAATTCAAAAGAGGGTTTGATCCAAAAAACTCATACTCATATTCCTAGAGCATCTCGAATTAGGCAATCCAATAAAACCCACTATAACAATAACAACCCATTAACATGGTTTACTCCCTTTGTAGATAGATTGCTTTAAACTATGGACTCATTTCTCCTGGCCCAAATGCTATTTACCAGCAAGGTACCATAACGTTGTAAAAAAAGTTATTTTTAACTGCTGGACTTGAATTCAGCAGCATTTGAGTGCATTTGGTTTCTGGTTATTGATCAGATTTTGCACAGCTTGACTGGAAAATAATTAGTGGGGGAATGCAGTTCAAGTACAATCTAGTAATGAATGACATGCCACTAGTACTAATGAGTTCTCTGGATTTTCCAACTGAATTACAGTCGTTTCTGTTGCAGAATTAAGATTTGAGATTTTGTCCCGAAGGACCCATTGTGTTAGTTGCAGCTACAGTCAACCGAACAAATTGAGGCTAGTTGTTTTCATAATTGCAGTCACAATCCCTGTATGCCATTCTTACACAGGAAGTGAGGAATGACTATAAAACCCAGGAAGTGCCTATGGTTGTTACTGCGTCTTTAGGAGCCATTAAAATGAGGTCGAATGTGCATTTTTGAAAGATGACAGAGATTCTGTGAAGATAAAGCAGCTGACAGGCTGTGCCTGTAAAACAATGGATGCTTTGTGTCTGTCTCTCAAACAGAGAGGAGTAGGGGGTAAGCTATTTTTAAATGAATACAGCTTTCAGGAATGCAACCCAAACCCATTTCGAACATTACAAACAGCTGCATGTTCCCCAATGGCGCCTTCTTACAAAGATAGTAAGAGTTGAGGAACTGGAGTCAGACATCATTGTTCAGAACGAGGCTAAGGATACATTAACAGGAAGTTTGGATTCTGATGCAACCGAGGTTAACTTTGTGAAAAGTGGAGCTCACAGAAAGTTAGAAATGTGATGCATAGGCAGCTAGTCTCAAATATAGTAGAAGTACTAAATTGGTACACTTAATTCTTATTTCATTGTCAGTACTGATTTTCATTAGAGAAGTTTCAGCCGATACCTAGTAGTAATCGGTACTGCCATTTTCATTTTGTTTACATGTGCTATGACAGCCATCATTTTTTACTGGACAAAATTGTATGTCATACAACATTTTATTAACTTTCTCAAAATATACAATTGTGTGACAATTTTAACAACATACAATCTTATTAAAATACGTTCAAATAGAAATACAAAGCCATTTGTGGAAGTTCTATAGTTCTAATAGTTTCCTTAAAGTTTGTACAAGTATTTCTTATTAATATTTGGTAAAAATCATAGCTTATGGAGTCATGACTGTTTTCAGGTATGCCCTGTGGCTAAGCCAAGTACCCCAATGGGTCCTAGTACCCCTGGTTGGAATCTGATTTAGAATCTGGTTCCTTATCTGGTTCATTATTGAACATGAATTTCAAGGAAAGTCTTTACAGAACAAAACAGGTACACTTGCTATTTGGCTATTAATCGGAATTTGAAATCTCACAGTGAAAAGCCTACTTTCAGTTGGCGTTAGCTAATTTTGCTATCTGACATTAACTAGCTAACCTTGCTAGCTACCCTAAGCTTTTCTACTTTCACGTTTTTAAACACTTGCTTGCAACTTTTAGTTTTATTAGTGGCTGTTTCTAGTGTAAAGAAATTCCAGACTGCAGACATAATTGTTAAGTTCACTAGACATAGGCTGTATATTTCCAGTCTACCCTTCATCTGCAATATTTGATACTATATCTCTGTAAATGTGTTGGTGTATGCTTAATTTATATAATCAAGTTGTGAATAATAAGTGGTAAAACTCTTTTCAGGTCTACCAAAATCAATTTACACAACTGTCATAGCCGTACTGAACTGATCCCTGTGAACCTGTTGCCCAAAAGCTTCTGAAATTAAAAAATCTAAACTGTGACCTAGAAGGCGAACTATATGAATTTTAACTACACTGATTATGTGGCCAGGCTACCTCAGATATATTTTAGGGTACATTTATTGATGTGAATGTTGTACATCCTCTATTGTCCCCTGTATGTATTTTTCTCCTACTCATTATACATTGTTACTCTATATGCCTACTTATACTTACTTATGCCTACCTTGCATGAAAAAAAATTAACATTGGCCCTCTGCTGACACCTGGTGGGGAAATGAAAATATGGCTGTGTCAACAAATGTGGAACCAGTGAATGGGGTATTTAAGTACTTATTTTCATTCTGGACAGGATGAACAGGTGGAATCAGGGAAGCAGCAGGAGCTGTCAGTCGCAGATATACAACAAAAGGTCAAGGAGTACAATGCCTTAATCAACAGCAACCTGTTCATGAACCTGGTGAGTGGAAACGCATTTCTTTCATGCATTTCTATTCAGTATTAACTTCCATATCACTCTAGCGACAGTGTCTGTATAACCATGCTGTTACACTGTTGTGAGTGTGATGTTTTGAGTGTGTATTATTTAGTTCATTCATTGTTTTCAACAGAACAAAGATGGCTCCTACACTGGCTTTATAAAGGTGCAGTTCAAGCTTGTACGGCCCGTGTCAGTTCCCCCACCAAGGAAAGGTACTGCAACACAGGATGATGCATGCAGGAAGACTGTGGGGGTGAAGCGTCGCACCTCTTTCTACCTGCCCAAGGATACATCCAAACACTTACACATCAGCTCACGCACACGCGCTCGGGAGGTCATCGAAGCCCTGCTGAAGAAGTTCACTGTGGTAGACAACCCTGGCAAATTTGCATTGTTTGAGCGCACTGAGCGCCATGGCCAAGGTACGCCTGACTATGTAAGCTGTTGCTTTGTGGTTGACTGTCTGCACTGACATCACACTGATAAATATGAAATTTGGTATCATTTTGATAAATACCAAGAGGTTTCTGATACCTTATTAATAGATACTAAGAAGTCCCTGGTATCACAATGGTAAATACTATGGGGTCATTGGTATCATAATAATTCATTCTCAGAGTTACAAGGCATCTGATGAATATTAAGATGTCGCTGTTATAACAGACATACTTTTAGGGCCCTGGCATCTCAGTGATAACTACCATGAGGTCCCTGGCATCTCAGTGATAACTACTATGAGGTCCCTGGCATCTCAGTGATAACTACCATGAGGTCCCTGGCATCTCAGTGATAACTACCATGAGGTCCCTGGCATCTCAGTGATAACTACTATGAGGTCCCTGGCATCTCAGTGATAACTACCATGAGGTCCCTGGCATCTCAGTGATAACTACCATGAGGCCCCTGGCATCTCAGTGATAACTACCATGAGGTCCCTGGCATCTCAGTGATAACTACTATGAGGTCCCTGGCATCTCAGTGATAACTACCATGAGGTCCCTGGCATCTCAGTGATAACTACTATGAGGTCCCTGGCATCTCAGTGATAACTACTATGAGGTCCCTGGCATCTCAGTGATAACTACCATGAGGTCCCTGGCATCTCAGTGATAACTACCATGAGGTCCCTGGCATCTCAGTGATAACTACTATGAGGTCCCTGGCATCTCAGTGATAACTACTATGAGGTCCCTGGCATCTCAGTGATAACTACTATGAGGCCCCTGGCATCTCAGTGATAACTACTATGAGGCCCCTGGCATCTCAGTGATAACTACTAAGAGGTCCCTGGCATCTCAGTGATAACTACTAAGAGGTCCCTGGCATCTCAGTGATAACTACTAAGAGGTCCCCGGCTTAACATGATTAAATACTACACATTTATATTTAGTGTACAGTGCCATCAATTGAATCATTCCATTGTTTCCCTTTGTCTTTCTGTATTTCTCTCAGTGTTCCTACGTAAGCTGTCTGATGACGAGCATCCACTCTACCTGCGTCTCTATGCTGGACCAAATGAGAAAACACTCAGTTTGGTATTGAAGGAGAATGAGACTGGAGAAGTCAACGTGAGCGTTAAATGTTTGTGTCTGTCCCATCTCTAAACAATATATAATTCTGTGTCGCACACACCAATGCTTTTTTCTTCTCTGTCTAGTGGGATGCTTTTTCTATGCCAGAGCTAAAGAACTTTCTCTTCATGCTACAACGTGAGGAGGAGGAGCATGTCAAGCAAATAGTGCAGCGCCATGCTCTAGCCCGGACAAGGATGCTGGAGTTCCAAGCTGCCATTTCCGCCTCTGGTGGTTCCACACCTGGCTGAGAAACACCATCCATGTGGGTTGACCTCTACCGCTGGCCGACAACCATCGGAAGATAACCAGTCACTGAATCCAATGATCTGATAGAACACAAATGGACACCTCCCTCAAAGGAGGAGACTGAAAGAGTGAATGAGAGCAACAGGGCGCGTGAGACCGAGAGGGAAAGCGTGTGTGAGTGTGAGAGATCAGAAGTGCCTTACACCTGAAGAGTCTAATGTGCCTTTTTTATAGAGAGAGAATGAAAATTGAGAGTGTCTATGTGAGACCATGTGAAACTTTGGCTTATGAGAGAGTGGCTAGGTCCAGTACTGCCTAATGGGGGTGCCATTTGGCTATACTGCGACAGCAAACTGATTTGTAATGTTTCTCACTATTCTTGCTAGCAGGGCCTTATAGATTAAATCTTGTATAGCCTTTAGATGACAGTCAGCAATGTTTTTGAGACATGGATAACTTTTTCGTTGCCAATAATGCTATTGTTTGGGTATAATGACTAAACTTGTACTTGAGTTAAGTCTAGTCATAAAATCCTGCATTAGGGTAGCCAAAAATCGGAAGGAAAATGTTGATACTTTATGCTTAATTATCTCCAGACCCTATGCTAGTCATTATCAAGTGATGGGCAATATCAGCCAGGCTTCCCAACTTTCCATTTGACTCCAGTGACTGCCACATACATTCTGCACATCGGTCTTCAGATGGGTGTTACTATTTTTTTATGAGACTGAATGGGTACCTCCCAGGTGTTGGGAGTACTGAAAATGTCATTAAAGATGAATCCCCAAGGTCAATTTAATTGATTACGGAATCGTACTGATACTGATACACTTTTTATGGAATGTTATACTTGTATTGTTGGTTTGGTTCAGGTCCTTTGTTGGATTCTGTAACTGTTAAAGCAACCACAAACTGAGAGGTTCTTGTCTATACTTTTGTCAATGTAACATTTCATCTGTTACATGGTCAGTTCCAAAATATTGTATTTAATATTAGTGTATGTGCACTATTCACATTAAATATTGTTTTCACAAAATGTGAAGTTGGATTGTTGTTGTGCTGTAGTGAAATTTTGTCATCTAAAAGTCATTTACACATCTAATGTTAAACATGTAAATTGGTTTCTCAGTGGTAGGGGTATTCAATGGGATGCATTGTTTACCATAAAGAAGCACTGTTTAGAATCCTGCCCTTAAACAATAACACAGCAAGGGTAGTACTGTAACAGTGTAAAGAAAGTTTTTTAAAATCTCCCTAGATGATCTCATCTGTCTCTTTGGAAGTCCCTTCATACAAATACCTTGGAATTTGGATTCACAGTGACCTTTTATTTACAACTCTGTCTTTTCCTGAGAGAACAGGAGACAAATTGTTCAGTCAACTTTCATACTTGTCCTGGACAATGGTGATACACTATACAAAAATGCGTCTGCTTCAAATCTGAAGTTGCTTGCCTCTGTTTATCATCATACCCTGCATTTTATTACTTCAGACAGTTATATATAATACACATCACTGCATCCTATACAAGAAAGTTGTGTAGATGTATTACTCTATTTTTGTATACAAGGCCCTACTCCACAGGCTTCCAGGATTTTAACATTACTGTTCACACCTAGATCTTCTGGATTCAACACTAGATCTCAGAGTTGGATAGTACAACAAACACCTTTAGTAACAACTGAACTGTAGTTCTGCCTTCTCTTTTAAAGCACCTCATCTGTGGAATAATATTTAATTAGTGTTTTATTAGGGTTCCTTGTTGTGCATGGGTCAATAAAAAATGTATGTTTTAAGAAAGAACTGTGTTGTTTCAATTGACTGAGATGGTTATTCTAAGTGCGTCACCTAATTGTCCTCATTTTTGTATTTGTGAGTTTATGTTCCCAGGGTCTCCCTGGATAAATAAAAGTTAAATAAAATTATTTTTATAATGATTATACTTACATACTATATTTTTTTTGCTACAGATGTCTAGTCACTGTTGCTTGTTATGCTGATACTATTAATGCTGCTCATAGGAACACTTCCTATCCTGGCAGTAATGGGCATAGACACTATTGTTTGGCCTGGGATGGCGTTAATGCGGTATAGGAGGATGCTAGGGATGGACAGAAAAACGTTTTGACAAGCAAACAAACAACTCGCAGGATTCTCGATTTCCCCGGGTACGTGTACCTGACAAACGCTAGAACGGTCAGTAACCAGCCGGATCACGTCCGTTCTAGCGTTTGACCAGACGTCACTTAATGTTATGCTTGTTTTGGACCTGTGTATAGCTAGCTAACTAGCTAGTTATCTAATAAGAAAACAGTCCATTAATAAACACTACGTACACTAAACGGATAATTAAATTATCACTGAATATTGGTCAGTACATACTTCGCTTTCGTAAGTGCTGTTTTTAGCTAATTGAGATAACGTCAGCTACAACTGATGCTTGCTAAGCTAGTTAGTTATGCTACCGTAGTTAGTTGGACATGTAACGGTTAGTACTAGGCTAGTTAGCTATGCTACAGTAGTTAGTTGGCCATGTAACGGTTAGTACTAGGCTAGTTAGCTATGCTACAGTAGTTACTTGGCCATGTAACGGTTAGTACTAGGCTAGTTAGCTATGCTACAGTAGTTAGTTGGCCATGTAACGGTTAGTACTAGGCTAGTTAGCTATGCTACAGTAGTTACTTGGCCATGTAACGGTTAGTACTAGGCTAGTTAGCTATGCTACAGTAGTTAGTTGGCCATGTAACGGTTAGTACTACGCTAGTTGGCTATGCTACAGTAGTTAGTTGGCCATGTAACGGTTAGTACTACGCTAGTTGGCTATGCTACAGTAGTTAGTTGGCCATGTAACGGTTAGTACTAGGCTAGTTAGCTATGCTACAGTAGTTAGTTGGCCATGTAACGGTTAGTACTAGGCTGTCATTGCAAAAGGACAGAGAACTAGGATAGAATGCTAGCGTTAGTTAGCTTTGGTTGATAACATTATCGGGTTAAACGGTTTACTACTACTATGTAGCAAACAACTAGCTAACTGCAATGTATCTCATTGTGTGAATAAATGCAAGCTATCTCATTGGTTGAATAACATTTTATGTTCACATATTTAGCAAGCTGGTTACACGGTTTAGGTATAGTTAACGACGTTTGGTCGGCAGATTATTACTATGTAGTTACTTATGGCTCTCTTGTTTTCAGATCGAAAGCAGTAGAAAACTGACTGGCTTGCTGCCCAGGTGACGTACTCGTTGTCTAGGGGGTTATCTGTCAGAGGGGAAATGTCCCATCAATAAACATGGGTGGCAGTGGATCCAAGGTGAAAGGTGCTTGGCCATTTGCTGGTTCAGGTGCTGGAGGTGATTTAGGAAGTGAGGGACAAGAAGAGCAGGCTGTGGCCCGACTCAAAGGGACCAGAAAACCAACTCCATTTATTTTCACCAGGCGGAGGTAAAAAAAAAAAAGCATGTGCCTTGTGTATTCCATCTGCCACATCCTAATTTTGTGAATTTTCTTCATTTGGGGTTGTGTTGATAGTTCTCTTTACTATGACGAGGACGGAGACTTGGCTCACGAGTTCTATGAAGAGACTGTGGTGACAAAAGATGGCCGTAAGAGATCCAAGCTGAAGAGGATTCAGAAGAACCTCATACCTCAGGTGAGTTGTTTAGACAATAGCACTGTGTTGGAAAATTTTCCATTTACCCATAGGTGTGTTTTAGAATGATTAATTAATGTGTGGGTATTGTTGTCTGTTTACAGGGAATTGTGAAGCTAAACCACCCCCAGATCCATGTAGATTTCCCTGTCATCCTCTGTGAGGTGTGAATCACTCTATACTGATTTAACATGAAAAATACACATTAGTCCACTCCACATTACAACTGCTCGATCCTGAAATATGTCTCTCAGAGAATTGATGGACATCTGTCGACACTCCAAAGGACAGACCACAGAACTTTGTTGCAGGAAGAAAGAAGGGGGGTAGGGTAGATACTTTGGTAAAAGATAAATTGAGTTCAGTTCTGTCTGTCTGTGTGTGTGTGTGTGTGTGTGTGTGTGTGTAAAAGGTAACATACAGTATAAAGACCAAGTGTATATGTTGACCAAGTTCATAATATTAACTTATCTCAGTCTGCCTATGTGATTGGAGTCCAGACCTGCACTAGTGAATTTGTAAAGTCAATTAATTAAAGAAAACCTGTCTGTGTTGGAAATACTTGAATAAATGATGTTCCAAGCTGAAACACTGTTTAGGCAATAATAACATAGGTCTGGCTTACGGCATTAACAGGCCTCTGGTCCTTCTAAGTGTGTGGAATGTGGGTGGGTGTGTTTCAGGGTTAAAGGTCAGGCATTGATGTATTCTGTTTTGCTTAACAAGTCAATCTGCAGAGAAGTTGCCATAACATGTGAGCCTTTAAGCAGTTTGTTTGTGAATGAGATAATGGGCATGTTGAGGATTTTTTTTAAATTATTTTTCAAATAAAGCATTTTGTCACATGCTCCACAATTTTAAATGGTAGCCTGTGTGGGTAAGATACAGAGTACAGTCGTATGGTCTCTTTGGTTTCCTGACTGTATGATTGAGTTGACAGGGTGTGTGTTTCCAGTTCCCCACATTGTTATCACTTCCTGGAGGTGCCTAATGATGTAATGTCAGAGGGAAGATCACAAGATGGAGGGAACCACCCCATTTCTCTTCCTTTACTCAGGTGAGTCGGCTGAGCTAGGAGAACAAACAGCGGAACGGCATCCTGGATGAGGCGTCTCTTCCAGGAATTGTGTTCAATTATGTGCATTAGAAATGTTATATCACAAAATATATTTATTTTGTTGGCCTTGTCTTGTAATTGAACATGTCAACGGTTCCAATGTCAGTGTACTCGGGAGTGCATCCATTATGTTGGCAACATTACACTGCCAATGGCAGCCATCACAGAGGGGTGACATCTGCATGCCAGATGCCTGTGTATGGACAAAGTTGACATTCTACTTGTGCTTTCAGCAGTTGCTAAAATAAGAATACAAATCTGATTTCAATCAAAGGTTTAGGACAAACTAGTGTTTAACCGTCAATGATATACAGTATATTCAGTTAAAAACAGTAAAAAAAAAAATCATTGTAGATTTTAAGACCATTGTCAGAAGTTTACCCACTAATTAAATGTACCCCCCTACACTGCTAAAAGTACAGTTCATTTCGCCACTCCCCTCTACTTTGGAACTGAAGCGCTCTAGTCTCAAACTGGTGTAGTTGGGCAGGCATGGACAATCTCGTTTAAATTATTATTTAAGTAATAATACTTGCGTGTGCGACAAATTATATAACAATGTGTTGTTTTTTTGGGTCATTTTAAAGTTGTTTTTGGAAGAAGTTCCTTTCGTTAATTTTTTATCCAATTTCTTGAGGAAAGCGGACCGAATATTTTTGAAAGTCTCCCGATTTTGCTATAAAAGGTATGTTACTGTATGTTTTTTGTAATATTTTCCTCTAACGAACTCCTGCGCAAAAGATGGGTGTTCCGCACAGCAACAGTTTAATTTTTCTGGTTTTCGGGTGGTAAATCTGTTTTCCCATTAAACTGATTACATTCAGAAGCCGATATATATTAAATAATGCCTTTTTTTCACCACTGGTTTTTGAGCCAGCTTCTTGTGCATTGTTCATATTTCCTTACATGACTAAAATCTGATTATTTAAACCCAGTGTATGTCTTGTGTGCCTTTCACTCTTCATTAATACCTTTCTAGGGATGAACATTTATTGATTATAAATCAAATTAAGACATGATGTTCAGTATTTGTTTACATTAGCCATATGTTCATTCTCTTTACAGGACAGGAGAGCAGAGAGTGAAAAGACATTTTCTCACCACTGAAGTCATGTTACATTGGACGGTACTGGCATATTGGAAGGTTTTGATGTTGGCGACACTTACATGGGAATGCTTCTGTGATAAGGAACTGAAGCCCACAAGATGGCCACTATATCCCCAAAAGCCTTTGGTTCTGGTCTGGAATGCTCCGACAGAAGAATGCCCTACACGGCACAGCATTTCATTTCAACGGAACCAGTTCCAGATTGTGGCATCTCCCAACGAAGGCTTTGTCCGCCAGAACCTCACCATATTTTACAAGGACCGCTTGGGCTTGTACCCCTACTATGATAAGCCTGATGGTACTGCCATTAACGGTGGGCTTCCACAGGTTGCCAGTCTCACCCAGCACCTTGAGAAGATGTCGAACAGTATTCAGTATTACATACGGGAAGCAGAGGCGAAAGGACTGGCAGTTATTGACTGGGAGGAGTGGAGACCACTGTGGATTCGCAACTGGGACGTCAAGAATGTGTACCGCATCTGGTCGAGGCAGCTGGTGGCCCAGAAGAACCCAACCTGGCCCTCAGAGCGTGTGGCTAAGGTGGCCCAGCAAGAGTTTGAGATGTCGGCCCGGAAGTTTATGCTGGAGACCCTAAGGCTGGCCAAGAGCCTAAGGCCCAACCAACTCTGGGGTTTCTACCTGTACCCAGACTGCTACAACCATGACTACATGATCACTCTGGAGAACTACACCGGCAGCTGCCCAGACGTGGAGGTGGCCCGAAATGAAAAGCTGAAATGGCTTTGGACTGAGAGCACGGCCCTGTTTCCTTCTGTCTACATGGGCACTACGCTACGCTCTTCTTCCTCGGGGCGGCAGTTTGTCCGTAACCGGGTAAAGGAGGGGATGCGTCTGGCATCAAGCACAGAGGGGTTGGCACGTCCTGTCTTTGTCTACGCCAAGCCCACTTATGTCAACGAACTGGAGCTGTTGACTGAGGTGAGAGGCTGCTTCACTAACTGTCATCGCTATTTTATAAATAGATGTGATTTCCAACCACTCTTTTTTCTGCGGGTGTGTGTGCTCAATTGGGGCTACATGGATAAACTGTAATACATTTTTTTATTGCTTTATGTATATCTTATCCTGTGACCCTGTTATCTGGGGTCTCTTTTGCCAACATCCCAGACTGGATATCCTCACCACAGTGTGCGCTGATAAGAGGCGGTCACTTACATAACAATACGTAGTGTATTAGGGCAAATTTCTGTTTCCATTATTTGACTTGTCCTGACTGTACACCGCTTTGTAATAAATCGCCAATGATTTTTCCCCTTGCAGACCGACCTGATCTCCACCATCGGGGAGAGTGTAGCTTTGGGGGCGGCTGGCATCATCCTCTGGGGAGATCACACGTTTGCAAGCAGCAAGGCAAGTGTCCACACAATAACTCACACGTATAAATCACTACACATCACATGAAGACCAACTCACAAGACAGTATAGCACACAGTATAGCAGTTAGTTGTGACTCGCTCATTCAACTCTCGGCAGCTGACTGCGGCGTATTTTGGTAGCAGCTCAGTCTCCTATCTTTTCAGTTGCCACAGTGTAAGAGTGTTTGCACAGGAGGATCCTTGTAGATGTTAAAATTGGGAGCAACATTGTGAACAATTAGAGAGTCACATAACTCGATCTTTGAACCCACTGTGTATGTTTCTATCTAGGCCAGCTGCTACAGCCTGAATGAGTACCTTCGTGGCTCGCTTGGCCAGTACCTGCTCAACGTATCCACGGCAGCCGAGCTGTGCAGCCAGACACTGTGCAACTCGTGGGGACGCTGCCTCCGCCGGCACTCCGACACTGACACCTACCTCCACCTCAGCTCCCACAGCCACAGCATAGTTGCACTGGCAAATGGCACACTCAAGGTTCTAGGTCAACTCAGCGAAGACGAGGCCACAGGCTTCCGGAGGGACTTCAGATGCCAGTGCTATGCTGGCTACAAGGGGGAAGGCTGCAGGCAGAGAGACCCTCTACAGCAAAAAGGAAACGCAGCTCCATTCGTAAATTTGTGGGGGAGCTGTGTAATACTACTGCTCGTCACACTGTTGTTCTGAGCACATCGAAGCGCGCCAATGCAGCTACGCTTAGTGGATCAATTTTGTACTGTTAGAAAGCAATCCATGCACACAGACATGACATGCTGACTTTAAGGCAGCGTTCTTGCTGTGGTCCAGATTGCTCTTTGGTTAGTGAGTCAACACTATGGAACTACAAGCGTTTCGCGCTTTATGTGTTTTCTTTTTTTTAGACATCAGAGAGTTTGCTGGAAATCACTGTTTACATTGCTCTCTTTATTGCTGTTTCCTTCCCACCTCCATTCCCTCTTTTGCCCTCTCCCCTTCTCTGTTGTTTTATCATGGATGCCGAGTCATTGTTTTAACTTGGAAAGTCGTTTTTTTGATGTATGTGAAGGGTTGTGTGTGCAGGGGCGGACTGGCCATCTGTGTGATCTGCAGTCATCACCTGTTTTTCCCCCCACTAACCAGTTTCACTGTAATTAAATCAAATAGCGCAATTGCGACTTATAACAAACAGCTGCTACTCGCCTTACAATAAGGAAATCCCTGTTTGGAGTAGTGGTTAGTGAGCTCGGTTGCAGAGCCAGAGGGCGCTGATTTCGATTCCCCCCACCAGATGCCACAATATATCTGTTGAAATAGTTTTTAAGCTTTTATTTTCTGAATTCTATTTTTGGCCATGTGTATGATGTAGTTAAAACAACTAAACTTCAACATTTTAGCTGTAAAATGCCACATGCAGTATAGCTAATATTAAGAAATATGTTGTGCTTTTACTTTTAAAAAGTTTCCGCGCACCGATTGCTTTGGCCGGGCCTAGTCAAAGTCCAGGGCCGTTTTTTAGTCCCAGTCCGTCCCTGTGTGTGTGTGCCAAAATGGGCCGTCTGCATTTCTTTATAAGAATATAAAATATTGTTTATAGTGCCTTGACCCTGCAATGTTCATCTTGAGGTAAAAAAAATTTGCCAGACACACGACTACTGTTTTCCTCTTAAATGTGTACTGTGTTTTAACCACCCAAAATAAATCACAGACAATACAATTTTAGATTTCAATCACTCATGATGATGATACATGATGATACAAAGAAACAGTTAGAATTACACTACAATGTTAGTTGTTGGTGTTCTGGTTTATTAATGTTTATTTTACTGTTCAACAGACTGTTATAGATCTATGTATACAATACTCAGTAGACCTTGATCTATAATACAAAGTTTCTGGGACTGCATTTGCCTGGCACAACATGTTACTTAAAGGACTACCCGTTCACTCTATAATTGTTAGGTACTGCTGGCCAAAAGTTATTTTCAACTCTTTTAAGTCTTTAGCAATAACAGTTTTCAGGAAGTTAAGAGATTACCTAAAATTATGGAACGACAGTGCTGAAGAGAATTCCGGATATATCTTTAAACCCATCCTTGTTGGTCGACAACATGATATCCACAGGTTTTAGGATGAAAATAGAATGTTGCTAAGGCATTGACTTAACCTTAACACTACCAAAGTTTGGGGTCACTTAAAAATGATCTTGTTTTTGAAAGAAAAGCACATTTTTTGTCCTTTAAAATAACATCAATTTGATCCGAAATACAGTGTAGACATTGTAAATGTTACACTGGGATATCTACATAGGCGTACTGCGGCCCATTATCAGCAACCAATCACTCCTGTGTTCCAATGGCACTTTTGTGTTTGTTAATCCAAGTTTATCATTTGAAAAGGCTACTTGATCATTCCAAATCTCTTTTATGAT
Organism: Dallia pectoralis; assembly: GCA_029465975.1. Lineage (NCBI taxonomy): Eukaryota > Metazoa > Chordata > Actinopteri > Esociformes > Umbridae > Dallia > Dallia pectoralis. The sequence goes on from CM055744.1 coordinate 446,226, forward strand.
TGTTAGCCCAGCTAAAAACGGTTGTGCCGTTTAAAGAAGCAAAATGAGGCGTTATTTACACCAAAGCAACTACAGCATTGAATTAAAAAATACGAGAAGCCGGATAGTTTACACTAGGCTGCATCGTCGTTGTTCACTTCTCTGAGATAATTGCCACACGCAATCAATTTGAATGTACCAGATGAAAATGTGTCATTTTGAAATAATTGAGTCATTATTAAATAAATTACCTAAAAATATAAAGGTAGTCATTTGAAAAACTTATTTGTGAAACAAAAACCTATTTATATATTGACTGATTCATATATTTACATTTAAATGTATTTATGTATATATTGGCTTATTTATTTCATAGCCATATGCATTTTTTTATATTGACTTCAATGGCATTCCATATATTTCTTATCAAATTGATGTTATTTTAATGGACAAAAATGTTTTTCATTTAAAAGTAAGAACATTTCCAAATGACAACAAAAAGTTGAACGGTAGTGTTCCCTTTTCTTTTATAGGTGCCTTAATTGCTTCATCGCATCCATAGATGTATATATCTATGCATCGCATCTGGGGACGCCTTAATGTAGATGGCCTAAGAGTGTGTTTCTTCTTGCATGTTAAGATTTCACTATAGACGTTTTGGTTGTGATAAATGTTGCCTGAACTTCCAAAACTGATCAAATCTGTGATGAAAAATGATATGGGGTATGTTTTGATCCTTAACTTGTACTCTACCTCCAACAATTTATGTATAATAACTATGGAAACTGATTTGTATCTGTGGGCTGCTATTTTTGGTCAGGTCCCTTTTGGAACATCGATTATTAGTCTCAATTAACCTACATATAATATAAATAAAATAAAGGTCAAATAATAATGTAAATACATTGGTTCAGCATACAGCAGGGTAACAAACAAAACAAAATCAGACCTTTAGAGGCTTGCGCGAATACTTTTTGAGCTTATACAATTTGTTTCTGTATCTTTAACGAAAAACACTGAATGAACGCTCCGCCTAGATCCGCTTTTGATTGGCGTTTTATAATTTCACTTTTCTGGTTCAAGAGCACTCGGGTTTAGTTGACGTGAACAAAATGTGAACAACATCTAAACTTATATACATCGCACACATTTCTCCTTTCTCTTTTTAGAAAAGGGAAGTTAGTCACGCGACATCAATCACATTTCCCAATGGTAAGTTGACTGGTAAAGAAACGGTCCGCCACCCGAACCGATAATATGGGTAAGTACACGATCAATGTGCTGTTATTTGGATGTAACTACTTTCATATTTTATATATATATATCAGTTTAAATTGGTATTATTGCTCATGCTACTTAACAAAAGTTAACTTGTGAACCACAAGTCTTGTAGGTGCTGAGCTAATTATTGTAATTAATATAAATACATATTTCTATAGTGTTCGTTTTCTGCTTTATTTTCCCTGCAGGTATAATTTGCTTGATCCTTTGGGTTCTGCTTTTCCGTGGGAATATGGTCAGTGTTTTTGCCAGGGAGCAGGAAAAAGCTGCCCCAACCACACTGGCCCAGGTGCCCTTTCTCACAGTGTGGAACGCCCCCACAGCACAATGTATGACCCGCTATGGGGTGGACCTGGACCTAGGATTGTTTAACATAGTCAGCAATCAGAACCAGAGCTTCATGGGTGACAACATCACCATCTTTTACAAGTCTAAACTGGGACTATACCCTGAATATGTCCAAAGACAGGCTGTCAATGGCGGGGTGCCGCAGAATGCCAGTCTGCTGGAACACCTCAGGACAGCCACTGAGAACCTCCGGACGTACATACCTGACAGAGACTTCCAAGGCCTGTCTGTGGTGGACTGGGAGAGCTGGAGACCAGTATGGGACCGCAACTGGGATAGCATGAATGTTTATTGGGAGGGCTCCAGGGCTTTAGTGAAGGTTAAGCACCCAGACTGGAGCCCTGCTCAGGTGGAGGTGGTGGCCCGCCAAGAGTTCCAGGTGGCGGCGCGGGACTTCATGGAGGGCACCCTGCTGCTAGGGAAGTATGAAAGGCCCAGGGGAATGTGGGGCTTTTACGGTTTTCCCTGCTGCTATAACCACTACAAAAACACAACGGGTAACTACACCGGCGAGTGTCCTCGAATTGAGTCCAAGAGAAACGACGCTCTGTTCTGGCTTTGGAACGCGTCCTCTGCCTTCTTCCCAGACATCTACTTAGATGTGAGGATGCGTGGCCTTGGTGACATCATTCGCCGCTACACACATTACCGTGTTATGGAGGCCGTGAGGGTGGGGGCCCAGGTCTCCCCAACTCCACCCCCTGTTTATCCCTACGCTCGCGCAGTTTACACCTACTCTCTGGAGTTCCTGTCTGAGGCAGGTGCCCCGCTATTTCAGCGACTCTCAAGTCTGCACGGGACTTTATGTGAAAGCATGGTTACACTTACTTACCTCTGACATTTGCTTTGTAGATGACGCTGGTCTACACGATCGGAGAAAGCGCCGCTCTGGGATCCGCCGGGATTGTACTGTGGGGAGATCAAACATACTCCAAATCCAAGGTGCCATATGCATTAGAACCCGTCCCATTTAATGGCAATGCCCACAGGGAAGTATGATTATTTTGTGATATTCTGTATTTCAGATTAACTGTGAGGCAGTGAAAAACTACCTGGATGGAACCCTGGGCCCTTACCTGGTCAACGTTACCGCAGCCGCAACTCTGTGCAGCCAGACTTTGTGCTCTGCTCACGGTCGCTGTCAGAGGATAGACAAAGGCTCCACGGCCTACCTCCATTTGGATCCAAGCACCTGGACTGTTGTGTCTGAGAAGAGGGCAGAGGGAGGGCGGAGCTACAGGGTACTGGGCCAACAGAACCAAGACGAGGTTGTAGCCTTGCAGACCCAATTCCAGTGCCAGTGTTATGCTGGTTGGGGCGGTGAGAACTGCTCCAAGCACCAGTCGTCATGAGAGACAGACACTTTTTGTTTACATTGTAAAACGTGTAAAACGGGCCTTGCTCTGGTCCGTTCTATCTTAGGTATCACTTTTCGTGCCTTTCGCAAGATTTCTGAGCAAAATGAATCAATCATTTATCTTGGAAAAACGATAATTTACATAAAGGTGAGATTTGACAAATATTTAAAGTGTTTTGTCAAGCTTTTGCTGATCTTTACCAAGGGTACTAGTACCGGTGGAGGGCACTGTATATCCAAACCCTGAGCCAATGTATATGGTGTAGTACAAGGAGTGTTGTTGCATTACCTTCATTCCCACTGGCCCATGCCAGTCAGCCATTGACTAGCTCATTTGTCCCACATCAGAAAGCCAGATATTGACTTTGACATTTATGCATCATGTCTGTTTTGAAAATGGTTTCTATCCATTCTTCAAAACCATACATTTAATGCTATTAGATTATAATAGATTACTTATAATTATTCCTCTTGTTTCAAGCATTTTGTTTAAATTTAACATAATGCATAATTTCGGGATTATAACATTTTAAAAACCTATAGGAAGATCTGTACCAAGTACTGTGTGGCCGATTTGTTTGTTAGATGTTTTTATGTGTTCCATTCAAAATGTGATTTAATGTACGGCTTGATAGTTTTTGAGAACCTAGCCTGTTGCTATAGGATATTATGATCATATACGTTGGTGACCAGTTAAATTATGTGTGGCTGGGTCTTGTGTGGTCTTTGATAATTCTCCAGGTCTCCTTTAGCCATATTTCAGGGTGCAGTGCTTATTGACAACACAGTTATGTTCCGTGACAAGTCCTTAGTCATGTGGACTTGGAGGAACAGAAACACTACTGTTGTAGTCCACCAGTTACTTAACTCAACAGACATTGCTTTGAAAATACAGTGATTATGTATGTACCAAAAAGGAAGAAATTATTAAAATGCATATCAATATTCAGTTTTTTGTTGTTGTTATTCTGCCTTCAGACCTGGGGCCTGTACCATGAAGCTGGTTTTGGTGGCTAGCCAGCTATGTTTCAGTTAAGTTTCTCCCAACCCTGGGTTTTAGGTACCATGTAAGTAGCTCGGCTTCAATCGGTATTCGTTGCCATGGTATCTGACGCTGCACGGCTAACCTGCTCCGGGGCAGGTTATGTTCTGCATTCGAGATCTAAGTCAAAAGTTGGACCAATCAGCGGTGAGCAAAGACACATATAGGTGACGTAATTAATTCCTAGCTTCTGATCTCTGTTGCAATGGCTTCACATTTTACACACACACACACACACACATATATATATATATATGAATACACACATTTTCATTTCATTCATTTTCAATATGATTAGCCTAAAATCATTATTTTACATTAATCGCCTATAAAATGTATTTCTTTAACTTAGGCATTAACAATCAGCAATGATCCTCCAAGATTGTTCTCTTGCTTTGGCAACAGAGACGGTGTTACTGCGTGCTTGAAAAACATTTTTATATTCTTAATATTTCTGAAGATTAATTTCTTGCTCCTCCGCGGAAAAAATATATTGCTCTCGCCCTATCCATATCGAACGTGATTGGTTGTTCGGTGCCGACGTTACTATTTCATGTGCACGCGCGCGCGGAGTAATCCGAGTTTAAGGATCAAAGCCTGGGTTGACAAAGTAAGTTGATGAGCTGCTTCATGGTACCAATAAAGCCTGATTGCGTCGGTTTGATTTTGTCAATTCTGAACCAATCCTGGAACCCTGAGTTTGTTCAACTACCATCATGGTACAGGCCCCTGGGGGGTGTTCTCCGTACGCCGCTTAATACATCCGAGATCAAATGAGACATCCAAGATGACATTATCCGGCTACTCATCATCCGGTTAATTCGGTTCTCTGAACACACCTGCTGTTTACGATGAGTATAGCTGGACTGAGTCAGCTGAGATAAATGTCTAATGTGTGAATCCAACAAATTAATTATGTTTTTGACACCCTAACGGGAAAACCGATACATCTCAATAGAGTTTCGCTCTGCATTAAAGGGTCTTGTCTATCTCACAATACGGAATTATTTAATAAGCTCTGACTGCGAATTGTTCTTCTCTTAACGTACAGTACATAGCTGTGAATGACTTCCCACGTCACATCCGCCTATAAAGCCGCTATCTAATCGTGTTTACATGAAATAAGCCTGCTCCGGAGCAGGTTCAAGCTTACGCACCCGTTGCTATGACAACAAGTACAGGATGAGCTTCGGAGAACCGAACTATCCAGGATTATGCCTAATCGACAACAATCTAATCCGGCTAACTGAGTTAGCGACGTACGGAGAACACCCCCCTGCTCTACTCTAAGGTGCTGAAAACATTCCTCAGAAATGTTGGTCTATATTGACATTATAGCATCACAACAGTTGCTACAGATTTGTCACGTCCTAAAGGTGTTCCATTGGATTGAGATCTGGTGACTGTTGCCATTTTAGTACAACTCATTGTCATGGTCAGAAAATCTGTTTTAGATGAGCTTTGTGATGTAATGCGTTATCATGCAGGACGTTGCCATTAGATGATGGTACACTGGTCATACAGAGATCCTGTAAGTTGCGAGGTGGAGCTGCCAAGGATTGTCCATCACATCCCACAGATGCTCAATTGGATTGAGATCTGGGGATAGTGGAGGCCAGAGCAATACCATGAACTCTTCATCATGTTCCTTAAAACATTCCCGAACAATGTGTGCAGTGTGGCTGGGCACATTGTCTTGCTGAAAGTGGCCATTGACATCAGAGAATACCATTGCCATGAAGGGGTGTACACTGAAAAAAATGGAAATAGCAGGTCTTTGAATTTACAAAAATGAATTTAGAATATACTACGCAATTCATTTATATTCCTTTCAAAAACATGTTTCAAGCACGTAGACTTCAGTTGTTTTTTAAAAATGTTAAATGTATGTATTCCGCTTGGGTTGATTGAAAGAGATTGAATTGACATTTTTAAATGATTGAGTTAAGTTTGGTCACTACCGGAAATAGTATATTTGAATCAAAAGGCGCCAGGAAGTGAACACAGTCAACTCAACTGTCTCAACGCCGAAGAAGATGTCGAGCAAGTGTTGACCGCGTGCAGGACTCAGGAAAAAGTAAGTGAACATCAATTAAAATGATTTTTTATAAAGGCGACATTTTTCATTAAATTAATGACTTAGACTACATGCAAGTTATATTAATATATCGGTTGTCTTATAACTAAGTAAGCTACTCTCATCGCTTACTACTTAGTTTAGCATTAATAATTGCGGTTCTTTTCTCAATTCAATGTAGCTAACGTAACGTTAATTGCAGCGGGAAAAGAGAAGGGCTCTTTTTTCACGAGCAAGACCTTCCCAGTTCCACCTTTTGGAGAGTGTTCGGTTTTTGTTCGCCATTTCCATTACATTTAGGCTGTTGTAGCGTTACTTTATGTACCAATTAAAAAAGTTCAGTCGAGTTGTTTGGGCACAACGATATAGATAGTGGTTTACCAATAGCTAAGGTTAGCTAGCTAATACCACAACAAGTTTAGCCTACTACTTAGTTTAGCATGTAAAATCGTGTTCCTCTCTTGACAACGGTGTTTCAGTGAAACGTCGGGTAAGAACGAGTGTTGTAAAGCTGTGTGTGTGTGTGTGTGTGTGTGTGTGTGTGTGTGTGTGTGTGTGTGTGTGTGCGTGTGCGTGTGCGTGTGTGCGCGCGTGCGTTATGCAGGATGATTCTGACAGGAACATGTAGCGGGGCAACTTACATTGGCACAGTTTATTACATTGAGGAGGAACTCTTGTTTTATCATGTCATTTTCTTCACCCGTGCACACTGAACAAGCAGCGTTCTTTAGGTCGAACTGGATTTTTAGATTGCTCTTGTCTATGCTTTTTATTGTGTTGTCTTTTAATTGTTGAGCCAATTGCTCAATAGTTTTATATATTTTCTTTCATAGGATCCTGTTTCGACAGCATACATATTCAAAGGCTTTAGTGGTAAGTGCTCTCGTAATTATAATCTTTTGTCTTGGTTTGTAATGTATATTTCTAAAAACAATGAAAGTAACAAATATTTAAAAAAAATCTCAATTGTTTATAAATTAATATGGACCTACTCCCACAGACATTGCCATTTAAACAATCCTGTAACAGTATCAGAAACATTAAAACATCAAGCTGTATTAGTATAATTTCTTGTATTTAAATACCTATAAATCTGAACTGTAAATCTGAGCTGAAATTATGAGAAAAATGTCTGGCAGTAATGTTGATCTTTAAATATGTTGCAGGGCTAGGCGGGGGAATGTGGAGATGTAAAGGGTGTACAGAAACTCTGTCAAGTAGGTCCAAGCTTTTGCATCACTACAGGTTGAAGCATCCACATTTTGGACGTAGTTCCCGCTTTCCATGTACATACCTGCACTGTCCATGCACATTTAAGACGTGGAATGCCCTTATTGTCCACCAAAGCAAAATCCACTTACCAGAAGCCACTCACAAGGAAGAAGCGATATTCAGTTGTCACCTTTGTGCTTGTAGTGATTTAGCATCAGAAAGGGATTATTTTGCTCATATAAATGCACATCTCAAAAGAAATGAGACAGTAATGTGTATGTTTTTAGGCTGTGACTTTAAAACAAACATTTATTGCACATTTAAATCACACAAAAACCGAAAACACTGCCATCATACATTGGTTGATTTTAAACCTGGAGTAATTATTACTACTAGGATATCATCTGTGAATGATTTGGAGGCAAATAGTCAGCAGTGTTTAGAGCAGTCAGATACTGACATTCCTTCAAATTGTCATTATCATATTGAGGACTTGCAGAAGGTCATAGAGCAAAGATTTGTAGCTGCTTTGCTGAAGTTGGAGCATTTGGTCCATGTGCCGAGCTCAGCTGTTGATGTTTTTTTAGGGGAACTCCATCATTTGATTGGTTCTGCACATGTTTCGTTGTCTTGTGACATTGTAAGTGAAATATTTCATCAGCAAAACATCCCTGTCGATGAACTTATAATCAGAGAAACTGTTGATGCAATTTGTTTTGGTAATCCTGTGCAAAGGTCCATACAAAAAGGTGGCCTTCTTAGTACTGCATATCTGCGTAAGCAGTATTACAAGGAGAACTTCAGTGTTGTAGAGCCAATTGAATACATTCTTGATGCAAAAAACAAACGCAGTTTCCAATATGTCCCAATATTGAAGTCCTTACAGCAGCTGTTAAGTAGAAGGGATATCGTTGATAAAATTGTTGAGGGGCATCAAAGACAGGAGGGCACATATTCTGGTGTGTCATATAGGTCCTTTAGAGATGGTTTCCTTTTTAAGGAAAATAGTTTCTTCTCAGGAGAAAAGCCAAGAATCATCCTAAATTTTTATGTGGATGACTTTGAAACGTGTAACCCCCTTGGCACCTCGCGGAAAAAACACAAGCTTTGTGCAGTGTATTGGGTATTGGCTAACTTGCCTCCAGGGTCTCATTCCTCGTTATCATCTGTTTACTTGTCAGTTTTGTGTAAATCAGATGACGTAAATACCTATGGTTATGATAAAGTCTTTGAACCTCTTCTAAAAGATCTGAAAACTCTGGAGGAGTTGGGTGTTTATGTCTCACTGTTAGGTGAATCAGTTAAAGGTACTGTATTCAGTGTTGTGGCTGACAACCTGGGAGCGCACAGCGTTGCAGGATTTTTGGAAAGTTTTTCGGTGGAACACTGTTGCAGATTTTGCACAGGAAAAATCACTGATTTTCAGCTTCATTCTGTTGCATCTGGTGTGTTCAGTCTGAGAACAAAGGATCTTCATCAATCCCATGTCAAACAAGTCCAGGATACATGTGCCCATTATTGTGGGGTGAAAAAAGAATGCGTCTTCACAAAACACCTGTCTCATTTTCATGTCATCTTTGGCTATCCACCTGATCTTGCCCATGATGTTTTTGAGGGTATAATCCCAGTTGAGCTAGCTCAATGCTTAACGGTCCTCATTTCCAGAAAGCTTTTCACATTAGGTGACCTGAACAATGCCATTCTGAAGTTTCCCTACAAATGGGTTGACAAGACTAACAAACCTCATGTAGTGTCACAAAGTTTCTCCAGCAGAAAAACAGTGGGGGGAAATGCTCATGAGAACTGGAGCCTGATCCGGTTTTTACCTTTTTTGGTTGGATCATTTGTACCCGAAGATGAGCCTGCGTGGCTTGTTCTCATGGACCTGAAGGACATCACAGAGCTTGTTGTAGCCCCTGTACATAGTGATGACTCGCTTGCGTTTTTAGAAGGTAAAATCATAGAGCACAGGCAGAGATACGTAGAGTTGTTCCCAGACACCAGGCTGCGACCAAAACACCATTATTTGGAACACTACCCTCAGATGATAAGGCTGTTTGGTCCAGTTGTCAGCCAGTGGACAATGCGCTTTGAGGCTAAGCATAGATTTTTCAAGCAGGTTATCAGACACACGAGCTGCTTCAAGAATGTGCCCCTCTCATTAGCCTCGAAGCATCAGATGATGATTGCTTACCATCTGAGCTCTCCATTTTTAAGTAAGCCTGACCTAGAGGTCTCAGCTGTATCTACTCTACCAGTAGACTTGCTCAAAAAGGAGATTGCACAAGCCATCAGGCACAAGTTCCCTGACACAAATGAGGTACACCTTGCACAGTGTGTGACAACTAAGGGTATAACTTATAGGAAGGGAATGATATTGGCCCACAGAGCAGCAGGGGGATTACCTGAATTTAGTGAAATTGACCAAATCTGTATTATACATGAGAGTGTATTTTACATTGTGAAAGAGCTTAGTGGCTGGTACAGAGAGCATTATAGAGCCTTTGAACTCAGTCAACCACACATCAGTACCTTCACTTTTGTGGCACCCAGTGATCTCAGTGATACTTATCCACTTGTTGACTACAAAATTGGAATAGCTCGGATGGTTACTTTAAAAAGGCATATTGAAATACAAGGTGAGCTAGCAAGGGAGTTGGACGTGTATGAAGATTAGCTTTTGTCAGTAAATCTGGTTACACGATTGTGCTACTTTTTCCATATCTGTAATGCAATACTTGTACTTTTTGTATGTCTGTGCAGAGTAAAACGGCTGTGAAGATGGGAACACCAGTGATCCTAAAGATCCACTTGACTGATGGCACCTCTCAGAGGTTGACTCTCCCCCATGGACTCCCTGCATCTGTTGATGAACTTATGGAGAATGTGGAGAAACAGTGTGGACTTCAGGGCAATTTTAGACTACAGTTTATGGATTCCTTGTTTGGAAATGAGTTCCTTAACCTTACCTCAATGTCAGAAGTACAAGACAGAGGTACTCTTAAAGTAATTGATATGTCAATGCCCACCACTGTGCAGCATGATGATGAGAGGTCTACTTTTCTCAATCCAGCCCTAAATCCCCAATCATTTAGTCCTTTCTGTGACTCTTCGTCCCTTTCTAGCGGATCTGTAGACACAGATGTACTGTCATCGAATGAGTCTACAAGCTCACGGTCCACTTGGCCTGCAGTCTTTCATGTGCCGAAGTTTTCCTACGATTCTGAAATTAAACTTCAGCAGGCAAGTTTAGCTTATGTTGAAAATGGCACTGTAATCATTCCAGATCCTAAGTTAAAGTCCGCCATTCTTGACAGTTTGGTGCAGGAAATTGTGCAGTATAAAGTTTATGTCAGTGATAAGGAGATGGAGCAGGTAGTCCAGAGTCTCATTAAGACACATCCATGTTTAACTGAGAAGGGGTCCTTTTCTGGATGTGGTGGATGGAAGACCAGTTTAAAATATAAACTATCCAACTACCGCACACAACTGAGAAAAATAGGATGCCCAGAAGTGACAGTGAACAGTTTAAAAAACAAGCCAGCAGGCAAGCGCAGTGCAGCCTTTGGTGTCAAAAAGGCCAAGAGAGCGGAGGTGAATTTTTGCCCAACATATCCATCAGCAGAAACGGAGAAAAGTCTGGAGGCCATGCAGAAAGCTCTACTCTTGGATGTAAAGAAGAGAGACAACAGAGAGGTTGTGAAGCACAAGATGGAAAAGACTTTTGCACACAGAAGACATGAAGTTGTTCGTGATGCACCAATGGTGCAGGATTTCATGGCAAGGTGGCCTGCTCTGTTTCACGTCAGTGAGGTAAAGCTTATCTCATGCTGACTTTTCATTGTAGGTTTACTGTTGATAAAAGTAAGGTCTAGGATTCACTGGCAAACTTCTAACATGCCAGAATGTATATCATCTGTCTGCTTTATAACTCACAACTGTCCTGGTCTACTGTATGTGTATATGGCTTTTTTATTGATGTTTACCATTTTAACCCAAGTCCTTTGTGCCTATTACCTGTTTTCAGATCAATGCTGAATTCAAGAGAATCACCACTGTCCCACTTCAATCAAAGTTTCTATCTCAGCTTGACCTCTACTCTGACAACCTGGTGAAGCTGTTCAAAAAGAAAGGAGGACAGCTAGGAGAAAGGCTCAAAACAATAATCGCACAAATGGCTGATGTAAGTTGTTCCTACGGGGCCCCTGAGCCAGATACTGTGTGATTGGGAAAAAAATTAAATTGTAGAGTTGTGAAAAGGCTTTTTACAATAGCAAAAATTTAACTCACCACAATTTATTGGCATGAACGGCATACACATTGTACTGAAAGCAAGGGAGGACCTATGTCATATTTTACTTTACTGGCAACCTTTCTTATGTGATTTGGAGCTGACACTAAGGCTAGAAACATTGTAGGATTCATGTTGCAGTATTGTTAGAAAAATATCCATAAGATGGTGTATATCAGTGGTTTACCAAAAAAAAGCAATGGTGCAATACTAAAATGCTAATGAATGAAATATTTCAGTGTGATGATGTAGATGCTGGATGGGAGTGTATCATCAAGGGAGTCTGTATCTACATGGAGGAAGATCCAGAAAACCTTGTGAAGCAATATGTGGTATGTGTTATTAGCTTACTACTATCCTTATGTTCTCCTGATTGATCTCTTAGGCTGAAATGAGTTTGATTAATATAAAATGTATTTGTTTAGAATTTTGATTATCTATTAGAATGTTCTGTTTCATACCATACGCACAACACTTAATGACTTTAGACTGTCTAGTTGTGGTGGATATGTGATTATTTTCATTGTCTTTATAAATAATTAATTACAACTCGTCAGATAAATTAAATAAACCAGAAAAGATCACAAGTTTGAATAACTAAATTAATTGTAGTTACTGCACTTTATCTTCCCACACTCATCTACTGTCTTTGTGATTTAATATGTATTTGTTTCTCGATTGGTCCTTATTACTGGTGTCAGGATTCACGGGTGTGTTCTGTGGGTTCACATGTTGGGTTCTTGTGTGTGCTTGTTTCTGTCTCCATCTTGTGGTTGTTCTCATAGTTTCTTCCTGGTGCCTGCCCTTCCCTTGTCATTTGTCCCTGCCATGTTACTCACCTGTTGCTTGTTAGTCCTCGTTATGTTTAGTATTTAGTCTCCCCTGTGTCACTGTGTGAGTGTCGGGCATTGTTTAAGGTACGTTGTCTCTGTGTTGTCGTCGTCGTCGTGTCGTCGTCGTCGTCGTCGTCGTCGTCGTCGTCGTCGTCGCCGCCGCCGTCGTCGTCGCCGTCCGCCGCCGCCGCCGCTGCGCCGCCGCGTCGCCGTGCGTGCCGCCGCCGCCGCCGCCGCCGCCGCCGCCGCCGCCGCCGCCGCCGCCGCCGCCGTTGTTGCTTGTTCTGTTGTTACTTTTATGTTTGCTGGTTCTGTGTTTCGTTGACGTATTATGTTTACTGTTGGATGTAGTCTTCTGTTACCTGCTTTATGTTCCCAGTTTGATTGTTTATCCATGTTCTCTGTGATGTTTATGTTCATTGTGTGTTTAGTTTGTGTTATCTTGTTCTGGCATCTTCCTCTGTTTGACCTTTTGTTTTGTTCTTTTGTATTGTTTAAGCTCCCCGGTCGTAAGGACTCCTCGTGTGTGCCTGTTTGCCTGTCCTGAGTTTAATAAACCCCTATTCAAAAAACACCTCTGCGCTTGTGTCCCCCAATTGCTTGGAAGCCCAACTATTACAACTGGCCTTTTTGTTTAACAGGCCGTGGATGAAGACGACCTCAACAAAGCCATTGAAGACACTACTGTTGGGATTTATGTGTTTAAAGAAAATGCTTCAAGTAATGAACCAGAGGACATCGGAATTGTCCTTGAAGGCATAAAGGTGTTGCAAGATCTTGATAATGTAGCATTAGCTGTTGCTATGCTATTTGGACTTATGTATGCCCTGAATTTCAGCTACCCTCCTGGTCTTCGTTGTACCTTTGAGATAATCCAAAAGATCTTCATGGAACTTGATGGAGGGACACTTTCCAACAAAGCGCTGGTTTTAAAAAACAGGCTCTTCCAGTGAAAGGGTCAAAGAGGCTGCGCTGTCAGCCAAACAGCCTAGTTATCCCTAAATGCATGTATGGCTGTACCATTTGGATTAATTTTGTTTGTTTGTTTGATTTTACTGGACAGGATTTGCATGGAACTGCATAGCAATAACCTTTTGCACACAAAGCAAAAGTTTGCTCTCTAGAAAACAGGCCGGAAAGCACTGTTCACAGTATTCTGTTTTTGCACTTTGAAATCTAATGTGGATAGTATTCTAATTGTATTTGGCATGTCCACGGAAGATATGTTCTAAGTATTACAAATGTATTTGCTATTCTAAGTCCAATATGAAAACAAGCTTAGAAATATGAAATAATATAGAAATAATCATATTTCGAAACTTGTCTTCATATTGGACTTAAAATAGTGTTTTTGTTACACTGAGGTTACTTTTTATTTTAAACCATTTTACTGTAACAATTTACAACTATTTGAAAACATTGTTAGTTGCATTGTTGTTTAGTTGAAAGCACTGCTGTTGACGCAGAGGTTAATATTTTTATATTATAATAACATATTATGCAAATATTTTATATATATAGGCCTATTTTTTTTTGTGAAATCTGTTTATGGCAACTCCGCAAAGTCATTTGATTTTGGGTAAAATTGTTATGTTTTTGTACTCAATATATACAATTTTGAGTACATAACTATGTCTCTGCCTTATTTGTCACTGCAAATTATTTTACCATACAACTGTATATACACACACACACACACACACAACCAATGGATACAATACATTTGGATAAATCATGTTAGATTTAGAGAGCCCACTCTGGTACCAGGGACATGATGAAATTGCCTTAAACTTACATAACACCCTTACTTAATAGTAGTTTAAGAAATCATGTAGCTGAAAAATTGTCTAACCCTGAACATGATGAAATAACTTGACATTACAAAATAAATTCGTATTTCAGTTAGTCCAAAATCAGGTATCCTCAACATGATTAAATTACTTAACGTTACATAATGAATTCATATTACTGTAACGAACCAAAAATATGTTAAATTTACTTAATTTTAATAGACTGTCTAATGTAAATAAATCATGTTGGTTTGACATGAAATAAGTAATAGAGAGAAAGAAGAAAAGTGTGTCAGTTAACCACATTCTGATCATGTGGGACCGATGTACACATTAAAATCAAGTAAATTCAAAATACTTTTTTTTTCAGTGTACATGGTCTGCACATAAATGCCCGGACCCAGGGTTTTCCAGTAGAACATTGCCCAGAGCAAGACACTCCCTCCATTGACTTGTTGTCTACCCACAGGGCATTTTGGTGCCATCACTTCCCCGGGTTAATGTCTGTCCGCTTGATGTAATTTTTTTAATATATCATTGGACCAGTTGACCTTCCACTTCTCCAAGGCCCAGTCCTGATGCTTGCATGCCCATTTTAAGGGCTTTCTCTGGTGGACAGGGGTCACTGAAAGATCTGCGGCTATGCAGTCCCATATGCTGCAGGGTGCGATGCGTTGTGTTGTGACACTGCTCTCGTAACCATCTTTCAATTTTTCTGTGATTTGTGCCACTGTTACGTGCTCCAGCCTGCTTGTGTGTGTGTGTGCGTGTGTGCGTGTGTGCGTGTGTGCGTGTGTGCGTGTGTGCGTGCGTGCGTGCGTGCGTGCGTGCGTGCGCTAATTGGTGTTCCCACAGGTGTTCTGATTAGCCCACAGTGCAACAATCTCCAGTACCAGCTCCCACCTGCATCCACTAATCAACCTGCACCAATCAGCCAATTGAGAATCCCACTGCTTAAGATGCCAACAGTTTTTTCTTGGGGAAGTGACGAGGGGAAAGAAGGAAAGTTGTTTTTGAGAGGAGACTGTTGGACATATTGTTAAATTGAGGGACTTTGACACACATTTCGACTCATAGGCTGCGTCCGAAATCGCGTACTATGTGAGTACGTACTACATTTAAATTAGAACATACTTTGCGACCGTTAAAAAAATACGTTCTATATAGTATGAATCCGGGTAGTATGAATGGAGTCCGGACGTACTACATGCACCATGTTAGAATTGTCACGTGTTCATAGAGCACGTCACGTGACATATGCTGTCATAACAGTGCGAAAATGTACATTATCTACACTTTTAACAAGTCAATCGTTACTGCTCGCGTACTGTTTTTCGCATACTATATAGTGTGGAAGTACGCGATTTCGGAGGCAGCCATACACTTTGACACACCTTGTTTGAGACTTTTGCCAGTGACATCCTTTTTGTTTTGTTCGAGAACTGTTCGGCTGGTCTATGTGGATATGTACCTCTGTTAATAGTGTGTGTATTTGGTCATTGATTTGGTGAATGTTGCATTGTTCATTTCAGTATTCTGTCCTTTGTTTAGACGTTTGTACTATTCATTTTCTTCAGTTGTCCCAGGGAAAAGGGGACAGTGTTTAGGTAAGAGGCCCTGGGGTTTACATACCACCCGTAGATAACCTTGGTCTATATACCCTAGGTAAGACCTGGAAAGACCACCCCCTGTATTTATTGTAGATAGAGAGCTTAGTTGCTTATGTGTAGTCTAGATAGGTTAGGGGTCTTTTGGATTAGTTAATTTCTTTGTTAATTAGTTAATTACCATATTATAGGTTAAATAAACCTGGTTTAAATGGTACTGCTTTGTGTGTCCTACTTGTTCACCCTCATCACCTCACCAACCTTGACGGCGTGTTACGGTCTCCTCTCCTGAGGGGAGTGCGTAACAGCCACAGTAGACCTTCTGTCGGTTCGGCTAGCCAAATATCCTTTGTTGCCCTCACTCACTGATGAGCTCTGGACGCCCAACACCCTGTCATGGTTTGTGGTTTGTTTCTCCTTAGATCACGGTCAATATGTACTCACTGTTGCTGACCTAGAGCACCTCACACGCTTTGCTGTTTCATAGATGCTCTGACCAAGTTGTCTGGTGATAATAATTTGTTGCTTGTCTAAGTTGCTAAGGGCTCTACTCCTGACATTTCTGTTGTAACACAGTGACTACGGGAACAAATTGTTCGCTTACTATCTAATCATTTGCCCTTGTCAGGAGATGATCAACATTTATATACAGTGATCGGTCATAACATTATGAACACTCATAGGTGAAGTGAATAAAACTGATAATCTCTTTATGATGGCAACTGTCAGTGGGTGGGATATATTAGGCAGCAATTGAACATTTTGCTTTCAAAGTGTATGTGTTAGAAGCATGGAAAATGGACAAGCGTAAGGATCTTTGTGACTTTGACAAGGGCTAAATTGTGATGTCTAGACAACAAGGTCAGAGCATCTACAAAACAGCAGTTCTTCTCGGGTGTTCCTGGTCTGCAGTACCTATGTCACATGTTGGGTTAGTTGTGTTGTACACAGGGTGTTAAGGGAGAGCACTTCTGTGTATTGTGTAAATTAGTTTAGCTAAGCACTGGGCATAGGTTAGTTAATCAGTGGGCTATTTAAAGTCCCTGGTTAGGTTCACAGGTGCTTGTTATTAATATAATGTTACATAGGTTAGTTAATAAGTGGGCTATTTAAGGTCCATGGTTAGGTTCACTGGTGCTTGTTATTAATATAATGTTACATAGGTTAGTTAATCAGTGGGTTATATAAGGTCCCTGGTTAGGTTTACTGGTGCTTGTTATTAATATAATGTTACATAGGTTAGTTAATCAGTGGGATATATAAGGTCCCTCGTTAGGTTCACTGGTGCTTGTTATTAATATAATGTTACATAGGTTAGTTAATCAGTGGGATATATAAGGTCCCTGGTTAGGTTCACTGGTGCTTGTTATTAATATAATGTTACATAGGTTAGTTAATCAGTGGGCTATTTAAAGTCCCTGGTTAGGTTCACAGGTGCTTGTTATTAATATAATGTTACATAGGTTAGTTAATAAGTGGGCTATTTAAGGTCCATGGTTAGGTTCACTGGTGCTTGTTATTAATATAATGTTACATAGGTTAGTTAATCAGTGGGTTATATAAGGTCCCTGGTTAGGTTCACTGGTGCTTGTTATTAATATAATGTTAGATAGGTTAGTTAATCAGTGGGATATATAAGGTCCCTGGTTAGGTTCACAGGTGCTTGTTATTAATATAATGTTACATAGGTTAGTTAATC
Source organism: Dallia pectoralis (assembly GCA_029465975.1). Classification (NCBI taxonomy): domain Eukaryota; kingdom Metazoa; phylum Chordata; class Actinopteri; order Esociformes; family Umbridae; genus Dallia; species Dallia pectoralis. Next base: position 463,742 of record CM055744.1, read on the forward strand.
AGTGGGATATATAAGGTCCCTGGTTAGGTTCACTGGTGCTTGTTATTAATATAATGTTACATAGGTTAGTTAATCAGTGGGCTATTTAAGGTCCCTGGTTAGGTTCACAGGTGCTTGTTATTAATATAATGTTACATAGGTTAGTTAATCAGTGGGCTATTTAAGGTCCCTGGTTAGGTTCACTGGTGCTTGTTATTAATATAATGTTACATAGGTTAGTTAATCAGTGGGATATATAAGGTCCCTGGTTAGGTTCACTGGTGCTTGTTATTAATATAATGTTACATAGGTTAGTTAATCAGTGGGATATATAAGGTCCCTGGTTAGGTTCACAGGTGCTTGTTATTAATATGATGTTACATAGGTTAGTTAATCAGTGGGCTATTTAAGGTCCCTGGTTAGGTTCACCCTGGTTAGGTGCTTGTTATTAATATAATGTTACATAGGTTAGTTAATCAGTGGGCTATTTAAGGTCCCCATGGTTAGTTAGGTTCACAGGTGCTTGTTATTAATATAATGTTACAGTGGGATATATAAGGTTAGTTAATCAGTGGGCTATTTTTAAGGTCCCTGGTTAGGTTCTGGTTAGGTTCAGGTGCTTGTTATTAATATAATGTTACATAGGTTAGTTAATCAGTGGGTTATTTAATTAATATAATGGTCCCTGGTTAGGTTCACTGGTGCTTGTTATTAATATAATGTTACTGGTGGTCCCTGGTTAGGTTCACAGGTGCTTACATAGGTTAGTTAATCAGTGTTATTAATATAATGTTACATAGGTTAGTTAATCAGTGGGCTATTTAAGGTCCCTGGTCAGCTTCACGGATGCTGGTTATTAATATAATGTTAATGTTTATTTACGTCACAGTGTTTGTTAAGTTTCCGTTCGTGTGTCTGTAGGTTGTATTTTATAATAAAACTCATCAAACAGTAGCTCTGGCTCTGCTTCTCGCTCTCTACCACTACACCAAAAGGATTTTGTTACACTCAATAAGTAAAAACAATTGGATATGCCTCTCTTTATAATCATACCTGATTTATTTTACTTTTAAAATGTAAATAACTATTGATTCATATATTACTCTTTGATGAAACACATTGTTGTATGCTACAATACATAAAAACACTGGTTATTCAAAATCACCAATTCAAATGAATGCATACAGGTTCACGGGTGCGTGTTGTTAATATAATGTTATGTTTGGTGTAGGTAGAGTGTTTTTGTAGTAGTTGTTTGCTTGAAGTCGTGCACTGTGTTTTGTATATTGATTAAGTCGCTTTGTGTAAGCGCACTTTGTTTTACAATAGTGTTTCATGTATGTTTCCTTATAGGTTTTTAGTATTTGTTTTGTGAGTGAAATAAACACCAAGGACAGAATATACGCTCTTCATCTCGGTCTCTGCACTTCACCCTGCAAGTCTGTGACACCACCAGGTAGAGGTAATGAGAAGTTTAAACTGAAACAAGCTTCAATGTAGCTGCAATGCAACAGGTCACTACAGCCCAAAGTAAATTTACTAAACAACCCTTTACAAGCCTGCAAAATGTAATAAAATGACAGATTTCCACGCAGTAAGTAAAACTGTACTTGAAAACTTGAAAGCTGTGTTTTACTCTGTAATTTGGCTTCCTGAATAAATTAAGAGGCCTGCTGATTCCCTTGCCCCTTTTGTCAGTGCATACTGGATTGGGGGAACTAGGTACAAGATTTGAGCTATGTTTCACACAATATTATTCCCATACAAATCCTATTAAGGTAGAACCTGCTAGAATCCCACTAACCATACTTGATACTTAATTTTTTTACACACACAAAAAGATGACAAAGCAAGTAAATGTTATAACAGACAAAACAAACTGTTAATTCAGCTTGGGTAATTTTATTTTTATCCCCACCCCAAACTACCTTTAGCTGACCTGTAGGTAGATAAACTAGAATAATGAGTTGCTACTGTGAATGTTTATCTAGTTCCTGCAGGAAACACAAATTCCTAAACAAGTGGCCTTCTCACTAACCAATCTGGCTGTTCCAGTGAGCTTGTCCCTGGCTTTCATCTTCTCTTCAGTTTGGCGTCTCGCTCTGTTACCTCTATGCGGTCACGCCTCCCCCCGCGCCCTGATTCCCTGCTGCTCAGCCTAGAGATCAACTCTCAGCTCTTGGTGTAATAAGCTGTTTGTCGCGCTCTCTGTCCGTGTCCTTCAAAAGATTCCAGGCCCTGAACAGGCTTCACAGAGCTCTGTAATTGTTCTGTACAACTGCAGATCTACAGTGGATACAAAAACACTACACACCCCAGGTTTTTGTGATGTGAAAAAATGAGAAACGGATTAATCAGAACTTTTTCCACCTTTAATGTGACGTATAACGTGAACAATTCAATTAAAAAATATTTTAAATCTTTGAGGGGGAAAAATAAAAAATTAAAACCTTAAAATAACATGGTTGCCTATGTGTGCCCACCCTTAAACTAATACTTTGTTGATGCACCATTTGATTTTCTTACAGCACTAAGTCGTTTGGGTAGGAGTCTATTAGCACGGCACAGCTTGACTTGGCAAAATTTGCCCACTCTTCTTTGCAAAAGCACTCCAAATCTGTCAGATGGCGAGGACATCTATACACAGCCCTCTTCAGATCACCCCACAGATGTTCAATTGGATTCAGGTCTGGGTCTGGCTGGGCCATTTCAAAACGTTTATATTCTTCTGGTGAAGCCATGCTTTTGTGTATTTGGATGTGTGCTTTGGGTCATTGTGAACTTCCTCTTCAGTTTTTCAAACGGCATTTAGAGCTGTTCATAATTCTCTCCACCCTACCCCATACATATGAAGAATAGATAGTTGTCACATGTAGCACACAGCCAGTACTTTCCAGAAATTCCTTCAGCTCTTTTAATGTTACTATAGGCCTCTTGGAAGCCTCCCTGACCAGTTTTCTTCATCAATTTTGGAGGGACCTCTAGTTCTTGGTATTGTCTCTGTAGTGCCACATTTTTCCACTTAATGATGACTGTCTTCACTGTGTTCCATGGTATATCTAATGCCTTGAAAATTATTTTGTAAATTTTTCCTTACTTTGGCCTTTGCTTTTAAATGCAACTGAGAAAATGTCGGGAAAATACTACTGGAACAGCTGACCTTTATTTGTGATTTATCAGAGTCACTTTAAATGATGCCAGGTGTGTAATGACTTCTATTTAACATGTGTGTGCTTGTGATTGGTTAATTCTGAACACAGCCACATCCCCAGTTAGGGTGGTCCCACGTATGCAACCAGGTTATAAGGTTTTTATTTTTTCCCTCAAAAATTTCAGTTAGTTTATTTTTTTGTTCATGTTATTGGTCACATTAACTATGTAAAAAGTTCTGACATGATTTATCTTTCTCTAATTCTTGTATAGCTTTTAAAATCCACTATATGTGTTGTCCCCTATATCAGAGCATACAGTTGTGGTTGGATGCAAACTGGGCACAATATAGCATTAGTGATCTGTGCCAATGTCTTCCAGAATTTGTACAGTAGGCCTATGTCACATGGTCCTATTGCTATTTCTCAGAGACTGCGGTTGCTCTCCACAAAATACCCATTTACTTAACAGCAGACTCTCTGAGTGACAGACACAGACCCTATCTGGCTGTTGTGTCATATTATCAACCGAACAGCTCAATGCACTACTGTCTGAAGATATAAAAAAAATTATGATCAATGAATGCCCTTGTGAAAAATCTCTCAGGGATTGGAGGCGTGTGCATCTCTACGGGTGCCGGTTTGCACAAACAGATTTTTTATTTTTTTTGCCCGACCATGTAGTTCCGTGAGTGTATGTGTGTGTGTAAGATGCAGTCTCTGTATGTGTGTGTGTGATATGCTGTCTCTACAGTTTGCCCAGATGAAACGTGACCTGACAGACTGTACCATGTGACTTATCCACCGATGAGCAGCTATTCGCAAGCCCTCCACCCTGCCAGACCCAATTAGAGCTTAGAGACACAAACAGACACACACACACACAGTTGTTCATAACTGAAGTCTGACAATAAGCCGGTAGTCATTTATTTAGAAAGCACACCAGGCAATCAACTGCTAATAGAAAATGTTTTCTCTTAGAATTGGCCAACGAAGTTATCACAATGTGCCATCTACTACGCGCAGCCAACAATCAATAGCTTACAAAAGGTCTCATTATAATGTTGTTCTGGATAAAATGGAATTACACTGTTTCCATGGACACAAACTGATGTCACTAGGCGTGTAAAATAAAAGTAACTAAATGAGTAAGAAAATAACCCCAGTTTAAGCATTCGTTTAACCCCATGCCTTTCAACCAAAGAGAAAAACTTGCACTTCGAGATCAGTCATTTTTTGTAATTAATTTAAATGTGATTTATTTTTGTAAGCAGATAATCCATTTGAGCATTTTCGATTTACTGCATTTTGATCTAAGCTCATTTGAATAAACATTTTTCCCCATATTAGTCTGGGTAATGAAGTGGTTCTCAGAAGAGAAACGCTTTTGTTAAGAGAGGAGGCTCTTCATGGCAGCAAAATGGAGCAGAGAAATGACTTGGTCACCTCACTATGGGGAATTTATGATTTGATTCTAATTGGAGCTGGCGAAGAATATGAATAACTTCTCATAATTTGCTACAAAGTAGGAAGAATATAGAGTGGATATCTTATCATGAACCTACTGTAGATTGACAGACCTTAAAACATAACTCATTGCATACAGCCTATATGTAAATCATCCTAAGATGGCTGCCACTGCAAAACTTCTGTCTTAAGAGTAATGGAGAATTTAAACAATGTTCGACTTGATCTTAGATGTGTCATCACCCTGGAAAAAGCACAAGAGTAAGAGAGATAATCTTTATTGGTTGTCTTTTATATAGAAAATAAACAAAAATGGACTTGATTTGATATGACTGAAAGGTTACTTTCCCCTTAAACATGTTCATAGTTAAGTTAGATGAAGTTTGGAACGGCAGTTTATAGATTGCACCATTAATTGCAAATTCTCCTGGCCCATATATTTATAGGGACCATTAAATATCTGTTTGAAAAAGTGATATTTGACAGTTTAACGGCTCGTTGATAATTGTGCTACTGTTTGGATCCTGTATGTTGAAGGGCCTTTGTCTGCTACAATATCAGTCATGTTTCTTGGAGGGCCCTTAGTGTGCTACAGTATTGATCCTCTGTGTTGAAGGGCCCAAATGTGCTACAGTAAGAGATGTTTTTAAATAAACTATATTCGGACACTTGCCCTGTCTTTGAGGACCTGAGAATTTAGTCGTTGTCACTCCGGCGTTTTAAACAAACAGCACGCAGCTCTGTAACATACCAACTGAATCCTATATTTTCTTTTAAAAAGGTAATGGATCTCAATCCACAAGTTGTTATTGTTCCAACCAAGGAAGGAGGGGAGAGAAACTTGGTGAGAGACTAGAATAATTAAATTAGCAAGTATCTGTACCCAACCCCCCCCACCAGTTCTGTCAATTTTCAGTCTTAATCTTAGCATAGTTCTGATTTAATTCAAATTTAGTTTGCCTTAGGCATTTAATAAACTTAAAGCCCCACCAAAAACAACTGAGGGCGAAAAATCTTTTTTTGATCACTAAATAAATGTTTTTTTGCATATAAGCAGTTTGCACCGCTGTTTGAACGTTTTCTTGAACATTTGGAACATGCTTTGTCTAGTAATTATGACTGTTATAGAGTAACTACAGTATATTTAACATAGGCACACATTTGAGGGTCATCGTCAGTTTCCCTGGGGGAAGTTGCTGAGGTAGTCAAACAACTCCACAGTGGCAAAGCCCCAGGGACTGATGAGAGTCGTCCAGAAATGCTAAAAGCTTTGGGTGGGGAAGGGCTGTCTTGGTTGACACGCCTCTTCAACATTGCATGGAAGTCTGGGACAGTGCCAGAGGAGTGGCAGACCGGGGTGGTGGTTCCCCTCTTCAAAAAGGGGGACCAGAGAGTGTGTGCCAATTACAGAGGTATCACCCTCAGCCTCCCTGGTAAAGTGTACTCCAAAGTGCCAGTAGTCGAACCTCAGATTGAAGAGGAACAATGCGGTTTTCGTCCTAGCCGGGGAACCACGGACCAGCTCTTTACTCTCGCAAGGATCCTGGAGGGGGCCTGGGAGTATGCCCATCCAGTCTACATGTGTTTTGTGGATCTGGAGAAGGCGTATGACCGGGTACCCCGGGATCTTTTGTGGGAGGTGCTGCGGGAGTATGGGGTGAGGGGGTCTCTTCTCAGGGCCATCCAATCTCTGTACGCTCAAAGCATGAGCTGTGTCCGTGTCCTCGGCAGTAAGTCGGATTCGTTCCCGGTGGGGGTTGGCCTCCGCCAGGGCTATCAAGGCGTAGTCATGGGGGGGAGGGGTTCCCGTTCGGTGGGCTGATGGTCACATCACTGCTTTTTGCGGATGATATGGTCCTGATGGCCTCATCGGTCGGTGACCTTCAGCACTCACTGGATCGGTTCGCAGCCGAGTGTGAAGCGGCTGGGATGAGGGTTAGCACCTCTAAATCTGAGGCCATGACTCTCAGCAGGAAACCGGTGGAGTGCCTACTCCGGGTAGGGAATGAGTCCTTACTCCAAGTGAAGGAGTTCAAGTACCTCGGGGTCTTGTTCGCGAGTGAGGGAACAATGGAGCGGGAGATTGGTCGGAGGATCGGAGCAGCGGGGGCGGTGTTGCATTCGCTTCACCGCACCGTTGTGACGAAAAGAGAGCTGAGCCGAAAGGCAAAGCTCTCAATCTACCGGTCAATCTTTGTTCCTACCCTCACCTATGGTCATGAAAGCTGGGTCATGACCGAAAGAACGAGATCGCGGGTACAAGCGGCCGAAATGGGTTTTCTCAGAAAGGTGGCTGGCTTCTCCCTTAGGGATAGGGTGAGAAGCTCAGTCATCCGAGAGGAACTCGGAGTAGAGCCGCTGCTCCTTTGCATAGAAAGGAGCCAGTTGAGGTGGTTCGGGCATCTTGTACGAATGCCACCTGGGCGCCTCCCTAGAGAGGTGTTCCAGGCACGTCCAGCTGGGAGGAGACCTCGGGGAAGACCCAGGACTAGGTGGAGAGATTATATCTCCACACTGGCCTGGGAACGCCTCGGGATTCCCCAGTCAGAGCTGGCTAATGTTGCCCGGGAAAAGGAAGTTTGGGGTCCCCTGCTAGAGCTGCTACCCCCGCGACCCGACCCCGGATAAGCGGTTGAAGATGAGATGAGACACATTTTAAATAGCAGAACATATAAAGCAGTTTAATCACATAAATCACACACACACACACGTTCCTATTTTTGTATAGAGACATGAAAAATAATTACCTATTTTGTCCCTTTGCCTTATCCTAATTCTAACCCTAGACAAAACCATAACATAACTTATCTAACCTAACCTTTATGCTTAAACTTAAAAATTAAACTAACCGGATCCCCCACAAAAAGGATCCTACACATACGCACTGACACATCTTGGTATTTTTATCCTTTTGTAAAAACACAAGTCTTCCCTATTCCCTAACATTAATCATAACCTTAACATCCACCTAAGAATTATTTATAAACTTAACCTAGCCCAAATTCCTAAAACCGTTATTCTAAAACTTACCCCAATTGTAATACAGCAATCACCCTAATTTTCCTATTGGCGACTAGCTAAAAAAACGTTGGATGAGTATTTTTACTGTATTAACTGGAATTGCATGTGCATCGTTAGTCCTGGATCAAACATACATGCACATGCACACACTCTTAACCATATGATTCCTATTCCCACATACTTTACAAATGAACACACACATTCTTATTTAAATTCAGTATGCCTGTTGTTCAGACTTAACAAAAATGTCACTCTTACATTGTAACCTTTACTAGAGCACATTATCTGCTCTGATAGCAAGGCCGAGCTGGGATAGGGACCACGGCGACACAATTGGATTTGAAAGGTCCCCGTCGGAGTAATGCCTCTAGGCAATCTCCCCTTCACAGTTCAGCAACACTAGCACTACAGCAAGCAAGCCGTCAACAACACATACCACATTGGAAAGTTCCAAGGATCTGATTTGTCCCAGTGGATCTGTGTCTCTCTGCACTGCATCAGCACTCAATTAATCTACTGTGGCTGCCTGGGAAATGGGGGACCCAATTGGTGAGTACGAGTATGTGCGTGTGCGTGTGTGTGTGTGTGTGCTAGAGAGAGAAGGGGGGTAAGAGACATTACTCTATTAGGAGTGAAATCAGTGTTAACAAGTGGGAGTGGATGTTTTTGGTCCTAATTCAACTGACCTGTGTGATAGTAAAGTTGGGTGGGGGTGAAACATGCAGCAGGGAAGATCTGGTAGTGCTGACACACTTATCTGACACAACAGATCTGGTAGTGCTGACACACTTATCTGGCACAACAGATCTGGTAGTGCTGACACACTTATCTGACACAACAGATCTGGTAGTGCTGACACACTTATCTGACACAACAGATCTGGTAGTGCTGACACACTTATCTGACACAACAGATCTGGTAGTGCTGACACACTTATCTGACACAACAGATCTAGTAGTGCTGACACACTTATCTGACACAACAGGAAGATTCTTCACCCTGTGTAAACAAACACAGTCTAGAAAGGAACTGCCTCTATAAATTGTCATATCATTTTGTTTCAACACATTTGTAAAGATGCTGTCTAAAATTGTTGTTTAACTGTATTCTTTCTTAAGGCAGATGATGCTTGTCCAATTCTGTTGTAAATGTAATTTCATCAGCTGTCAGTTGAACTTCAAGCTTTGTTTGAATGACAGACAATTGGTTCTGGAGTTAACAATGATCATTCATATCTCTGCCAACGTATACGTTCTGACACTGTGTCACTGTGAAAATGTATTTTTCTCACTTGAGCTTCTGCATCCTAGCAGGTAAATGTCTCAATATATTCCTATTTACACAGCAGGGGGCAGTGGTAGTCAATGTAAAGCAACAGGTGAAACTGTTTCTCACTAGTGCTGCTTGGATGAGTCCTCCACTGTTTTTCTCAGCCAGTTCCCAGTCACAGCCGCCATGTTTTTCATCTAAAGCTCACAACACATCAACATGTTATCATATGAAGACATACCCATGTATGAATATAGTATATAGTTATAGTTACAGTACATGCATTTTGAGCTCAGATATGGCTTTTGAGTCGTCTTTAATTTGGCTAATGCTGTAAATACTATAAAATCTGTCTGCATGTTATTGTAAACATATCCCTAAAGCAAACTCTATTTAATACCCCACTCTAACACGAATGGTTAACCTACATCTAACCATAACCCTCCCCTTAACCCTTATGGTAACACTTATCGTAAACCTAACCATTTCCCAAAACTTTACCCTAACACTTTTTGTAAAACTATCTCTAACCTTAATCATAGCAAGCAATATGCTTTAATTATCTATTTCATTATCTATTAACCTGTTACCTAATCCTACCTATTCACTTAACACTTTCCCTTAACCTAACACTCATGGCAAGCCTATAACCATTACCTTAACCATAGTAAGCATTGACCCAATTGATAGTATGAATATCTGTTTAAAGTGTAACAGATCATTGATTTAAGGAAATTGCCAATAAAGTATTACTCCTCTTCATGTAAGCATTACCATGGGTGTTTCCTGGTCTGCATTTTTATGCCTTCAATTGCAAGTAGAGCTGCTTGTGACAGCAACAGAATCGTACAAAATCACAGTGAAGATTATTCCCAAAAGAAACACGTGACCTTTTCAGGAGTAGTGTAAAGATATATTAATTTTTCTAGAAATACAACGACCGTATAGTGCAATTATTTACAACTGCAACCCATTTCATTAAGGAGAAGACCGCTCAGTTAATGTTAATTTACAAAACAGATAGCATCCAGAGTGTTTACAGCCTATTAAAGATATGTGTTAACTCAATTACAAAATGGTAGCTAACTAGCTTTATAGTCCCAAACAGGAAGTGAAACACAGAATGTAGGCTTTTTCAACAGCCTCCCTCTGTTGGATGATCAATGTAAACATTACACATTCCTGAGATTAAATGAAACACAATGCTGTCTTGTTCCCAATGAATCACATAAAACCATCAAAATTAAAGATGGAAAACATCATGTAATTTATACCCTGAATTAATGTATATACTCTACACTAGCTTGGAGCTGTAATCGTAATTCCAGTAGAGAGCAGCATTCAATGTACTTCAAAACCCCACAATATGGAGTATTACACACCCAGCTGACAACAAAATATAATACTGACCATTTGAAATTCCACCAGCAAAGTATTAACGTATTATTCTTCCTTAATTGAAACATAGAAATCTCAATAACAGTGTGCTGGGGTGGTTTTGCAAGAGAGTGATGTTGGTGAGACTGTCTGTCTGCTTGCAGTTGTTCTAAAGCTCTGTTGCTAAATGCTGGCTCCTGGGCTGCTTTACCCAGCCACTGCACATATTTCTGATTTCAGAACCTGTTTCCTAGACAACCGACAACTGTTTAAAGGAGTAGTGCAGCTTATTGACCGCATGCCCTTGACCAGAACCACTCTCACACTGTGAAGCTGTGATTAGGCCTTTTACTTTAACAGCAATTAAGGTCCTTCTGGGAAGAGCAGTGTAGCAGAAAACATCCTGCATACCTACCAAAAAGGAAGATTTTGAGGAGATATCCTCAGGTCTCTGGGAGTTACCCTCAGGTCTCTGGGAGTTATCCTCAGGTCTCTGGGAGTTATCCTCAGGTCTCTGGGAGTTACCCTCAGGTCACTGGGAGTTATCCTCAGGTCTTGGGAGTTATCCTCAGGTCTCTGGGAGTTACCCTCAGGTCTCTGGGAGTTATCCTCAGGTCTTGGGGAGTTACCCTCAGGTCTCTGGGAGTTATCCTCAGGTCTCTGGGAAATATCCTCAGGTCTCTGGGAGTTATTCTCAGGTCTCTGGGAGTTATCCTCAGGTCTCTGGGAGTTATCCTCAGGTCTCTGGGAGTTACCCTCAGGTCTCTGGGAGTTATTCTCAGGTCTCTGGGAGTTACCCTCAGGTCTCTGGGAGTTATCCTCAGGTCTCTGGGAGTTACCCACAGGTCTCTGGGAGTTATTCCCAGGTCTCTAGGAGTTACCCTCAGGTCTCTGGGAGTTATCCTCAGGTCTCTGGGAAATATTCTCAGGTCTCTGGGAGTTATTCTCAGGTCTCTGGGAGTTATCCTCAGGTCTCTGGGAGTTATCCTCAGGTCTCTGGGAGTTATCCTCAGGTCTCTGGGAGTTATCCTCAGGTCTCGAGAGTTATCCTCAGGTCTCTGGGAGTTACCCTCAGGTCTCGGGAGTTATCCTCAGGTCTTGGGGAGTTATCCTCAGGTCTTGGGGAGTTATCCTCAGGTCTCGGGAGTTATCCTCAGGTCTCGGGAGTTATCCTCAGGTCTCTGGGAGTTATTCTCAGGTCTCGGGAGTTATCCTCAGGTCTCTGGGAGTTATCCTCAGGTCTCTGGGAGTTATTCTCAGGTCTCTGGGAGTTATCTTCAGGTCTCTGGGAGTTATCCTCAGGTCTCTGGGAGTTATCCTCAGGCCTCGGGAGTTATTCTCAGGTCTCGGGAGTTATCCTCAGGTCTCTGGGAGTTACCCTCAGGTCTCTGGGAGTTATCCTCAGGTGTCTGGGAGTTACCCTCAGGTCTCTGGGAGATATTCTCAGGTCTCGGGAGTTATCCTCAGGTCTCTGGGAGTTACCCTCAGGTCTCTGGGAGTTATCCTCAGGTCTCTGGGAGTTACCCTCAGGTCTCTGGGAGATATCCTCAGGTCTCTGGGAGTTATCCTCAGGTCTCTGGGAGTTATCCTCAGGTCTCGGGAGTTATCCTCAGGTCTCTGGGAGTTACCCTCAGGTCTCTGGGAGTTATTCTCAGGTCTCTAGGAGTTACCCTCAGGTCTCTGGGAGTTATCCTCAGGTCTCTGGGAGTTACCCTCAGGTCTCTGGGAGTTATTCTCAGGTCTCTAGGAGTTACCCTCAGGTCTCTGGGAGTTATCCTCAGGTCTCTGGGAGTTACCCACAGGTCTCTGGGAGTTATTCTCAGGTCTCTAGGAGTTACCCTCAGGTCTCTGGGAGTTATCCTCAGGTCTCTGGGAAATATCCTCAGGTCTCTGGGAGTTATTCTCAGGTCTCTGGGAGTTATCCTCAGGTCTCTGGGAGTTATCCTCGGGTCTCTGGGAGTTATCCTCAGGTCTCTGGGAAATATTTTCAGGTCTCTGGGAGTTATTCTCAGGTCTCTGGGAGTTATCCTCAGGTCTCTGGGAGTTATCCTCAGGTCTCTGGGAGTTATCCTCAGGTCTCTGGGAGTTATCCTCAGGTCTCGAGAGTTATCCTCAGGTCTCTGGGAGTTACCCTCAGGTCTCAGGGAGTTATCCTCAGGTCTTGGGGAGTTATCCTCAGGTCTTGGGGAGTTATCCTCAGGTCTCGGGAGTTATCCTCAGGTCTCGGGAAGTTATCCTCAGGTCTCGGGGAGTTATCCTCAGGTCTCTGGGAGTTATCCTCAGGTCTCTGGGAGTTATCCTCAGGTCTCTGGGAGTTATCCTCAGGTCTCGGGAGTTATCCTCAGGTCTCTGGGAGTTATCCTCAGGTCTCTGGGAGTTATTCTCAGGTCTCGGGGAGTTATCCTCAGGTCTCTGGGAGTTATCCTCAGGTCTCGGGAGTTATCCTCAGGTCTCTGGGAGTTATTCTCAGGTCTCGGGGAGTTATCCTCAGGTCTCTGGGAGTTATCCTCAGGCCTCGGGAGTTATCCTCAGGTCTCCGGGAGTTACGCTAAGTAAGATTCATGATGATGGGTAGCTTTCTTCATTCTAGGAGCCACGCTCCTTTAAGTGTGTGACAGTTGCTGCATTACTTGATGACCTCTACACCCTCTTTCAGATGACAAAGATATCATAGTGCCAGTTCAACCCCTCTTATCTCAATATTTGGTGTTCTCTCATTTCTCGCTCTGTCTTCTCTCCTAATATCAACCCAGAGCCCGGTGTCTTAATTTGGCACCCAGTTTTTTTCACACTTAGAATTATACTGTGATGGTTCTAACAGGTGAACCCAGCCTAGCAAGTCTAATGGGATTTTCCCCTAAGTGTCGCAGCACAATTGCACTATGTCAGAAAAAAACTCCTCCATATTAGGTTTTACAACTCAAAAGGAAATAGAAATAGATAAAAATAAATGTAAATTACGTGTGCCCAAGACTGCAGCTGTATGTTGAGAGCTGTCTGTTAGTCTGGCCCAAACCATCCTTCTCAAGTCAAGGTCACTCAAACATAATTGCAGGCCTGAATCATATCTAACTCCCTTTCTCTGCCCACTTTCAATTTCTCTTCATCTTTCGTTTTTTTCTGCCACTGTCTCGTGCACTCACTTCTTCTGTCCTCTCCCTGATTGGGTGGGAGACAGCGTGTAAGTGCTCTATCCCAGAGAAGTCTATGAGATCCCTTGTGATTGGCTGTGGTCTCCAGCACTGTTCACAATCGATTAAGTCTTGGCGCACTCCCACTAACAGCTTTTCCCTGCTGCTTCTGTGGCTTTGATACCATCACAACATAACCCCTGAACTCTACCCCTCCCCTTTCTCCTTCACCTCTCTTCCCTCTCAGGTTGGAACTGTTTCACCTAGCAAAGCCTTTTTCTTACTCTCCTCGCTTGTCTTGCTGACCTCTGTTCTTCCGCTCTGCTCCCCTAATACTTTGTTCTTGACCTCCGTTCAGCCCTCTGCTCTCCTGACTAACCCTGTTATGTCACCCTTCATTTCCCTCATTATTCTATCCTCCTTCCGCTGAGAGATACCAAATTCTCAGATTGATAGAGAGAGAAAACAAGAGATAGAGGGGGATACGGGGAGCAATAAAGAGGTAGACAGAGATACAGACACAGAAAAAGAGATACAGGGAAAAAAGACACTGAAACAGTGAGAGGTACACAAAGAGAGAGATAATGGTGCCCAGAGTTATAGAGTCGGAGAAAGATACAGAGACAGTGAGCAATACAGAGACAGTGAGCAATACAGAGACAGTGAGCAATACAGAGACAGTGAGCAATACAGAGACAGTGAGCAATACAGAGACAGTGAGCAATACAGAGACAGTGAGCAATACAGAGACAGCATTATACAGAGACAGTGAGCAATACAGAGACAGTGAGCAATACAGAGACAGTGAGCAATACAGAGACAGTGAGCAATACAGAGACAGTGAGCAATACAGAGACAGTGAGCAATACAGAGACAGTGAGCAATACAGAGAACAGAGACAGTGAGCAATACAGAGACAGTGAGCAATACAGAGACAGTGAGCAATACAGAGACAGTGAGCAATACAGAGACAGTGAGCAATACAGAGACAGTGAGCAATACAGAGACAGCATTATACAGAGACAAGCAATACAGAGACAGTGAGACAGTGAGCAATACAGAGACAGTGAGCAATACAGAGACAGCATTATACAGAGACAGTGAGCAATACAGCAGTTATAGCAATACAGAGACAGCATTATACAGAGACAGTGAGCAATACAGAGACAGTGAGCAATACAGAGACAGTGAGCAATACAGAGACAGAGACAGTGAGCAATACAGAGACAGTGAGCAAGAGACAGTACAGTGAGCAATACAGAGACAGTGATTAATACAGAGACAGTGAGCAATACAGAGACAGTGAGCAATACAGAGACAGTGAGCATAGAGACAGAGAATACAGAGACAGTGATTAGCAATACAGAGATCATGAGACAGTGATTAATACAGAGATAGCATTATACAGAGACAGTGAGCAATACAATACAGAGACAGTGAGCAATACAGAGACAGTGATTAATACAGAGATAGCATTATACAGAGACAGTGAGCAATACAGAGACAGTGTCTCTGTATTGCTCACTATATTCATAAGAAACGCTCAGTTCAAATTTAACAGATTTTTTCATTTTGTTCTCTGTTGTAGTTTGTTTGGAGGTCAGGGTAAGTGGAGCTTTGCCTGGAGAAAATGTATTGTTATGGTGTTTTTATTATCAAAAAGCAGCAAATCGTTCACTTACAAAGACGGAGTATGCATAGAGAATCCAAGGGCTCCATCTATCCAGAATATTATTTTCTTTTCTAACACTTTTGTGGCTCCCAAAAGAACAATTTAACTTTGCCACTTGTCTCAGAACAGAATTGGGGGATTTGCCTCAGCTCTGCTTTCTTTTTATTTTAGGTTGTTTTTAGGTGTATTAGTGTCCATTATGTATGTTCGGGAATGTGTAGTTCATAGTTTAGTTTCACAAGCATCCGGTACCTTTAACATCACTGTGTTGACACAGATCATCTGGTTTCAATACTAGATTCCAGAGTTGGATAGTATTACAGACACCTTTTGAAACTACTGAGTCTGGTTGTTCAGACTTCTCTCAAAGCACATCTTCCTAGGAATAGTGTCTAATCAGAGTTTCATTTCAGATCCTTTGTGTCCATGGGTCAGTTGTGACCCATTTATTGTAGATACTTTTAGGGAGAATTGTGTTAGTTTTAATTCACTGTGACAGTTATTGTCAGTATGTCTGTTAATTGTAGGCATCTGTCTTTAAATGTTATTGTATTTGTGAGTTGATGTTCACAGGGCACACTTGCAAAGGAGATCTCAGTCTCAATGTGTCTCCCTGGTTAAATAAAAGTTAAATAAATTAAAAATATAGCGATCACAATGTATTGTAGGGTTTCAGTGGGTGTTCTAGTGATCAGTTATGTATAGGTCATATAGCGCATATGTTTATGTATATATAATGTTTGACTTTGTTTAGGAGTGTGCATTTAAATCACATGACTATTCAGACCCAAACAAGATAGACTTTAAACCACTTAAAAAATACTTGTAGATGCTCATTGCGTTGAGGCTTTGGTGAACAGCAATTACAGGATTCTGTTTTCAATGTGGGTTCTTGAAGGCAGGGTGTTTAGTGTCTTTTTTCCTTAGCGCCCCCGTAGCTGAGGCATTTCCCCTGATGTCAAACCTCATAAAGCCATATTCCCAATTGGAAACTTGAATACTCAAAAAAGGTTTTTAATATTCAGATTGTCACATGCACAGAGCATTATGGAAATACATTTTGCGTCCTCCAATCGTTTCTGAGTGTTTCTGACTACCATCCATCATCAGTCTGGCTAGCTGCGCTTTACACAACCTCCTGCGGAATTAGTGCATAGATTGATACACCTGAGACATTGTGGACAGCGAGTGGCACCATCATAAAATTATACTGGAAGATGGAGAGAAGAACCTTCCCATACAGCAAGCGCCCATGCCATCCACAGGTAATGCAGCATAGACAAGCAGCACAGAGAAACACTGAGCATTTACCTTCTGTCTGATGTTTATTCATGTGATTTACCAATCTCTTGTGCCAAAGATTTCAATTAGTAAAAAATATGAAAATTAGTCTGTTATTAATATTATCCTAGACAAATAGCTGTGTAGTAGTTTATTCTTTCTCATTGTCATTAATTTAGTCAGGACTTGGCTGTCAGGACTGCAAATCATATATTCTTCCTCATCGTCATCAGCATTGCTCCTGAGCCTTCTCTTGCGCTTGTGCTGAATGTTGCTATGCATGGCTTCGTACAACTATATCTTTTTTTGATTTAACATTTATTTAACCAGGTAGGTCGATTCCCAGCTAGCAAAAATTGGTTCTCAGAACGTTTGTTGAACGTTTTTTTTGGTTGTGGAAACGCTCCCTGAACATTGCACCTATGTTCCAAAAAGGTTAGTATGGATGGTTTTCTACATGTTCTTAGAACGTTTTTTGGGGGTTGTATAAACGTTCTGGGAACATTCCTGGCATGTTCCCTGAAGGTTTCATAATTTTGAACGTTCTGGGAACCTTTTAAGAATGTTCATATGGACGTTCCAAGAACGTTCTAAACTATGATACCTTCAGGGAGCATGCCTAGAACTAACCGTTATTAACCATATTAAACTTTAGGGAACATGTGCTACGTTTGGTTGGAATGTTTTTGAAACGTTCTTTGAATCTCTGCAAAGTTCTTGCAATGAATGTTATTGTAATTAGGGTAGAAGAACACATCAAATTTATATTTTGAAATATTTTATTTACTAATGTAATATAACTGACGACTAGACAAGTTCAAGTATCTGAGGAAAATTTCTAGTACATTACCTCAGACAGCTACGCGTGATTCACTTTGGTACCTCGGACAGCTGCGCATGAGTTACTGCGCGCGCGTCGGGTTTTCGCGCGTCACTGTCCATGCTCGCGACTTGGGACAGTCTGACAGACAGTATATGAATGGGCATTTATTTATTTATTCTTTGGCAAAAGGAGGCCCACCTAGATTGTTTAGCAATGCGTATGTAGGTTGAATGGGGATCCAATATATACACTGTAAAAAAAAAACATAATTTTACAGTAAATTACTCTAAATTTTCACAGTAGTTTTTCTGTTTTTATTAAATAGTGTAAAAAACAGTAAAATTACAGAAATTATCTGTAAATGAACAACCAGCCTGTTATTTTACGTGTTATGCCAATAATGACAAGCTACAGTTATTTCTCATTTTTTTCCAGAAATTTACTGTAATAATTATGATATTTGCCTGTTATTAAATGTTTTGCTCGTTATATAAAGGTTTATCTCCATACTGACAATTTAAATATTTTTTTATTTTAAGGTACCATCATTTCCGGACTATAGAGCGCACCTGAATATAAGCCGCACCCACTGAAGTTTAAAACAAATATTATTTTGAACATAAATAAGCCACACTGGTCTTTAAGCGTACATTTAACGGTACATTGAAACAAATGAACTTTACACAGGCTTTAACGAAACACGGGTTGCAACAAAAATAATTACGCTTTAACGAAACAGTTTCACCACCGTCAGAGGTAGTTTTATTCATTTAAATGAATATGCTTAAAATGTGTGTCTTAAGTGCTGTTGAGTTGTTATAGTAATTGTCTCTTAAAACAAAAATATGTTTGTTAAGTACACGTGAAACAGTATAGAAAATGAACGAGAGTGAATATTCTTCATTTAACAGCATATTTGTGTACTAAGAATCACATATATTAAAACTCTAAATACTTATGAGTACATATAATAAAGTATTACAAACAGTATAGATTATAATTAGTTTATTGTAAATCTAGTTTTTTATTACTGTTATTCATATTTTTAAATCCAAACGCTTGCTTTGGCAATATGTACAGTGTAAAAGCCATTTTTGAATGTGTATGATTGGCCAATGTGGCTGTCATCCAGCAAACTGGCCAATGAGCACTGAGCGCGCCTTAATTTGAAAGTACGTAAGTTTGAAGGCTGCACGACTTTAGCTATACTCTGTCCCTAATGAATTACGTGGATCATTATCTGGAATATTTAACATCTGCATGCCAAATTATTATTTGAGTACATTTTAGTTCCGGGATTTCAACGGAGAACAAAATAAAAATGGGAATATGGACACAGTAGAAGAATCAGGATCTGTTTGCTCTCCTAGCATGAACTTCACTTTATATCTGCTCTCCTGCTGGCGATATCAGGTATGAAAACATGTCATTGTTATTTTGCTAAGTTAATAACCTAACGTAGTGTTTGTGTTCATATCCATAATTTTGACTGTAACGTTGTCAGACTGTTATTTTAGCTAAATCCGTGAGTAATTAACGTTAACTTATGTTACAGGTAACTTAATGTAGTAACGTTCGTTATCTAACATTAGCTTGTTAAACTCGGCATGATTCATGTTAGCAAACACAACGTTAATATTGAGTGTGGTTTTAGTCAAGATGGTTTGCTTATTCTGTTTACAGGCAGCAAATATATATATATATATATATATATATATATATATATATAATACAATTAACGTTATGTTACTAACATTACAGACACTTGTTGCTGAGTCAACCTAATGTACAGCTCAGTAATAGTGTTAACTTTTCGTTACGTTGTAATAACGTAATTGTTCCTGCTTGTGTAATAACGGTAGCAGTTTTGGTGAGTGCACGGTAACAGCCTTACTGCCTTCTGAAAATATTAAATTACATGTTATAATGCAGCCTAACTTCTGGTCACAATGTGTGTGTGAGAGAGAGAGAGAGAGAGAGAGAGATATGACTGACTGGTTTAGTCTAGTGTAATATTATGCTCATTAGAACTAACTGGAATCTTTTTGTGTCAGTCCCCTGCCGCCTTGTTAGCTTCAGATGGTCAGATGTGACACACTAGATAGATTGATAGATAGATACTTCATTGATATGGGGAATTGCAGTGTAGCTGCAGCATTACACACAGTAACAACACAATAAAGTAAAAATAGTAAAAATATCAGTTGCAGTGAACAGTTAACAGCTTGTTATAACATCCAAAATGTTAACACACAAACATTGTGTAACTGTGAGGATTTAGGCTAATCTCGTTCTTGTTTAATTGATATTTAATTTACTTAACCCTAACAAACTGTTCATATCCAATGCCCTCACAGGTCCAAGAAACCCGGTCCAAGAAAGTCCTGATAAAAATATATCTATACCACCTTTTTGAACTACAGGCCTGTCCCCCTGCTGTCAAAACGGGTACATTTTCACCTGAACAGTATGTGAGGGTAACGAACAGTTTAAGTTTCAATTCATGTAAATTCATGTTAAGTTCTATGTTCGTGTTTACATAAATTCACTAATATTAATGTAATTCCAGAGAGATGCTCATCAAGGCAAGGTGGTGATTGCCAAAGGGAAAAAGTAAGTTAAAAATGATATAGCCTATACTACAGAACATTTTAATTTGAATGTTTAAGAGGTATTTATATGAATTATACTATTTGCCTAATGAATCCTGATCAGTCTGAGAGACTGAATGAGGTTGAATGCTTATCATATGTACCATCCTTATCTCTCATCTGGTGCTCCTTATCTGGTTGAGTGTAAATAATTAGGGCTCCCTCATGAGTTTCCTCGTGGGTTGGCACCCTGGTAGAGCCTGCCATCATTGTGTGAATGGGTGATTGATATGTGACATGTGATATGACATGTATTGTAGAGTGCTTTGAGTGGTTGATTATTCTAGAAAAGCACTATATATGCAAGAACAATCCATTTACCATATTCTTCACTGTGTCCATCTGTACTTCACACAGCAAAGAACCTGTCATTGTGCATCACCTGTGTGATAACGAGAAGGCTGAAGAACCAGGAGTGACAAGATATTACCGGCTGTTTGGGTGCAGCATTAAACCCAGGGACAGGTAAGCAAGCCGAGGCAAAAACATACAGAGAATGAAACCAAGTTCACATCAGTCATAATAAGAATATTATATAAGAATGAATGTATGTGTGAGGCTGTTCATTAATATGTTTGCATATGTCTCCAATAGTAAACTGACTAATAGTCTTTGTTTGTCTGTGTGTTTTCCCCTCATGAACCAGACATTTTGGAAATTAAAGGTCTCCTGCCACAAGATTTTAGGAGCCAGTGAGTATTCATGTTATCCTGACATAAAGACTGTGAATGTATAATGTGCATACTAGTGGCCATATCACTGCCAGTTTGTCAGCACAAAGACAAACAATATTGTACTCGTCTATATGCTGTGTAACCAGTGGTGCCAAATAGTTAACAATGG
The DNA here is from genome assembly GCA_029465975.1 of Dallia pectoralis. Classification (NCBI taxonomy): domain Eukaryota; kingdom Metazoa; phylum Chordata; class Actinopteri; order Esociformes; family Umbridae; genus Dallia; species Dallia pectoralis. Next base: position 484,405 of record CM055744.1, read on the forward strand.
TTAAACAACTTTCTTCAAACATGAAAATGTACATAGTGGCACAAACATGAATTCCATTCCACACATAAACATGTTTTCTATGACTTTTCCATCATGCTGATCAGTAGTATTTGTAACACAATGGGAGTGCACAGTAATGTATGTTATCCAGGAAATAGCTTTGCAGTCCAATGGCCACTTTAACTAACCCTAACCGATTTTAACATCCTTTCTGGGTAAAAACCTCTAACTTTAAAAAGGTAGCTCACTTCAAAGGTCCAAACAAGAAAATCCTACTTCTTACAATAAAGACCTTTCTGTAATATATTTATCTCTGTGTGTGTCCTCTCCAGGAGCAGATCCAGGCGATTACTGGCCATTTGGAAGAAGTCTGATATTTCTGCTGTGTTGCATCTCTGTGACAGATTTATTGACCTTGTGTGGTATGTTTTAATTTTACTTAATAATTCACTGTATAGTTAGGATTCTTAAATGCTATCAGAACTACCTTATACAGAGCCCCCAAGGGTTAAGAGAATGAAGAAGAAGAAGACCATAACTCCCTGAGCTCAACAGCACAATTTGTTGCTTCCTCCATCCATTTCAAAGGGAAAGTCTTGACATCCTTTTGATAGAAATGCTTACAGACACACATGTTACACACATGGAGAAGTACAATTGTTCGTTTTTCAGTTTATCCCCCCTAAAGAACTGTTTGTGAATAATGTGTTGATATTGTACATTTACATCTGAATACATTTAATAAAATTATTTTAGAATCAATAGTGATGTTGACTTAATTTGTAGTTTCCTACGACATTTCCTACGACATTTTATAATGTATATATTTTGTATTGCTTGAGTATGTTTTCAGTTGACGACATTCACAGTAATTTTGAAGATCATATGTTGGTGTCTGAACTTAATCATTTAGCGAATAACTGTAAAATAATCGTATTTTCCTGCAGAATTTTTAGGATTGTTCCATTATTGAAGGTGAATAATCATAATTCTTTCAAATCTGTAAAGTAATAGTATTTACCTGCAATATTTTTTACAATTGTCCATTTATTGAAGGTGATTGATCATAATTATTTGGGGAAAATCTGTAAAATAACAGTATTTACCTTCCGAATTTTTAGGATTTTTCCTTTATTGAAGGTGATTAAACATAATTATTTGGGAAAAATCTGTAAAATAATTGTATTTATCTGAAATATTTTTACAATTGTCCATTTATTGAAGGTGATTGATCATAATTATTTGGGGAAAATCTGTAAAATAACAGTATTTATCTGCAGAATTTTTACGATTATCCGTGTATTGAAGGTGATTAATTATTTATATTTGGGGAAAATCTGTAAAATAATGGTATTTTCTTGTAGAAATTTTAGGATTCTCCCTTTATTGAAAGGGATTGATCATAATTATTGTGGGAAAAATCTGTAAAATAATGGTATTTTCTTGTAGAAATTTTAGGATTCTCCCTTTATTGAAAGGGATTGCTCATAATTATTTTGGGAAAAATCTGTAAAATAATGGTATTTTTCTGTAAACATTTTTATAAAATTTTCCGTTAATTTAATGTTTTTACACATTGTTTGATTTAGGGTATTTTACTTTAATTTTACGGTCAACGTTTGGCAGCCGTAGCTGCCAGTCATTGACCGTTTTTTTACGATTTTTTTTTTTACAGTGTACAGTTGCATTGCTAAAAAATAAGGAATGGTTTAATTTATTTTTTAACTTTTTTTACTTGCATCGTAGAACGCAGAACATTTATTTACAGACAACCACATGTAAACCACAAGGAAACGTTATGTAAAAGCTCTACAAATCATCTAAAAAAACGTTATTTTCATAGGTTATTAGAACGTTCTTCAAACATGTGATTCTACCTTACTCAAAATGTAACCGTTTCCTATAGGTTATTTTTTGGTTCACAAAGAAATACTTTCCCACAACATTCTTTGAACGTTTTGTAAAAGTTATATTTTAAGAACCAACTGAGAACCTTTAGGGAATGTTACCGGAACGTTTTGTGCTATGTGGGTTGAGAACAAATTCTAATTTGCAATGACGACTTGGCCAATATAAAAATGAAACTGTGCAGGACAACATACATTTAAACAATATAAGCACAGAACACAAGCGTCCAAATAGCATTGGCACATAACAAGGCAATACAGGATCAAATGGAGAGTCACCATACAGATAATACAGGATCAAGTGGAGAGTCACTATACAGATAATACAGGATCAAGTGGAGAGTCACTATACAGATAATACAGGATCAAGTGGAGAGTCACTATAAGGATAATACAGGATCAAGTGGAGAGTCACTATAAGGATAATACAGGATCAAGTGGAGAGTCACTATACAGATAATACAGAAGGAGGTATGTAGGTCAGTTAGGCAGCATGGATATGGCATATATATATATATATTAAAATACAAAGGAGATACACAGAATGTTAAAAGGTCATTTGTGTGCACAGAATATATGACCGCAGTTTGGGAAGAGCATTTGGGCAGGCATGACCAAATAGAATATTTCAAATGTAAACAGGTATGACAGCATTGCAGGTGAGTAAGATCCACTGTGCAAAAAGTGCATGGCATAAGTGAGAAGAAGTTAACAACAATTAGCGCGTACAGTAACCGGACAAGTGTTCAGAGAGGAGTAGTGTAAAGGCAACTGGTAAGATGAAGGTTTCAAGTTTTGGTCACAGAGTGTCGGTGGACGGGCACAGGAACGGATAGCGTTCTAGTTGTCTTTTAATTTAGTCTCACAAACAAGGAACGCAGTATAGCGTTTAATACGCCATTGTCCAGAGTAACAGAGATGCGACGCATCGCACTCAGTAAATGAATAATACTTCTTCACACGAAGAACAATGAACTAGATCTCAAAACGAGACTCACAAATCGGCACACGTAACATAGAACAATTCCACACCAAGACAAGACCAAACACAGGGAACTTAAATACTTGTCACGAATGGAGCGGCGTAGTGCGGTGAAAGCCATTGCAGAGTCATAGGAACCGTTCAAATAAGGTTTATTGTGAAACTAAACACAAAACAAACCGTAACGGCGAAAACACAATACTGTTTTAAATGAAAGGTGCGCATATAGCGACTTTAAACAAACACTCTCAATATAAACTAAAACAGCGATATCCGTGTATCCTCACACTCACCTCTAAACCAACGTGACGTAGTAACAAACAATGATAAGCACCGAGGTGACTTCCTAGAAAACCTTTATAGCCCGAACTAATGACAACATTACACCCAGCTGTGAACTAAGAACCAGGAAGTGGAACACCCGAAACCAGACGGAGCAGTACCCAACAATCACCACACGTTACAATACTCCTCTAATGAGAAGTTGAACACCAGGTGCGACATTTGGCAGTAGCTAATATGCCAGAGAAGACGACAGCCAGAACCTGCCCGCAGGTGTAGCTATCACACTATCAGAGCGGACAGTTTTAGTTTTTTTTTGTAATTCGTTCCAGTCATTGGCGGCTGAAAACTGGAAGGATTGGCGGCCAAATGTTGTGCAGGCTTTCGGGGTGACTAAGGCTGTTGTGGTCATTGCCATGTTTTCCTGTGGGTCTCTTTGCACCCCCTGCTGGTCTTGAGGTGTTTCTGCCATGCCTGGATCCTGCACACCTGCCATCCATCAACTCATCAACCAACCCTATATCTACCCCGGTTTTCCAGCCACTCCTCGTCAGATTGTTGCTTCCGTAACGGTGGTAGCTATTTCACGACTCGACCACAACTCTATTTGAATTATTCCCAGTGGAATACTTCCTAGTGTTATTTTTTGACTATTCTCTTTTTCTCCCCTTGTTTCCAGAACCGAACCAAGTGTTTGTCCTCGACCGCCAGCAAACCAAACTACCAACCCTGTCTTGCTGTCCGGACACCCTCAACTTATCCATCATCTCCAGACCACCCTCTCTAAAATAAACCACATTTATTTTTCACTACCTTTCGTGTCTCTGTGCTACGTTTGGGTCCGCTCTGTGATACACCATAACAAAGGCAATATACCTGCTTTAGCGTAGACTGTGGGTGGGTAGAGCAATGGTGACTAGAGAGCTTAGGTACAGCGGGACTCTGCCTAGCCAGAGACTTGTAGCAATAATGTCATGCACCGAGCGGCGTAGTGTGGAGGAAGTCATATGCAGAGACGTCTTAATCCGTTCAACAAGGTATGTTTATTGAAAACAACAACGTATAACAAACCTATACCGGCGAGAAAATGCTAACTGGGCTAACGAAACAAAAGGTGCGCATATAGCGTCTTATCAATACAGTCCGTTACCCAACAGAGCAATATACACCACACTCACCTCTATACAATGTGACAAGGAAAACAATGCTGAACAAGGAGTGACTTGTCCGCTCACCTTTTATAGCCCACTAATTACAACAAGGAACAGCTGTGAGAATCGTAACCAGGAAGTGATTCACCGAAATAAGTCTGTATAGCAACGCCACCACACCAATCGTGACAAATAAGTTAAACGTTGAGTGTTTAACGACGGCCAGTGACTAATGCGTAAAGGTTGCAGTACTGGGTGTTGTATGGGGCATTGGTTACAAAACGTATAATACTATGGTAAACCACATCCAATTTTTTCAGGAGATAGTTTGAGGCAGTTCTACAATTAAATGACACTGCAAGTCGAACATTGGTATAATAGTTATTTTCACCAAGGCAAGTTTATTATCTCTGTTTAACACATAGATCGTCTGGTTTCAATACTAGATCGCAGAGCTGGATAGTATTACAGACACTCTTTGTAACTACTGATATAGGATCTGCCTCCTTTTTCAAAGCACCTCATCTGTAGAACAGTAACCAGTCAGACCTTCATTTAAGTACCTTGGTGTCAATGGGTCAGTTTAAGAAAATTATGTTAGATTTTTATAGTGAGAATTGTCTTTGTTTTAACTGAGTGACAATTACTGTCAGTGTGTTTGTTAATTGTATGTTTATGTATTTAATTATTGTTGTATTCGTGAATTGATGTTCCCAGGGCACACTTGCAGATGAGACCTCAGTCTCAATGTGCCTCCCTGGTTAAATAAAAGTTAAATAAAAAAATCTAAACCAGCTGTGCCCATTCTCATCTAGCGGGCTAGGAAGGTACTGGGATTCATTTATATAATTTTGAGCACTTATATAGCTTTCTCACCTGAGCTAGATGTACTTTTAATAATTTCCGGACTATTGAGCGCACCTGAATATAAGCCGCACCCACTGAATTTAAAAACAAATATTATTTTGAACATAAATAAGATGCACTGGGATCTGTTTTAAGAAGGAGGTATAACAAACTCTAAATCTAACCCTGATTTCGGAGTTGATTTACCCTAAGATGGAAAACTCTGAGTTTTCGGTTTCAGAACAGCTGAATAGAGTTGGTTCAATCAACCCAGTGTAGGTTCACTCAGAGTTACGCGCGTGCACCGCCGCTATAAAAAGGCAGCATGAATGGAGCAGCGATTCTACGGTTCACCATGGCAACCAGCATTACTACCGCATATGTCACCCCTAGCTTGAAATACTGATGCAGCAGCGACTATGAACACGTATTTAGAAAAAGAATGCTGCTCGGGTCAACGCGTAAGTTCCAATATAGTGTTTTCATTTGATTTTTAATTTACACAATCATTTTAATTTATACTTTTTATTAATTCCCAGTTGGGAAATAATTTTTCGGACACTCTGTTAGAAGAAACTACACATATGCCTGAAATACACACCCATGCTCATATTTTATCACAAGTGTTATTACAAGTAAAAACTGGTAGAATGGTATTGACGCTATAATCTATTTCATTTAGGTGCAATCCTGCGGGTGAAAAACACATTTGTGTGCCATCAATGCAGCCAATCGCATTAGGAAATCCTAAAATAAATTCAAATAATTTATACCAATCTTGCAGCACCATGTCATTAACCGAATTATAATTAATAACTATTCATTGTAAAGGGTTTTGCATTATTCACCTGCAATGCTGTGGACCTCTTCTTTAATGTCTCTCACTGGTTTGTGTCCAGGGAACACGACAAACACGTTTAATATAATGGCTCTGCATACAGTGGCTGTACTAATACTGCCCTAAAACTGACGTTTGCCAAAAACGTAATGCAACACAAATAATCTGCTCGAATGTAAGAGCATGTCCACGATGGGTTCCATTAGTGATATGAGGATGGATAAGGTTATGTACATATCTGATAGACTGTAAAGAAAAACTATACCGCTCAGATAGGAAGTTATCTGGAAATTAAAATACATCTATTCGAGTTTCCTCTATATCAGATAGGAAGTTATCTGGAAATTAAGATACATCTAGTCGGGTTTCCTCAATATCAGATAGGAAGTTATCTAGAAATTAAAATACATCTAGTCGGGTTTCCTCAATAGGAAGTCATCTGGAAATTAAAATACGGCTAGTCGGGTTTCCTCAATATCATCTCCTGACGTATGTTTAACTCCCTGCGAAGTAATACAGCTTCTTCATCTGCAGGATCGTGTAACAAAAGGACATGTCAATTTCGAGAAAAAAAACTTTAATCTATAACGTCACCTAAGAAAGTTAATAAAACAATCCTATTTTATTGCTGTGTCAGAGGGAGGAGACTGAGAGAAACTCCAGGTTTATTGAAGAAAAACTGCTCCCGACCAGGTTAGGTTCACAGACTGAGTTACCATAGTAACTGACTCTGAGGTTAAGTTACCTCCCTTTCTGAAACAGAAAACAAAGAGTTTCCCTCATCTCAGGGTAAACAAAATCACTAAACCTCCTTTCTGAAACGGGCCCCAGGTCGATAAGCCGCAGGTGCCTACCGGTAACATTGAAAGAAATTAACTTTACACAGGCTTAAACGAAACACAAAAATAATTACGCTTTAACGAAACACGGGTTGTAACAAAAATAAATAGGCTTTAACGAAACACAGGTTGTACTGTTCTCTCAATGTGTTTTACTCCTCTTGAGTGTTAACATAAATAAACAGCCAAACTCTTTTCAACGAGCCAGGTGAGGGAGCGCACTTGCTCCTTTAATTACTTTCACATAGTAATAATCAAGTTGACATCACTGAAACGGAGTGAAACTAAAAAAGAGAATGCACGATGGACTTAATGAATTACTATTAGCAACAAGCAAACGCGCAACTATTGTTATCTGCAGAGCTACAATACTTCAAACAATTTGTTTTTTGTACAAACCTAGAAATAGGCATAATGTGACTATAACATAACGAACAAACATAACTGTTCTGATGTTGCTTCCATGAGCAGTTTGGAACTCTGTGTTGAGTGATGCAACAGATGACAGGCATTTCTTGCGTGCTTGAGTTTTCTTGGTCTACCACTTTGGGAATGTTAATGCTTCTAGATGCTTCAACTTCACAATTATATCAATCTCATTTGACCGGGGCAGAGCTAGTTGTGCAGAGATTTTCACAAACTGAGGTGGCGTCTTATGACTGTCTCAAGTTTAAAGTCACTGAGCTCTTCCGTACTGCCAAGGTTTATCCACATACTGTTGGCTTCCAAAATCACCACATGCGTCTGTCACAGAATTTTTGGGTTAACTTAATTAAGTGCTACCCTTTGTCCCACTCTGCAGGATACCTCTCTAAACTCTTCTGAAGGCAACCTACAGGTGGGTGTTAATGGAGGGAAACTGGCACCAGGCTTTACTCTCCACAGACATGACCTTCAGCCTTGAGAGTATGGCCGGCTCACTTCTAAGGATGACATAGCGATCTGTAGTTGGCCGTGCTAGTATATGGCTGTCCTTTCCTCTGAGCTTTAATCACAGTAGTCTGCGTGTCACTGCCCTCTGCTCTAATTGGCCTGTCACTCTCCATACGCTGGGGGGAGGGGCTGTCCTTTGTAAGGCTGCCATGGCGACTAGGACATTTAATGAGATGGAGCACGCTGTGACTAATGACATCTCTGAGCCCATCGGATATATAGCAAATGGAGAATTTGCTGCATCTTTCTCTCTCACACACACACACACACACACACACACACTAACCTTCAGTCACACACACAACATCGATTTAGAAGTGTATTGACTGACTGAAATACAATTCCTTTTGGCCCTAGCTGTGACTTTTGAAGTCTGTCTGCAGACATTAGTCATGTACTGTTGTTCCAGGTCATATATGCATTATCTAATAGCTTATCGGCAATACTCTAAGAGGCTATTATGTATACAACATGCCTTCATTGACAATTAGCCGGGTCATTGCACACAAGAGTAATGTTGGACATTTAAAAGGGAAATGGTCTGTAATGTGGATGGGCAGGCAAGACTTCTCTGGCCAATCACATCAACCAGTAATGCCATACACTTGACACATCTACGATCGAGCAAGATGATTATACAAACCTATATATGTCTCTGAAATCAAGATGTTTCCACTTAAAATCATGCTGGAGTCACTGTAAATTATGGTTAAGGATTACAATACAAAATATGTCCCAATGTCAGGCTAAGATACACCTTACACATGCTTGTCAACATGCTGTCTGTTTTTGAAAGGTTTACTACATGGATTTTGTTTTTGATTGTGGTAAGTAAAGATTAATTCTGCAAAGCTGAAACTGTCAAAGTCCTGTTAAGGACTGAGCTTTCCTTGGCATTGCTTAAGTAAGATCATTGGCTGGCTTACTAAATCAATCAAATAACAATGTTTACATTTCCTGCATGGTCTGCTATTGTATTTTTTGGGGGGGATTGCTTAAACACTATAACCAGGCTTTTGAACTAAAATGTTAAAACCATAAAGCCATTGATTAAAAAGCACACCCATATCCCCAAACAATACACTATTTCCTTGTTTTGACACGAGAGTCAGAGTTGTTGAACTGTCACTGCAAAACCCTACACAGAAATCCCTTCATTTCTAATTGCATCAAATAAGTGTCTCTCGTCCCCTCCCAGCTAAAGGTGATCTAGAGCAGATGCTCCAAACTCAATTGCTGGCAGAAAACTGCTTTCTGCTCCTCACGAAACATAGAATGAGATAACAGTCTCTTCAAGGGACACGCATTAAAGAGCTATCACGTTCCAAGGGTGTAGTGCAGTATTAAGCCAGGCGCAGAGCTTAAACACGTTTGATGGGTATTTATTTAAAGGTAAAACAAACATGGTCACAAAGAAAGGAAAAACTAACATTGGTAAAGGAAACAAGTGTGAATAAAAGCGACTACTAAACGTCAATAACAACGATATAGTTTTAACATCCAAACACTCACCATAACTCTGTGACTTCCATTTAATGCTCAGTAAGGTGCAATCCCAAACTAGAACCTAAATAGCCTCTGTGATTAGCTAACATGGAAAAGCTGTGCTAAATCATAACAGGAAAACAGGAAGTGCACCCCACTAATTAACCCTAGTAGTGTTCACCACCTGTGGCCTAGCTCACCACTCGTGACAAGAACATTGCATGACATGCTGAAAGGTGACAAACTCCAACAAAGCTGGACTGGTGCTTTCATTTTATCCACCATGTTACGCACTAACTCCCGGGGAGGGAGGGGACCGCTGACACCCCGCCACCTAGCAGCCAAAACCTGATGGGCGGAAAAGGATGTGGGGTCGTGGTGCAAGACAGAACCAGTTTTACCCGTAATAAATATATTTTATTCTTGTTTCTTATTATTACGGTTTTACCAGGGAGAAGGGCTGGGCAGGACCAAAGCAAAGAAAGAAAAATAATCACTCTGGTTCCTAACTATTGCCGTAGTTTTGGCACCCTCACCAAAAATACAGGGGGAGGTCTGCCCAGATCTTACCTAGTGTTCTTAGACAGTGGGTTACTACGGGTAGGTGTACGCCCGAGGGCCTCTAGCCTAAGCAACATGGCTCTCCCTTCCCCCTAGAACAAAAGGATAAAGAAAACAAGGTAGTTAGCCCAACTTAAAGTAACAATCAATGCAAACAGAAATAATCGAATAATCAAACAAACAACAACACAGTCACCTAACACACTCAAACTGAATCACCGGCTTAAAACTGTCAGTCTCTCCTTCCCTCTCCTCTCCCTTCCCTCTCCTCTCCCTTCCCTCTCCTCTCCCTTCTCTCTCCTCTCCCTTCTCTCCCCAACCAGGAAGACCGAGGTCTTATCAAGACCCCTAACCAGCTGCTGCCACTGACGAGTGGGAGGTCCCTCGTTATCAATCAGAAGGTACCCCCACCAATCAGCAGCAACAAACCCCTGACACAATTAAACACACAAAAACCAAGAGACAAACAGAACACGCATAGGGACGTAACACACCATCATAGACAAAAGTCTAACTCCTCCAGCCTCACTATGACGCAGGCTGCAAATCCAGCAGCAGGAGTCTTCCAGTATCCTAATCAGTGTTGTTAACTCAGTTCTCCGGATTGAGACTGTGGACGTGGTGGAATTCATCAAAGCAATCCAACTGGATCAGAACTCTCAACTCATTTTTAAAATTAATAAAACGCCTGAAATAATAATATCTCAAAATGAGACTACCAATCAGACAGTGGTGGACCGTCAGGGCCAGCAAGGCCTTCTCTGCTGGCCTAAACACAATCAGAATCCCTGCTTTTTTTCTGGGTCGCGCTGCTTCCATTAGTGTATTTTTATTTTAGAGCTTTTATCCAATCATATTTCAGCCATCATGTGTTGCCACGTCAAAGAAATCTGCCTTAAGGCCTTCAGAATCAATTGTGCAGGCCCTGTAGCTTCAAAATGAATGGCAATGTAACGGTGCTCTTTAACCAATCAGATACTCAATCAGATTAATTCAACCAATCAGATTTCGAGATGGCGACACTGGGGCCATCTAGCAGGCTTAGAATAACGTCAGCCTTTTCACGCCCTTTGATTGGATGGTCAGAACCTGTACTATTACTACTAGTCAGAGCAAACCGCGAACGGCATCTGTACAATATAAAACATATTAATGTAGCGATTAAATACTGTTTTTTTTTATTTTACAAACCACAATGGCTGACAGAGGAGAAGACATTAACTCGCAAAGCCATTTTCAAAACGGACTTTTCAAGAAAAGCGGGACATCATAAGGAAAGGTCGGACAACCCCGAAGTTAGCTAGCCTGTCCCAGCCGGGGAAAGGATTTACCTCCGAGCCGAGGAACACTGCAAATTGTATTCCTGGGAATGCATGTTATTTACAGTAGATCGATTTGGTGTTTGGAGCCACACTGGGTTTGCAAACTTGAGTTGTCTAACCAAAGCAGCAACGAGACAGCAAAGCACGGCCGGACATTTACAAGCAACGGTGCTTTTGAAAACTTTTGTGGAAACCCGAGTGGATCTACAGCTCAATGAACATATGCGCAGGGAAACGGAGCTCCACAACGAAAAGGTAATGGCTGCATTGCTGCATGAGATACCTGTCTGTGATGCAACAGCCTGTTGTACTGCGTTTCTCTATAATATTGATGGTTTATAGTCGTGGCGTCATAATGTTGGTATTAAGAGGTGGATTAATTCAGGTGGGACACCACTGAAGGCCTAGGTGTGAAATGCATGACCCGCCACTGCAATCAGACATATAGCACTTGGAGATTTACAACTCACATCTATGCCAAAATGAAACACTGCGATCAAAACTTAACATTCCTTTCTAAAAATGTAATTCTTGCAACAAAACCATATACACAAGCACCATTTAATTTACTTTTTCATATAACCAGCAACACGCATATGGGCTTTATATAAAACACTGCAGTCTATTTTTTTCATTTTGTCAGACTCAATGTCAAAAGTAGAATCTATGCAGTAATCAAACTAGAGTTTCCACAAAAAAATTACATTTTAACAGTAATATAGAAAATCACAAATCATTAAATTTTGCAACAAAAAAAAGAAAAACATTTACGAGTAAAATTACGTTTAAACTTTATCTTGGAGTCCGTGGGATTTAATTCATATTTTTTCAACATATAACTTAGGTTCCAACAGACTACTTGCAGCGTCTTTGTGCAGTTTTAACAGACACATGCATACGTACAGTCGTAGTTTGTTTGATGAGTCATAGCTTCATAATTAGAAAGTTGATGATTGAGAATGGTGACTAATTAATTTACATTGTAGTTGATCAAAGCTCTGATTCAAAGTAAAACATAAAAATGCTTTCAGGCTTGAGCTAAGAAAATGTTATTTATTAGATGGTTATTAAAAATAATCCACTTCAACACACATGTAAAACCAAAAATCAACTTAGGATAAAGTGCCTTTCGCAAAGACACAAAAAAATATATCAACTTAAATAAATAAATAACATTTATATATAACAGGATGGATTGCTGATGAGCTCAACATCCTCCGGCAAAAATAGAAGCTGTGCGGATTACCTCCGAAGGGCTGAGCCTGACGGAACTGGGACGTTGTCGTTCCGCAGCCGTTCCGCAGTCGGTGGAAATCGACACATTGACTTTAATGGAAACCGAATGACTCCGCCGACGTTTCGGAGCCATTCCGCAGCCGTTCCGCATCCAGTGGTAATTGGGGGTAAGGATGCAGACTCTGGGACATGTAACAAATGCCTTAAAGTAATTCAAAAGTGTTTGAATGTGAATTTGTATTTTATATTGGTTTATTATTTATTACCATATGTTACCTGTATTTATATTGTTTAAAGATTTAAGTTAATATTGTGTTAAGTTTGGCCCTGTAAATAAAAGGGTATAGTTTTTTTTACAAAGTGTGTGCAGTTTTGTTTTCTTAAGTACCGGAACAAGAACCGTTTAAGCACCGGAACCGTTTAAAAAATACAGAGTAGGTACTGGTATCGGATAAAACCCAACCAATACCCAACCCTAGTAAGGGGGCAGTATTGTTATGTGCAGGTGTGAAATGGTGTGAAATTGTTATGGTTGTTGAACCAATCTTGGACCAGAGCAGATGACAACAAACCTGGGGTGCTTTTTTTTGCGTCAGAAGGACCAAGGTTTTGTAAAATCACATTGGCGCACGAAGTGAAACAAAAATTGTTAAGCCTCCTTGCAAATGAATATAGATGGCCTAAATGTGTACACTGTCATTTAATAAGTGCAGATATATTTAGGCCTTTATGGTGCCATAATGCCACACTAATCATTTTAAATTAAACCAAATTAATTTTGATATATTGGAGACATGATTGAATTAACATGATTGACATGAAATTAATTTGGTCCTGTCGCTACTGTCTAATTTGTGTGTGGGACGGGTTAATCAGGGAAGTTCTAAATGACAGTAAATGCACAGCCAAAGAAGAAAAAACAATAATAACAACATTTTATATAAAGTTCAAAATAGCTTTTATTCAAATTGTGTTTATTCAAATTCTACACGGTTAGAATGCTTTCAGTGTGGTAATATTGTGCTATAAAATAAACTCCAGAGAATTGATTTTTTTTTTCACTGTGTTTATAAGTTATGTGTCGCGTGTGGGTTCACACCATCAATTGTAAACTCACCTCGTCTGTCTTGCTAAGAAAGTTTAAAATGTACTAATGTGAATCCCTAAAGGAGATAAGAAATTAACGTGAACCTCATCGACACTCTGTCTGTGTTTTCGTAAGTCTGCCCGTAAAGCTACTGCCACTTGAGGTGACACTGGAGCTGCTATGGTAGAGAAAATGAGTGTGAAATACACGAGTCGAACGGGTTACCTTTTCAGATGGTTTATTAAAAGAATTTAACACAACAATAAACTCTTTGCCCTGTCCTAAGTTCTACTCGCGCGAGTTGATCCAGAAAGAGGACACGTGAATGGGATGCATCTTCTTTTAAAGCCTCTAGGAAGCTCCTCCTAGCTTGTTTCAGAAGCGCCTCCCAACTCAGGTGAAATACTTACTGTTTACAAGCATGAACTACTCATTACCGCCCCTAATGGTCGGATGACTAAAATACAGTTACTACTAACACACAGACTAAATAAATACCTCATACTAATAAATGTAAACTTAAGAATAAGAGATAAAATGTAAACAAAATGGAAACAATCAATGCTATAGAATACTTATGAGGTAAACATAATAATAATATAAAAGAGATTAAGAAATATAAAATGTAAACAACCTGAAATTCTACCACACTGCAACGGATGACCGTCTCTGGTGGTTACGTCTGTAACCTTAGTTCCCTGAAGGGAACAAGACGCTGCGTGAAAACGCTATGGGAACGCTTTGCGTGAGTGCGTCCTGAGGCACCTATAGAATCAGTCCAAAGGCAAGACGGCATAAAACCATAAAAGCACTCCCCGGAACACCACAAATCAGCTTCTGATAAGCTGAAGCAAGTGCTCTCGGGCATGCCAGGAGTATGGTGTCGACACACAACTCCGATGCTGCGTGAAAACGCTATGGGAAGGCCAAAACCCACGCTGCCATACCCACGCTGCCCCTGAAGCGGAGCTGGATCCTCTATAAAAATAGGACGAATGTGTGCAGCGAGGACTAGGCCTGCGCATCACGAGCGTACTGGAGGTGAAACTCCTGACAAACGGCAGTCATACTCCTGGAAGAGCGAGCACGAACAGCCAAAGGCTCAGGCTGACCAGCTAACTCTACAGCAAGAGAGATAGCCTCAGCCACCCACTTACTCCTCCTGTGTATAGACACAGGACCCCCCCCCCCTTCATAGGTAGTCAAGCAAATGAACGAGTGTTCAGGTTTGCTCCACAGGGCAGCTCTGTGGACGCCAGTGTATAACACATGGTCCAACATCAGAAAGGACAAAGTGCCACAATGGGGAAACTAGATATGACTGGGTGTCTCCTCAGAGAAACTCCACTTAAAGGGACATGGCACGCAGATAACGGCCGCCACGTACACCTACAGTGTGGATGGGGCCACCCTGTGGGGAAACACTTCTCATGTTTCCCACACCCAGAGGTGAAGAGTTCACCCCCGGCATATAGTCTCCAGTGGCGAAGCTTTGGCATGAAGGATGGTCTCCACGATGCAGTCGCAAGGCCAAGCGCACATAGCTGCTGGAAGTAATTGGGGGAAACGCGCACGGGCGTGACCTCGGCCACACCCGTATCGCGCCATGCAACCCACAAAGGGGCTGGATGGCCCAGAGAGAACCACAGTGAGCAGTGTGATATCCCCCTGGCAACAAGGGATGAGTCTCCTAGGGATGAGTCTTCCTTCCCCGGGATGTCTGCCTCTATATGCCACCTAAGGGCATGTAAACGCCGCTGTGGGTAAAATAAACCCCTACGGGTATGGAGATATAACACTAGGTCCTGCCACTATGGCCCTGAAATAAACCCCTAAGGGTACGAAGGTATGCCACTACGGGCCTGCCACTCTGGGCATGTAAACGTGCCTGTTTGGGCACGTTAGCGCTATGACGGCCTAGTGTGCCACTACGGGCATATCGGTAAACCACAATGGCCTAAAAGTGAACCCCTATGTTTGGTAAGAGGTATTCCACTAAGGGCATGCCACTCTGGGCATGTAAGTGTGCCGCCACGAGAACGTTAGCGTGCCCTGACGGCCTACAGATAAACCCCTGAGGCAACGAAGGGCTTGGCACAAAGGGCCTGTAAATAAACCCCTGAGGGTCTGAAGGTATGCCACTAAGGGCCTGGCACCACGGGCCTGTAAAAAAACCCTAAGGGTATGAAGGTATGCCACCATGGGCCTGTAAAGGGCTATGCCTTTGGAATAAGAGCCAAGGTAATGACCGCCATGCCAGGGCGAGACTAAAAAGTCACGTGACCTAATCAGCAGATCGGGTCTCCCCTCAGGGAAAGAAAGAACCCCCCATGGCTCTGAGCCACTACCGTGTCGTGTTCAACAGGCCACAATGATTAACGTTGGACACTGCTGCCACCACTTTTAACAGTCTCTGAACTGTTTCACCGTGAGTGACTCTTGTTTGACACCTCTATCCCAGGTTCTTTATGTGAGCGAGAACGGCACATCGATGCCGAGCCACTTAGAGCTCCAATTGAGCCAAAACTACATCATTGACATAGTTCAAAATGCGGACACCCTGGAAACGCCTCAGTGCCAGGGCTGCCTCCGAGCAATTTGCGAACATACAGGGGAGACTAGGCCGAACGGAGACACCCTCCTGGAGGTAATGACTGCCCTCAGATCGGTCTTACCCCCAGAAGCCCGCGACTGAGAGCGCTGCGTCCCGTCCTAGCGTGACTGGGGAGGAGCATGGAACGCAACACTCCATTTCTGCTGCGCCCGGTGTGAGGAGCTAGTCGACGGCCGGGACTGCTCCCGCCCAGCAGCCCCAGAGACGTTACTGCGTCGGGGAAGGAATTTATTGAAAGCCGCCGCTTGCCTTTTTTCTTCCTTAAACCTCTTGATGACTGAATCAATCGAGTCACCAAAGAGGCCAGCAGAAGAAAGCGGGGCATCCAGCAGAAAGGTTTTCTCCTTGTCCCTTAAACCGGACAGAGTAACCACAGATGTCTCTCCGTAGCCAGCAGGGCTGCCAAAGAACGGCCCACTGAACTGGCCGCATCCTTGGTAGAGAGATAACTCTGCTGCCTGACGAAGTTCTCGAACAACGTCAGCACTTAACTCTTCCCCTTCGCCTACGCCTGATAGCAGATCAGCCTGATATGCCTGCAGTATGGCCATAGTATGCAGGCATAATGCTGCCTGACCGATTAAGATTTGCCCACCAATACCAAAGTATTTTTCAGCTCCTTAGTGGGCAATGCTGGTGTCTTAAAAGATGACGCCCCTGGGCGATAAATGGCTGGCAAGAATCTCCTCAGCCTTAGACATCGCCCCATACCCATAAGATACAGCCTCAGCTATATTAGAGTACATAGAAGTCTGCGGAGTAAATATCCCGGATGAAACAGGTCTTTTCCAAGACCTCGACACCTCAGTGTGGAGATCAGGGAAGAAAGGCAGACACCGACGTGGAGGCATAATACGGGAAGGCAGAAATTTGTTCTCCGCTGCGTCAATGCTAACAACATCGAACTCCTCAGAGCCGGATAGTTGAGGTAAGGATGCCCCAGCCTGGGTGGAAAAAAACACATATTGTGTAAGCACCATTTAACATCCCAGGTACCGGTAAAGATCTCGGCACCTGCCACATAAAGCCCACCTGAATGGGGCATCTAAAGACCTTACCTGTGACAACTCAGCAGTGCTTCAGCCTACGGACTTGCAAATTGTTGGCTTTTGAAAGGAAACCAAGCCTGAATACAACAAGCTTTGGTTGGGAACAATCGGATAATCCTAGCCGGAGAAGTCGCATTTTGAGCGGCAAATTCATGTAACTCTCATTTTGGCCCACATAAGCCTAACTCTATGGCTACGCTACGTTCACACTGCAGGCTGAAACGACCTAATTCCGATTTTTTTGCCCCTATGCGACCTGTATCTGATCTTTTCATGACAGTCTGAACGACCCAGGTCCGATCTTTTCAAATGCGACCCAGGCCACTTGGGTATGTGGTCCAAATCCGACACGTATCCGATCTTTTCAAATGCGACTTCAATCTGAACGGCCAGGTCACATGTATCCGACCCGCACATCATTGATACTCGACAAACGTCATAATTCTGCGTTGAAGTAGGCGGGAATGAAAATATAAACAACTAGTTTAGTTTTCTTCTAAAAACAAGAAGATTGTAATTGTGCTGGCTCCGTTGGGAAAATAACTTTAATATCCCTAAACGAGCTCCACTGTTGACATCCATTTTTAGCTAACGTTACTTCCGCAAACAACAAGTGACGTCGTTGACCGTTGAGTACTCTTCTGCGCATGCGGGTCACTTCTGGGTCATTTCACGTTCACACAGGAGATCACAAAAAGTCGCATTTAATTGGAAATGTGAACGGCCTTGCAAAAAATCTTTTTTTTCTCAAAAAATCGGAATTGAGCATTAAGCCCTGCAGTGTGAACGTAGCCTATAAGAAGCCATTATCCCACATAGTCAAGTCTGTTGTCGTTGGAAAGGTCTTCACAGTATTTAATTCATGTGACGCACACATGGTCAGAAATGAATGTTATACCTACTTACGGAAAATTGTATAAGTAAATTAATTTGGTTTAATTTAAAATAAACCAACAAGAAACATGGAAATAGAACAGAAAACGGAAAACGCTGATGCACAATTGTAGAAAAACCAAGAGTTGTGTAATGCTCCTTTTTTATTTATTTTTATTTAGCCTATATAGCCTGCTAACATAAAACGTAAAAACACCACACAAAGACACGGTCTGAAAGTATATATCATTTTTCCAATTGCCTGTCTTGTCATTACAAGGAATGTTTCTTTCTTGAAGGCATGTGAATAGACCATTCAGGTGAAAGGCTGGCCAATTTCATTGTTTCCCTCGATCCCCGATTCGCATAAAAATTAGAAAGACACTGCTACATGAAAAATATCATTAGTAGACCTGCAATTGGACCCGGCTTGGGATTTTATATTTTTACCAATTAGAATAATAATCAGGATACAAATATACTCTATGTCAGTACTGTCTTTTCATTTTCAGTGTTCTAATAGGCTGCACACAATGTTTATCATTGTAAACACAAAATGCTATATATATATTCTTTACATAGCCTAATATTGTATATGTATCAACTATTATCAATTGTCTATTTTTTCGGTAGGCCATTAGTCTCTGAAAAGCAAAATATTGTTCACTGTGAAGCAGACATGGGGGACTCGAGTCACATGAATTGACTCGCGTTAGACTCGAGTTGCAAATTTTAGGACTTGAAACTTGCATGATAAACATTCATAAAAGACTCGACTTGACTTTGACTTGATATTCATGACTTGAGACTTGACTTAGACTTGAGTCAAATGACTTTAAATGACTTGACTTTCTGTTTATTTCTGATATTGACGAGGAGTTCGTAATATTCTGTGACTCAGTGACGAAGACGCTGTTCGTGTTCACTTCACACTGCAAACTCACAACAACAAAAGCCCATACAGGGCTGGTAGGGTGGCTGAGAATGGACATTACAACTAAAAAACTAAAGCCACATTTCTGAATAGCGCTCCCTAGTGCCACACCGATACATTACAGAGTTAGCTTTACGAATTAAACACGGGAACCTGTGGATAGCAAGTGATGCGGCAGACCTGCAGTTAACGAGACTTTTCTCTCACGGCCTCACACTCACACACACTCACACACACACACACGTATGTGAATAAAGCTAGACACACATAGTTACACACACAACACACTGCACTCTCACACACGCACATTCACTCACCAATATTATTAATTTTTCACTATCTCTCACACACGCACACATTCACTCACAAATTGACAAATATTAACATGTATTATCCATTCCATGTGATAAATACACTCAATCAAACTTTCCAAATTACGCAAAGGTGGTGGGATTCAGCTCCTCGTAAAGAATATTTTTTTCTTTAAGAGATAGGTTAAAAGGTTAAAAAGTAATCTGTATACATTTAAACTGTTCAGATGCAGTGTCTTTGGAATATTGAGTAGGAAAAAACGTTAATGACTTGACTTGTGACTTGCTTGACCCAAGCTTTGACTTGACTTGCTTGACTGTCACTAAAAATTACTTGGACTTGCTTGAGGCTTTAGGTGTCACAGCCCAGTAGGAGGTGAAAAAGGAATCCAGATGAGAGAGGCCGTTTCTATGCTGTCTTTTAATGGTAAGACCAAACGGTAGCGCAACACATGCGCTGCCCAGCTTCAAAATAATAAAGAAAGCGACACAGCGCTAGAAATCAGTCCCTTTAGGGGAATACTGATATTGCCAATTCAATACACAATTGAATATAGTATACCGGACACGTAACGTTTAACAACATCACACATCTGGCCAAACACAAGGGAACTTATATACCAGACTAACGAGGGATAATGGGCACCAGGTGCGTGCACTTGACGAGACAGACAATGTGATGAGAAAGGGGTGGTGGCACTAGTATACCGGTGACGACGAATGCCGAAGCCTGACCGCCGATGGTTGTTGGCTGGCTTCAGCGGGATCTGTCACTGGAAGCGCGACATTAAGGTTAAGACTCGAGACTTGCTTGTGACTTGCCCATGCGGGATTTACTCCCATCTCTGCTGTGAAGTGTAAACAAGTTTGTCGTTTAGAACTTTCCTAATGCTGCCTCGTTACGCAAAAGCAACAGTATGATATTCTTGTCATTTATTACAAAAATGTATTTGGTTTATTTTAAAATAACCAGTGTGATAATTTAGGTGTGAAAAATAAAACTTCAGCAAAATAGCTTAAAATTCAATTTTCAAGTGATTATTTTAATTGAAAATGGGGGGATAAAGCATACATTTTTATGTGTCAAATGACTCGCTGGGACTTTTATTATTAAGGCTAGGGCAGACTAGAGGAAGGACAGTCCCAAGTGCCCAGGCACAACACCAGTAGAAAACTAGGTACTGAGACAGGAAAGACAGGCACTAAGTCCCCTGGCACAATACTAAAGGAATATAGTGGAAAACTAGGGACTGAGATAGGGCCATAATGTCCGTGGGGCCCCCTATCTGAGGAAACCTGAAATACTGCTCTGTTTATACTGTCTTGAAATTATGCTATTTTCTTGCCTTAAAGCTGCCTAACTAGATTGGTGAAGCACAACTTAGAGAAATAAGTTTTCTAAACCCCTAATGTAGATTGATATCTGATATCTCTGAAGGTCATCAGGAACCTTCACAGTCCATGTAGCCTTTGAGAATTGATAATGACACGAATACTGAGGCTGGTTTAATGGTGTGTGAAGGGATAGTTATGTCAGGTTGTTACATTTAGAAATGGTGCATGGATCATATCAGCGCATTGTGATCTGACTGCTGAGGCCGATCCAACACTGAACCATGAACCTGCCGGAGATGCTCATTGGATAAGCAGAATCCATCACAGTGATAGCTGGGAGGGAGGGGTGGAGGGAGGGGGGTCAGGGATAGGGGGTGTCCGGCCATTAGCGGCCAAATGAGATGCCTAGGACAGGCCTTAGCCAAACTGGCTACATGTTATCCAACGTTCTATTTTAGATTATTATGTGGTTATGTTGTGTAAAATTAACTGTATTTGTGTTGGGTAACCTGACAACAACAGGCCAGGCCAGTGTTGGGACATGTTCTTTTTTTAGAGGTGAAATTTACTGGTATGGATTTTGTGCTGCCACTGTTGCATTAAATTAGTGTGACCAAACAGGCGTGCGGAAGGAAATGGGGCTGTTCTCCAAGTGAATTATACGCAGTCACACACTCAATTTACCCTCACGGGCCTATTTAGGAAGGAGCATGAGTGGAAACATACAAAGCTGGCCCAGGCACAGCACAGGCGTATGTGCTCAGCACTAGGTCAATGTTATCAAATCTGATATTTTAGTTTTTTACATCAGATTCGGATTAAGTCATATTTCCGGCCGTGACATTAGCAAATGAAAAAAGCTCATATAAAAGAGAAAACACCTAAAAGGCCGTCACACCGGTGTTTCATAATGTGATTGACAGATGTGACAGATGTGGTATTCAGCATGCGCTACCAGATTCATGAAATATTAATTACCATGAGAGTTAAAATATATGCATGATTGTTCATGATCACGTCAAAAATATTACACGATTGACGCGGTATAATATGGCCCGTCACAGACAACGCCAGGCAGTGCGCTCTTTAGTTGTCTGTGTTATTGTCAGACGTCTACTAACTCTTATTATGATATCAGTGTAAATATTGGTCTTCATTTCACAGGCAATGGATTGTCAAGGTGCCTCCAGCCCTTCAGCCACCGCCCCGCGGCCTATCAGGCATCTGTTTGAAATTAGATCGCAAACTGTGTTAGGCCTGCTTATAGATTGCCACTAGCTGGAGTAATGTTGATCGCTTCGTAACCCAATGAGCAGTCTGTCATGGAACAGCAGACTCATTGAAATGTGACCATAGTGAAGTGTGCTCATGTAGTATGAATGAATGATCCCTTATCTGGGACATGTTGACGATGAGCCATGGTTCTACCGTGATGCTCACCTCACCTATGTGCTACTCTCACTTAGAATATTATCATAATGTCTTGAGATGGGGGCAACCATTCAAAGCCATCATCGCGTGAACGGTTGCCTGACGACTCAAACAGAAATCAGAATTTCAGGAACACTAGTTCACTACTGATTTATAATGAAGACTTCCTCTATCACAGACTTTTCGGTGATGTCAGAATGAGGGGTATTGTGCAAAACAAAGCCCATCAGGAATCATTGTTTGTATTGAGGCCAATTAGCCAGAACTCCTTGGTTTAACTGGGTTGGTTGAAAGGTGGCTTATAGCGAAAGGGCTTTTTCGTGGTTTCCATTGGATAGAGTTTTTAGTGCCTTTACGTTAGTTTTGTTGACAGACTCAAAAAAGTGGTATACCTTTTATTTAACAAGGAACACAGACTACGAGAGCGTGATTACCTCACCCCTGCAGCGTGTTCAATGTTCAACACTAACAGCCTGAACAATAACGAGCCGAAAGTGGTCACAAGTGCGGTTACACTTTCTAAAAATAAACACAGACAACGTTCGCTGCCATATCTGTAATGCAATATGCAAAGCTGGCCATCTCAACACATCGAACCTAAGAAAACATCTGGTGAAACATTACATATTATTACTGATATTATTTATTATATAAAGCCAAGTCGCCCCACAGCAGCTGCAGTTAACGTTATTGCTGAGTCAAAAAAGTTGAACATGCCATGGATGACAAAACCTCAATTAATGCAGCACCAACTACTTCATCGGAATTTGCAGATAATTAATGATCTACTTGACAGTCGTTGTTGAAGATGACTGGGCTTTTTTGATTACGTTATTGTTATGCATCATTACAGCATTGTTACTAGCGTATTGTTAACACAGCTTGGGGCCGAGTCATGTTATTTAAGTTACACTCTTGCTTTTAGGCCACTGTGTCCCACTGTCAACCCGCCGTCGTGTCTCAGTATGTGGTTTAGGTAAATTATCATCACTGCATTAATGAGTGATTATGTGTGTGGTAGAGTAAGCTTACTAATGATGAAGTGGTGTAGTTAGTTATTTCTATTTCTATGTTCCCCCCCCAGCCCTCCAGTGATCTTCTGTTTAATACACCCATACCAGCTTGGTAGCATTGAGAAGGAAAATGCCAAGGAGGAACTGATGGATGGAGCAGTGTGTTACAAAACCATTACCTCACGATCACTGTACATTACATAGTGAAGGCCGAGCTAAGGGAGTAGGGCCTGCTGTAGCAGATTACTTTGGGATGCGGATAATGAGATGAGATGTTTTGCACAAACGCTGAATGTAGCTTGGGGCCGCTCTGCGCTAAATGGTCTTGTCTATCTCGCAATACTGAATTATTTCGAAAAAGCTCTGCGAATAGTTTTTCTCGTAAAAACGGACAGGACATGGCTGTGAATGACTTCCCATGTCACCTCCGCTTATAAAACTGTGATTATTTAACGTAGAGCGAAACACTATTCATTGAGAGGTATCGGTTTTCCCGTGAGGGGGTCAAATACATAATTAATTTGTTGGATCCACACATTAGATGTTCGACTCGTCGGAGTTGGGCTTTAACAACGGCACAAACCGTTTGCATAGCTTTAAGATTCTTCGCAAGTGGTTCGTTCCTCAATTTAATGCAGTAACAAATAACTTTACAGTTTGGTAAATGAATTTACCAGTAATGAAGGCGTTGCTGCTACTGATCCAGCTGGCTGTTGGTTTAAGGAAGAGCTGCCCCCAGGGATGCCCTCCACAATGGGTCGGCTCACATGTAACCCAAGGGCCAGCTCTTCTGCAGGGGGGTAAACGTGGGGCATACCTGTCAAGTATCCGGTTTTGGCCGGGAAAGTCCCGTATTTTACCCTTCTTTCCCGCCGTCCTCCCGTATTAGTATTTTTTCGTAAATCTCCCGTATTTTAACCTGCGTTATTAAAAAATAATAATACCCCGGGCCCAGGCGGAGCAAAGAAAAAAAAAATCCAATCTGAGCTCTGTCACTAGCCTCGCGATAATCGCGATACCTCAGAAATGTACTTATCTGAAGAGGAGCAGGTGGGGGACAGTCAAGTGTTTACTTATAGAGGAGCAGGGTGGGGGACAGTCACGTGTTTACTTATAGAGGAGCAGGGTGGGGGACAGTCACGTGTTTACTTATCTGAAGAGGAGCAGGGTGGGGGACAGTCACGTGTTTACTTATCTGAAGAGGAGCAGGGTGGGGGACAGTCACGTGTTTACTTATCTGAAGAGGAGCAGGGTGGGGGACAGTCACGTGTTTACTTATAGAGGAGCAGGGTGGGGGACAGTCACGTGTTTACTTATCTGTAGAGGAGCAGGTGGGGGACAGTCACGTGTTTACTTATAGAGGAGCAGGTGGGGGACAGTCACGTGTTTACTTATAGAGGAGCAGGGTGGGGGACAGTCACGTGTTTACTTATCTGTAGAGGAGCAGGGTGGGGGACAGTCACGTGTTTACTTATAGAGGAGCAGGTGGGGGACAGTCACGTGTTTACTTATAGAGGAGCAGGTGGGGGACAGTCGCGTGTTTACTTATAGAGGAGCAGGGTGGGGGACAGTCACGTGTTTACCTATCTGTAGAGGAGCAGGGTGGGGGACAGTCACGTGTTTACTTATAGAGGAGCAGGTTGGGGGACAGTCACGTGTTTACTTATAGAGGAGCAGGGTGGGGGACAGTCACGTGTTTACTTATAGAGGAGCAGGGTGGGGGACAGTCACGTGTTTACTTATGGAGGAGCAGGGTGGGGGACAGTCACGTGTTTACTTATCTGTAGAGGAGCAGGTGGGGGACAGTCACGTGTTTACTTATAGAGGAGCAGGGTGGGGGACAGTCACGTGTTTACTTATCTGTAGAGGAGCAGGTGGGGGACAGTCACGTGTTTACTTAGAGGAGCAGGGTGGGGGACAGTCACGTGTTTACTTATCTGTAGAGGAGCAGGTGGGGGACAGTCATGTGTTTACTTATAGAGGAGCAGGGTGGGGGACAGTCACGTGTTTACTTATCTGAAGAGGAGCAGGTGGGGGACAGTCACGTGTTTACTTATAGAGGAGCAGGGTGGGGGACAGTCACGTGTTTACTTATAGAGGAGCAGGGTGGGGGACAGTCACGTGTTTACTTATAGAGGAGCAGGTGGGGGACAGTCACGTGTTTACTTATAGAGGGGCAGGTGGGGGACAGTCACGTGTTTACTTATAGAGGAGTAGGGTGGGGGACAGTCACGTGTTTACTTATAGAGGAGCAGGTGGGGGACAGTCACGTGTTTACTTATAGAGGAGCAGGTGGGGGACAGTCACGTGTTTACTTATAGAGGAGCAGGGTGGGGGACAGTCACGTGTTTACCTATCTGTAGAGGAGCAGGGTGGGGGACAGTCACGTGTTTACTTATAGAGGAGCAGGTGGGGGACAGTCACGTGTTTACTTATAGAGGAGCAGGTGGGGGACAGTCATGTGTTTACTTATAGAGGAGCAGGGTGGGGGACAGTCACGTGTTTACTTATGTGAAGAGGAGCAGGTGGGGGACAGTCACGTGTTTACTTATAGAGGAGCAGGGTGGGGGACAGTCACGTGTTTACTTATAGAGGAGCAGGGTGGGGGACAGTCACGTGTTTACTTATAGAGGAGCAGGTGGGGGACAGTCACGTGTTTACTTATAGAGGAGTAGGGTGGGGGACAGTCACGTGTTTACTTATAGAGGAGCAGGGTGGGGGACAGTCACGTGTTTACTTATAGAGGAGCAGGTGGGGGACAGTCACGTGTTTACTTATAGAGGAGCAGGGTGGGGGACAGTCACGTGTTTACTTATCTGTAGAGGAACAGGGTGGGGGACAGTCACGTGTTTACTTATAGAGGAGCAGGTGGGGGACAGTCACGTGTTTACTTATAGAGTAGCAGGTGGGGGACAGTCACGTGTTTACTTATAGAGGAGCAGGTGGGGGACAGTCACGTGTTTACTTATAGAGGAGCAGGGTGGGGGACAGTCACGTGTTTACCTATCTGTAGAGGAGCAGGGTGGGGGACAGTCACGTGTTTACTTATAGAGGAGTAGGGTGGGGGACAGTCACGTGTTTACTTATAGAGGAGCAGGGTGGGGGACAGTCACGTGTTTACTTATAGAGGAGCAGGTGGGGGACAGTCACGTGTTTACTTATAGAGGAGCAGGGTGGGGGACAGTCACGTGTTTACTTATCTGTAGAGAAGCAGGGTGGGGGACAGTCACGTGTTTACTTATAGAGGAGCAGGTGGGGGACAGTCACGTGTTTACTTATAGAGGAGCAGGTGGGGGACAGTCACGTGTTTACTTATAGAGGAGCAGGTGGGGGACAGTCACGTGTTTACTTATAGAGGAGCAGGGTGGGGACAGTCACGTGTTTACCTATCTGTAGAGGAGCAGGGTGGGGGACAGTCACGTGTTTACTTATAGAGGAGCAGGGTGGGGGACAGTCACGTGTTTACTTATAGAGGAGCAGGTGGGGGACAGTCACGTGTTTACTTATAGAGGAGCAGGGTGGGGGACAGTCACGTGTTTACTTATAGAGGAGCAGGGTGGGGGACAGTCACGTGTTTACTTATAGAGGAGCAGGGGGGGGGACAGTCACGTGTTTACTTATAGAGGAGCAGGGTGGGGGACAGTCACGTGTTTACTTATAGAGGACCAGGGTGGGGGACAGTCACGTGTTTACTTATAGAGGAGCAGGTGGGGGACAGTCACGTGTTTACTTATAGAGGAGCAGGGTGGGGGACAGTCACGTGTTTACTTATAGAGGAGCAGGTGGGGGACAGTCAAGTGTTTACTTATAGAGGAGCAGGGTGGGGGACAGTCACGTGTTTACTTATAGAGGAGCAGGGTGGGGGACAGTCACCTGTTTACTTATCTGTAGAGGAGCAGGGTGGGGGACAGTCACGTGTTTACTTATAGAGCATGGTGGGGGACAGTCACGTGTTTACTTATAGAGGAGCAGGGTGGGGGACAGTCACGTGTTTACTTATAGAGGAGCAGGGTGGGGGACAGTCACGTGTTTACTTATCTGTAGAGGAGCAGGGTGGGGGACAGTCACGTGTTTACTTATAGAGGAGCAGGGTGGGGGACAGTCACGTGTTTACTTATAGAGGAGCAGGGTGGGGGACAGTCACGTGTTTACTTATAGAGGAGCAGGGTGGGGGACAGTCACGTGTTTACTTATAGAGGAGCAGGGTGGGGGACAGTCACGTGTTTACTTATAGAGGAGCAGGGTGGAGGACAGTCACGTGTTTACTTATAGAGGAGCAGGGTGGGGGACAGTCACGTGTTTACTTATAGAGGAGCAGGGTGGGGGACAGTCACGTGTTTACTGATAGAGGAGCAGGTGGGGGACAGTCACGTGTTTACTTATAGAGGAGCAGGTGGGGGAAAGTCACGTGTTTACTTATAGAGGAGCAGGTGGGGGACAGTCACGTGTTTACTTATAGAGGAGCAGGGTGGGGGACAGTCACGTGTTTACTTATAGAGGAGCAGGGTGGGGGACAGTCACGTGTTTACTTATAGAGGAGCAGGGTGGGGGACAGTCACGTGTTTACTTATAGAGGACCAGGGTGGGGGACAGTCACGTGTTTACTTATAGAGGAGCAGGGTGGGGGACAGTCACGTGTTTACTTATAGAGGAGCAGGGTGGGGGACAGTCACGTGTTTACTTATAGAGGAGCAGGTGGGGGACAGTCACGTGTTTACTTATAGAGGAGCAGGTGGGGGACAGTCACGTGTTTACTTATAGAGGAGCAGGGTGGGGGACAGTCACGTGTTTACTTATAGAGGAGCAGGGTGGGGGACAGTCACGTGTTTACTTATCTGAAGCTTAGGAGCAGGGTGGGGGACAGTCACGTGTTTACTTATCTGAAGAGGAGCAGGGTGGGGGACAGTCACGTGTTTACTTATAGAGGAGCAGGTGGGGGACAGTCATGTGTTTACTTATAGAGGAGCAGGGTGGGGGACAGTCACGTGTTTACTTATAGAGGAGCAGGGTGGGGGACAGTCACGTGTTTACTTATAGAGGACCAGGGTGGGGGACAGTCACGTGTTTACTTATAGAGGAGCAGGGTGGGGGACAGTCACGTGTTTACTTATAGAGGAGCAGGGTGGGGGACAGTCACGTGTTTACTTATAGAGGAGCAGGGTGGGGGACAGTCACGTGTTTACTTATAGAGGAGCAGGTGGGGGACAGTCACGTGTTTACTTATAGAGGAGCAGGTGGGGGACAGTCACGTGTTTACTTATAGAGGAGCAGGTGGGGGACAGTCACGTGTTTACTTATAGAGGAGCAGGGTGGGGGACAGTCACGTGTTTACTTATAGAGGAGCAGGGTGGGGGACAGTCACGTGTTTACTTATCTGAAGAGGAGCAGGGTGGGGGACAGTCACGTGTTTACTTATCTGAAGAGGAGCAGGGTGGGGGACAGTCACGTGTTTACTTATAGAGGAGCAGGTGGGGGACAGTCACGTGTTTACTTATAGAGGAGCAGGGTGGGGGACAGTCACGTGTTTACTTATAGAGGAGCAGGGTGGGGGACAGTCACGTGTTTACTTATAGAGGAGCAGGTGGGGGACAGTCACGTGTTTACTTATAGAGGAGTAGGGTGGGGGACAGTCACGTGTTTACTTATAGAGGAGCAGGGGGGGGGACAGTCACGTGTTTACTTATAGAGGAGCAGGGGGGGGACAGTCACGTGTTTACTTATAGAGGAGCAGGGTGGGGACAGTCACGTGTTTACTTATAGAGGAGCAGGGTGGGGGTTAGTCACGTGTTTACTTATAGAGGAGCAGGGTGGGGGACAGTCACGTGTTTACTTATAGAGGAGCAGGGTGGGGGACAGTCACGTGTTTACTTATAGAGGAGCAGGTGGGGGACAGTCACGTGTTTACTTATCTGTAGAGGAGCAGGGTGGGGGACAGTCACGTGTTTACTTATAGAGGAGCAGGTGGGGGACAGTCACGTGTTTACTTATCTGTAGAGGAGCAGGGTGGGGGACAGTCACACATTTTGTAAGTTTTGTAACTGCGACTTTAGCATCTCACACGGGGGAAGGAACAATGTATGTCAGCAAGAGAAATCCGCTAAGCACAAGCGTGGGCTAGAGGCACAAAAACATGCCCAGGCGATGTCGGCATTCGTGATGAGAAATGCCACGAGGCAGACCAGGTCACACGTGCAGAGGTAAAAATGGCAATGCTGTGTGCCAAAAACAACATTCCTTTTTCCTTCCACGGCGACTTCAACAAGTGTGTAGCTGACATGTTCCCGGACTCTGCTATTATTGCACGAAAATACTCGGCTATTATTGCGGGAAAAACTAAGGCTACTCAAATCATCAAAGGTAAGTTAGCTAGCCATATACCTACCTATCTTTATTACTGCTGGGCTACTGTTTGCTAAAACGGTATAAAATGGGTTTGAAATGTGTTTGAATATTCTAACATTTAAGCAATATTACCACTAATGCGTTTTTTTCACACTTATGCTGTTGTAGAACTGAGAAGCGTCTATGAGGCAGTTCTTAAGAAGATGTTCTCCTCTTTTCCCCTCGACCATCCACTCCTGAGGGACCTGAAAGTGCTGGACCCTGCAAACCTACTTTTACCTCATCCATTATAATCTGTATATTGAATCTCCACTTGAACCTGTATTGCCTTGTTAAGTCCCAATGTTGTTTGCACTCCTGTGTTCTGTGCATTAATGTGTAAATGTATGTTGTCCTGCATATTTTTTTGCCTTATCTTGGCCAGGTCGCCGTTGCAAATGAGAATTTATACTCAATCGGCCTACCTGGTTAAATAAATATAAATACCGCCATTGTACCATCGAATCTGTGTCTGAGGTAAGTTAAAACTATTACTAACTGCTCATAAGGTCTGTCCTCTCCCTCATCGCCGGGAAACCACTAGCTTCCTGTTTTGGGAATGTTCTCATGTAACCCACAAAAAATATTATTAGACGTCTTTGTTAAATCCCAAACAAATGTTTTTTACAACACAATAACCTTGTTCAACAGCCTTAAGCAGCGTAATAGAAACCCATGTACCCGTTAAAGCTCTTTCTAAATCAGTGTGCGAACAGTCAC
This sequence comes from Dallia pectoralis, assembly GCA_029465975.1. NCBI lineage: Eukaryota > Metazoa > Chordata > Actinopteri > Esociformes > Umbridae > Dallia > Dallia pectoralis. Next base: position 514,535 of record CM055744.1, read on the forward strand.
CTGGTTTTCAGACTCCTCACATAATCTACACAAAGGGAAGAATAGTTTTCCACCAACCCGAAAAAGTTAGTTTTCCACCAAAACCAATCTTGTTGTAGAATGGCTAAAGACTACACACATTATACTGAATAGCCTCTCCTTTTTGGTTGTACTCACTTATGGGGTTAAGGCATTAATCTCTAAGTCTTCAAAAAAAGCATAAAGTGTGAGGTGTTTTTAAGCCAATTCCAATCACATTCTGTTTCTGAGGTATGTACTTAACATGTACATTGTGATGTCTTTTTAACACTAGAAACGCTGAGGCCCTGATACCTTCTCCTTTCACGGTTTTGGGTCACATGACCGATGCGTTGGTATGAATAGGAGAATGTTGCTGACACACAATGACCAGCAGATGGCGCATCTTGTTCATCTTTGCGTCAGAAGGACCGGGCTCGCTGTTGTAAAATCACAGTGGCAACTGAAGTAAAACCAAAATATTAAAACCTCCTGGCTGTAAGAATCTCCCCCTCCGGAGTAGATTCTGGTACTCCCTCTGCCAGTCATAATTGGGACAAGTGTTTTCACCTGTGGGGTTTTGTTCAGCTGTTTCTGTTTCGGTCATTGGTGGGCATTATTTAAGTTGGGCGTTTTTGTGTGTGGGTTGTCAGTCATTGTTTAAACGTATGGTTTTGTTCGGTGTAGAGGTTCTTGGTTTCCTGTCTCCATGTTCAGTCCGTGTATTTGTATTATTAAAAGCATGAGTGAATTGAGAATCTGCGTGTTTGTGTCCTACCCGCTCCCGTATACCTGCTATAACCTGAAATCATTACACTGGCAAATGAATATAGATGGCCTAAAAGTGTCCACTATTATTTAATAACTGCACATAGGCTTTTATGTTGCCATATTACCACAGTAATTATTTTAAATGAAACCAAATTAATCACAAAATAATTTTGAAAATATTGACAGGAAATACAATTGTACATTATAAAACACTGAAATAATGGATTTTAAAATAAACTGTTAAAATAGTTGTAATCAAAGAAGACCATCATTTCAAAGGATTTTTGTTGTGCCATTGTCAACTCCAACTGTCTGATTTATTGTGCTCAATGCATTCAGGCTCAAGTATTTCATTCATGTGATGCACATGGCTTATTACGCTACACCGTACCAGCATCGTGACACACATAGCGAAAAAAAATCCTATTATCAATTTATTTGGTTTAATTTAAAGTAACTAGTGTGCTTTTGAGGGAAACAATTTTCAATGGCCTTACACAATCGAAGCGCTATCATTTGTTTTTTCACGTCGGGTGGGGAAGGACAGGAAAGTAAACGTTTCCGGGCAATATCGCACTCTTTGACGAGCAACTGCTCCAACTGGCCTTGTCCTATTCGAACCATTTAAAGCTTGGCGCATTCTCCCGAAGCTCCCCTTTACAACAACATCAGCAATTTGGCAATGGCATGCGGGGCCATGGAGCTACGCTTCCGGTAAGGCGGAACACTCTGGGACTCGTTTCTCCCGCGGGCAGTTTCGGATTGACTCCATTCTATTTTTCCCTAATTCTGTGTATCGTCACCTTTTCATTGATACCAACCACACCGCTGTGCGACACACCGTTCTCCCGGACTAATTCACAGAATATCAACCGTTCAGAAAGGTTGCAGGCCACATTGGAAATCATATTAGCCACACTAAAATCTGTCACGACAAATATGCACAGACGACAAGCAGATATATTTGAACGAAAATTAACATGAACACAAATTTTGGTAAACGTCACAGCATTAACCCGGCATGATTGAGCGATACTTCACCCTACGGACTTGCGAATTGTCGGCATTTGACTGTCGGTATTTGACTAAAACTCAGCCCAACATGCTTTGGTTGTGGACAATCGGATAATCCTAGCCATTTGAATAGGCACATTCATGTAACTCACTCATTTTGGCTCAGATTACACTAACTATATATGAAGCCATTATCCCACATAGTCAAGTCTGTGAGCGTTTTCATAGTATTTCATTCATGTGACGCACACATAATGAGAAATGTAAAAGCGCAGCATGTATGTTATAGATATGTAAATACATTTGCTTTAATGAAGCTGCTCAAGACAAAACATTGTGTCCGAGTTGTTTTATTGATTGCTCCCTCTTTTTAGGTACGAAATGTGTGTTTATGTTCTTTGTTTATTGTAGAAATATATTTGCGGAATTGTCTGTTGAAGTTTGTTAATATGTTAATATAGGAAATGTAATGTTTTGGAAGTTTTCTTTGAATATTGACAGTGCTAGTTAACGATTTTGTTAAGCTAATAGTTCAACTCTGTACTTGGCGGGACAAAATAGAGGCTAGCACAGGTACTCTACATCACAAGCTAAATGGAGGCTAGCACAGGAACTCTACATCACAAGCTAAATGGAGGCTAGCACAGATAATCTACATTACAAGCTAAATGGAGGCTAGCACAGGTACACTTCACATCACAAGCTAAATGGAGGCTAGCACAGGTACTCTACATTACAAGCTAAATGGAGGCTAGCACAGGTACTCTACATTACAAGCTAAATGGAGGCTAGCACAGGTACTCTACATTACAAGCTAAATGGAGGCTAGCACAGGTACTCTACATCACAAGCTAAATGGAGGCTAGCAAGGTACTCTACATTACAAGCTAAATGGAGGCTAGCACAGGTACTCTACATCGCAAGCTAAATGGAGGCTAGCACAGGTACTCTACATTACAAGCTAAATGGAGGCTAGCACAAGTACTCTACATTACAAGCTAAATGGAGGCTAGCACAGGTACTCTACATCACGAGGTAATAACATCTTACGTGCATGTTGGAATAGTGTGGTATGAAAGATGTTGCTACAATGTCAAAGTGATTATTAATGTGTTTACTTCTGCAAGATAGTTGGTTGTAATGAGAAAGAAGAAATACAACACAATGCAAGTGAGTTAGCATATCTGCTTGTATACAACACTGTTCATCTTCAGTTCAGTTCAGTGATTTATTAAAATAAACAATGTCTAGATCAGTGGCAATACCACCGGGGTGGCAACATGTATTATATATCCTTTAGACTGTCACGCTGTGCCGTGATCAGGGGCGATTCTAGGGTCAGAGCTTTAGGGGTGCTGAGTACCCAATGAGCCCCACTGCACACCACCCACCCACCCGCTTTTCACACAAAAACTAAAATGTCTATTGAAAAATAACAATCATTTTTAACATTGGTTCAACTTACTCAAAAATCCAGATTTTTTTAAATCTTTTCAGAGCACTAGCTTATTGTGAGAGTTCACACAACATATGTCTTTATATTAGCTACTGCATGTGGAATTTTACAATTAAAAGGTTGAAGTTTAGCTGAAAATAAAAGTTTAAAAAATATTTCAAAAGGTTGATAGATCTGGTCTGGGGAATTGAACCTGGGTCCGGCAGCTCCACAGCCAAGAGCTGTAACCCACTACTCCAAAAAGGGATATGGCAATTAGTAAAAAAACAGGTAATGACTGCGTTTGTGGCGGGCGGTGGGCCGGCCGTTCTGTAATTCTCTAGATCACACAGGTGGCCAGTCCACCCCTGGTACGCTGCACTACACATGTCCGCACTACACAGGTACGCGGGTTTATTTGTCACGCTGCTGTTTTTCTTTCACGCTCTAGCAGTTAATAAACAGAACTGCATGCGTCTTGCAGAAGGACATTATAACCGGCATTACTTCTCTCCGTTTATGACTATGGACGAGTCACCCACCCAGGTCCTGTGCTACTTCACAGAGACAGCAGCGGCGACACGCTGGACTAAAATAGTCAGAAAATAAACATTATATTATAGGTGCACCATGTTGATTCAGGATACTGACTCCAGTACTCACCGATATGGTAAAAGGTGTGACACAGCTTTGGAGCAACTTAGTTGATTGACAACACTACATAACGGGTTGTCACACAAGTAGAAAAGGAGAGGATGACACCATTTGCTAAGCGGGGGTGTTTTCATTTTCATCCTTAACACATACATTTTAAACCACAAACTACGGAGTAGGTTTTGGATATTATTTAACCTTGTCAAAGACAAACAAAAATGTTAGAATAACAACATTTCTTACTCCAAGTTTTAGGGGTGCTGAGCTCCTTTTTAAAAAGGGGCTAGCCTCGCCCTTGGCCGTGATCAGGGTTGGTGGGCTTATGTTTTGTGGTGTCTGTGATCTGTGTTGTTTCTGGTGTCCTGTGTGTTTGTTTGTTCCGGTTGCTATGGCAATGGGGGGATGGGCCTGGAGGTTACGCAGCTGTTCCCGATACCCTAATCACTCACCTGGCTCTGGTCTTCAATCAGGAGGGTATTTAAGAGCAGTCCTGACTTCCAGTCCCTGCCGGATCGTTAAACCACATAGTAGGTTGTAACTCATGAGAAGATCGCTTCGATTTGAGGATTTCGCTAGTACTTGTTTTTTTTAACGTTTTGGCTCTGTTATTTTTGGCTCACCCGTTCAGTGACTGTTCTCTTTCGCCTAGGACTCAACCCAGCACTCACCTGTTTCCTACCCAGAGGCTTCGGATGAACTACTGATGATCTCTGGACCATCCTTGTTTGTTGTACATTAATAAATATAATTATTTCGCACAACCGATCCAGGCTGCGTTTTGGTTTGGCTTCTCGACATACAATGTGTAATATTTTTTATGTATTAAGTATTATTAATTAACTATTGTTTGGGTAGGCCATTATTCTTTGAAAAGCATCTTTAAAAAGCAAAATATTGTTGGCTGTGAAGCGTAACTTTCATAAATTTGTCGTTCAGAACAAGATGACCTTGATGCCAGCCTCGATACACAGAAGCAACAGGATGATATTCATGTCATTCATGTTAACTCAAAATTGTCTACAATAAGTACAAATTAATTTGGTTTAATTTAAAATAATCAGTGTGGTATTTTAAGTGTTATAATATTGCGTTACATTTAGGTCATCGATATTCATTTGCAGATAATGCGCCTTGGTTTCTCTGTTTCAAGCGCCACCTGGTGACAGACAACAAGATATGCAGTGGAAAAAAATACAATCAAAATTGCGTTAGCGCGTAATTTTGGCAAAATAGCTTTAAATTCGCGTTTCCAGTGATTATTTTAACAGAAAAAATATGGGGGTTGTACTGTCCTCCTTAAGTTGTATCTAACCAAAATTAGACAGCCAGCCAAACTCCGATCACTGATGACACTAGAGTCGGTGTCACGGTCCGTCCAAGGTGTAGTGCAGGTGAAAGCCATGTGCAGAGCCAGGTAATCCGTTCAACAAGGTTTATTCCGGGCACAAAGGCAACATAAAACAAACCCCGAACGGCGAAACAACATCTAACTGGCTAACATAAATTAAATGCGCATATCGCGACTTACAGAACGAGACGATTAACCAAAGTAATAGATATACAAATGAACACTCACCTCTAATAATATGTGACATGTAATAATGCGAAGCAACGAGTGCACTGCTCGCGACCCTCTTATATCCCACATAAAGTGACAGATTACTAACAGCTGTGACCACGTGAAAGAGGAAGTAATCACAGCTAGTGAGAACAAAAACACGGAAGTGGATCACCGAAAGGGAAGTGTAGCAACGCCACCACACCAATCGTGACAGTCGGGAAATAGTCTTCTAGCTCCAGGTTTATTGAAGACTCAATGTGAAAATGATAAAAGAGTGAAACTGTAAAACGAAAATACAGATAGCAGTCAAAATAAAATTTTCAGGCAACAAAATACTCACAGGCAATGCTACGCGAGGCACACAAACAAAGGATGGCTTTAGCTGAGCCTCTTCTCACATGTGACAAAAATGGTGACTGAGATAACACTTTTGAGTTTGGAAGGTCAAAGTGCACAAAGGATAAATATAACATTAACTAAAAGCGGCCTGCGTTGTACGTAGGGCAGAACAGGGGTATACAGCATGCATTCCTAAAACGCAATGTCTATAAGTTTATAGGGTGCCACAAAAATATTGTTTTACGTGCCTCTGGCGCTTCTAGTGTTCTAGTACTGAGAACAATTGTTTCATTGGTGAGGAATCAGTTGAAAAAAATGCTCATACAGGCTGAAGCAATTGTAATCAAACGCAAGGGGTCAATACCACCACATTGCAGTTACTCAAGTTTGTAACGCATACAGCCCTCTCTTAAGATTTACATTTACATTTTACGCATTTAGCAGACGCTCTTATCCAGAGCGACTTACAATAAGTGCAGGCATTTCACATATAGCTAAAACACACATCAAAAAGGCAACAAGTACATTGTTCCTGGGTGGGTGCAGGGGGAAGTGCTAGAGATAGAAGGGGTGCTAGGAGAGGAGGAGTGTGTGATAATCGTAGAGGAATGATTCGGTAGTGAAGTTTCGAACATGCGAGAGTTGTGGAGCTCCATTCATGGAGCTACTGGAGGTACAGTTTGAAGAGGAATGTTTTTAGACGTTTTTTGAAGATTGGTAGAGAGTCCGATGATCTGATCTCCAGAGTGGAGTTGTTCCACCATTGCGGGGCAAGCACGGAGAACAATAGTTTTATTAACTCAGTTAGGTAACGTTATAGACTAAAGTTTTTTTCTCGAAAATGGCATGTCCTTTTGTTCGACGATTCTGTAGTTGAAGAATCTGTATTACTTTGCAGGGAGTTACTCCCACCTAAATGAAACTGATTATAGGTTCAATACCATTCCACCAGTTTTTACTAGTAACATTATACTAGTGATTAAATATGGGTGTGTATTTCAGGCTTGTGTGTAGTGCGTTCCAACAAACAGAGTGTAAAAAATGTATTTCCCCACTGGGGATTTATAAAAAAGTATAAATTAAACTTATTGTGTAAATTAAATATGAGATGAAAACACTATATTGGAACTTCGCGTTGACCCGAGCAGCATCTTTCACCCACTCCGTTTCCCTATTTTTTGCTGCAGCAGCTGTGTTGTTTTAAGTGTTTGTTTTCATGTGCATATAGATTAAACACCACAAACGGTTTTGCTTAGCTCTGCTTCTGGTTCTTCACGGCACAACATCACCCTGGTTTGTGACATACCGTATATCTTCTATTAGTGGTCCGTCTCTTGACGCCCGTTTCCAATAAACGCCGGGTTTGAAGAGTGTTCGTGACAATAGACGACGGTCTCCAATAGTAGCCGGGCTACTTTAAGATCCGGTCTGTAGTAAACGCCGATCTCCAATGACCCACCGCCTTCCCCGTACGCTAATCCCCTTTTTCCTGGGCTGCCTCCATCCTGCAGTGAATCATACCGGTAAGTATCTTTTCGTGTCAAAAATGTCGTTGGATGCTATCGAGGAGGGGAGAAAGTCAAAACGGAATTTCTTTGTGTACAATTTGCCCTTTCTTCTCCACGTCAATCTTGTCTTGTTGGGCTGATGAACGCTTTCGTGCGAAATTCGGACTGGTGCAGGTCAGTGCCTGTGGCTTCATTGGCAAGAAAGTTCAGTAGATGTCTACCGTACCTGTTTATTCATGCTTAATACCGCATACTGCTTTAATAATACCGTACTGCTGTACTGATCATTTCATTAAATCCTAAAATGTTCATCTGGTGTTGTTGCCTAAATTTTGTGGTCGTACAAACTGCTCCAATGGTATCATACCAATCCGTCTGTGAGGCGAATAATAGCCGGTCTCCACCAACCGCCAGTCTCTTTTAAATGCCGGACCGTCCAAATAATTTTTCGAATAAACGCCAGGGCTACTATTGGAAGATATACAGTACATTAGTGTCATGATTCACGGTGGTGTCCCGTGTGTTCTTGTTTCCATTAGTTTGCTTGTTTCTGGCTCCCCTTAGTGGTTTTACTTGTTATTATAGTTTGCCCTGATACTTTTCCAGTCCCTGGTCACTAATTTTCCCGCTCTTTTTGTCACCTGGTGCTCGTTTAGTCCTCGTTATGTGGCACAAGATGGCTGCCGGCCCGCCGCTCAAGAAGGCTGCCGCCCGGCAGTCCCTGATGATTGCTTTTCCGCTGCTCAAGATGGCCACCGCCCCGCAACACAAGATGGCCACCGCCCGGCCTTACAAGATGGCCGCTGGTCCTCCGCAACAGATGGTTGCCGGTCCGCCGCGTAAAGTGACTGTCGCCCCGCAGCAAAGGATGGCCGCCGCCCCGCAGCCCACGATGGCTGCCGCTTTGCCGCCTAAGACGGAGGCAGCGCCGGGGCCCAAGATGGACGCCGATCTGCTATACAAGAGGACCGCAGGTCCGCCGGCCAATAGACCTGCTTCTTTGCAGTCCTCCACACCAGTTCCGCCTCTGGCAGATCTCCTGGCCTTGCTGAAGGCTGTCCAGGAGGACCGGGCGGTTTTCGAGGACTACCGAGACTAGGTGATTGAGACTGTGGTAGACCCAGAGGAGCAGTGGAGTTGCTACAGCAACTTCTTCACTTGGAAAGCTGGTCGAGGAGGGCTTTCACAGCCGGCGATGGACTACCTGCTACCACGGTTTCCCGTTATTACAAGTAAGTCTAATGTCTAATGTTTAGGAAGACACAACTCACTCCGAACTGGCGGTGTGCACACCAAAGAGAGCTCTGCTACAGCTCACCAGAGATTGGGGTATTTTTGAGTTGAGGTAGGTGGCGATGTGCACGTAAGGTTAGTGTGGCCATTGGGTTCATGGTCACTAATTTGGGTTCTTGGTAACTAAGTTTGGCCAGATGGCCACCTCTAGGAAATGTCTTCTGTTTACAACCCTTTTTACATTCCACAACAATATAGCTCACACAGATCCTGGGAACTTTTTTCTTTTAACCTTTCCAGAGATATATGGCTCAAAACCAAACATAGAAGTCTATGAGCTTAGTTTAATCTCTGACATGCACCATTTGGCACATGTGGGGGGGAGCTAACAGGGCATTCTGGGAGGAATGCGGGAGAACACCCAAGGCCCTGGTGCCGCAACAACCAACCAACTAATCTGGGGCTGCAGCCAGTGGGGGACAAAACACTGGAGCTGCAGCCACACCCACAGCTTCAGCTGTGCTACGACCCCTTTCAGCCACCAACATCTAGGACACAGAGGTCCCCGGAGGGATTAACCAACCAGCCCCCAGAGGTGTTTGAGAGGTGTTCCCCAACTATAGTGTGTCAGAGCCGGGCCCGACTACAACAACCTGGTGGGCCTCTGCCGGTCTCTCCTCTGCCGGTCTCTCTTCTGCCGGTCTCTCTTCTGCCGGTCTCTCTTCTGCCGGTCTCTCTTCTGCCGGTCTCTCTCTGCCGGTCTCTCCTCTGCCGGTCTCTCCTCTGCCGGTCTCTCCTCTGCCGGTCTCTCCTCTGCCGGTCTCTCCTCTGCCGGTCTCTCCTCTGCCGTTCTCTCCTCTGCCGGTCTCTCCTCTGCCGGTCTCTCCTCTGCCGGTCTCTCCTCTGCCCGACTAACACCCGACTAACCATGATATTGGCCTGGTCGATCTGGGAGTACTGAGTACTGTCATGTATGGGTGAGCTGTGCTGTCACAGGGTGTGTCACAGGGGAGAGCACTCCTGTGGAATGTGTTGATTATAAGCACAGCTGTTTTGGGTTTAGCTAAGCACCGGGCATAGGTTAGTTAATCAGTGGCCTAATTATGGTTAGTTTATTGTTTCATGATTGTTTAATGTGTGGATTAAATCACATCAAACGTGATTCTCTGGCTCTGCATCTCCCTCCCTTCTACACTTCCCCTGCAAGTCTGTGGACTGTCTTAATCATTCAATTGGAAACTCAATCATTTGAAATTTTGTGAATACCTATGTACATTAAGTGCATGAAGTGTTATGCTTTTTGTTAAAGAAAAAAAACGAGATAAAGAACAAACAGAGAGTTAGTCATTGTTGTTTAGTTTGTTGATTATCCACTTTTATTTCAGTATTTAATGTTTGTTCTTCCAACAATTCAGATTCGCAAAAATACTTTTCTTCTGTTTTTGGAATTTATTAAACCTAAATAGTAAAAAAACAGGACAAGGCACTGCATTAAATGTTTTTTTTTGCTATATATACTCCTATATATATAGAATATAATATAATATATATATATACTGCCTATATACACCAAAATAATGGGTGAGATATTTTTTTATGGACCTGGCATCAAAGTTAGAATGTTCTATCTAGAATAGCCTTCAAAATGCCGTCTATAAAAATATGCCCTCCAAACAGCATTTAAACAATAGTCAGTATATTGTGGATTTCTACCGGTGCAGTGTTTTAGACTGATGTAAGAATTGACTATGCATAGAGAGAATAGAACATGGATTTGGATTTAAGTTCCGGTTATGCGAACATAAGTAGTTCAGAATCACGTCCATGAAGAACAATTAACAAGGATTGTTTCACACAATCAATTAATTTCTTTTTTTGTGGTTCTAGCCTCACCCACTTCAATGGTGTGCAAGTTAGTGTATTAGTTAGTCATATAAGAAAGCAGGATGATACAGTTAATAGCCATATTCTCACAAGGAGGCAGGGATCAATTTTGATAAAATGTCTGACACAGTCATGAGACAGAATCTGGGAAAAACGTGGCAGTACTCATTCTCTGGTTGTAAGTGGGACGTGCGCGACACTCGATGCACGCCTTAATGCATCTTTTCATTTTCCTGTGACATGGAATGCACAGAAGAACCCGTTGCTTGTAATGCAAATTACAAAGCCATTCACTTGCACTTCAATATCGTTTAAATTGTTATTTTATAATGACATTAAAGATGAAAATGAATAACCCCGCCACAACGAACCTCAATTTGAAAATTGTTTATTCACCAGAACTGCAATTTACTGAAATAACATCTGTGTGTGTGTGTGTGTGTGACTGGACCTTCCACCATTCTGAGGCATCATTGGAAGAGGGAGATTGGTTATGAATGAATAACAACATTCTTGTAATTCACCTTTCTGCCACATGAGGGAGAGATTTAGTGGAGCATCTTTTTCGTTAACCATACACACAACAGGGTTCACATACAGTACTCTCGCAATGGTCGTATTAAATGTGGGTGTTTGTAGACCGATCCATCAGTAATGACCATGAGTCGAGCAAATAAACAAATGGGAGAGTGTGAGTGGACTTTACTGGCAGGCACATTCAAATCCAATGCAACTCTTTGCCAGGTTAGTAATTGCTCTTTTTATGGTGGTAATTATTTCCTCTAAGGTGCGCACTGTTGCACAATGCAATTATACATGTGCTGCTATCTCAGAGTGGAGAGAAAGAAAGGGGATGTTTTTTAAATTCTGTGTGTGTGTGTGTGTGTGTGAGTGTGTCCACAGGTTCTTGCCAGCACGTATAAAGATCTAATAAATGTAGGTTGTCTTTTTGTGCCATAACTGTGTATATTAACTGTTATGTAATGATTAATGTTTTCTGGAAACGCTCTGATGTATCCTAACAAATTCCACAATCCTGTGAATTTCACAGTATGCCTTGTTTGTGCATCAGGCCTTTGTCAGCCTGTGGATTATTCACAAAATATGGAAGGCCTGTTCAAAGAAGAGCTTGAAGACAGAAAGGGTCCGAACTCCAGACACATCCTCTATTCTTGTCTTATCTTCTGTATTCACATCAACTCTGTATTTCTCGCTGTTTGTCACAAACAGACTGAGCTGCGGGAACATGGCACCAGCTGACGAGCACTGCCGATAAGTTGTCTCCGGGGATGTTCTGCACTCATTGTCCACTACCATTGGTCAGGCGGCCAGACGGAGCCCCACAGAAGAGGGGAAGGGGGTTCACAACAAGTCATTTGGGTGATTTTGCAAACTTTAGCAAAAACTATGAAGAGAATTATCAAATAGTGTGTTTCTTTCCGTTATGGTTCATTTAAACATCACCATCTTTGCGCACACGTAAGTCTGGCATAACTGCTTGCTTGAGTTCATGTCTATGCTCTTAATGATTTCATTTTATTTCCTTATAAGCAGAACACACTGTCTTCGTCTGAAATTATAAGCCCTTCTTCAACCGTGTAAGCAAAGCCGGCCAAAAAGAGTAAATGTCTCTGAGTGAGTGATTGACACTCAGTCAATCAGGTAGGAATAGTTTAGATTAACTCAAGCTTCCATTGCTGCATGTAATAAGCCAAAAGTTAAACAGTTTATGGTTGTGTTGCAATGGATAAACTGGAACAGACAATATGACGTCTAATTATGAAGTTTTGAACTGTCTCTTGAACCACTACTCTCTCAGTAGTGCAGGTTAGAGAGAGGACAACAAAACATGTTGCACTTGCTTAAATGAATGATCATATAAAAATGCATTAGAATTAAGTTCATTGTCAAACAAGTAGTACACAGATTTTTACTTCACTTATATTTAACTGTAATTTAACCTTGGAGACACATTGAGACAGAGATCTAATTTGCAAGCGTGTCATAGGAACATCAACTCACAAATACAATAACAATTAAAGACAGATACAGACATACTGACAATAATTGTCACAGTCATTTAAAACAAACCCAATTCTCACTATAAAAATCTCACATAATTTTCTTAAACTGACCCATGGACACCAAGGCACCAAAATGCAACTGGTTGGATACTATTCCACAGATGAGGTGCTTTAAAAGAGAAGACAGAACAACCTAACTCAGTAGTTACAAAAGGGGTCTGCAACAATATCCAAACTCTGAGATCTAGAATTAAAACCAGATGATCTATGTGTCAACAGTGATGTTAAGTGTACCGGATGCTTGTGGAGTAGTGCTTTGTATACAAATTAGAATAATGGAGGGATCTACACACCATTTACTTCCTGGTATAAGATACAGTGATGTATCTGTCTGAAGTAATAAAACATAGGACACTTGGATAAGCTGAGTCAAGCAGAGTAGAAGCAGATGCACTTTGGTTTGTGTCACTGTAGAATGAATGAACATGAATGTTGACTGAACAATTTGTCTCCCGTTCACCAAAGAAAAGAAAAAATGTGTTTCTGTAAAATAAATCCAATTTACAATTACACTTTTTAACATGCTCACTAGTATGTTTCTTAAATGAACTGAAATTGTTCTTATTGAGCAAGTAAATTTAGTTATTTGAAACCAAATCATTATGAAAATTAAAAATAACTTGCTGTTGATCGTTCCTTTAATTATACTGTAGGTACTGTATAGTTAATTGCTAGCCATTTACAGTATTTGGTTTGCAATTTAACATGTTAAATGTACATTTTTGTCACGCAATTTAGGTTCCATGAACTAGGTTTAGATTTTGCACAGGAACATGAGTATTGGCCACTTCTCACAGCAAAGCTGCCATTGGCCCATAAATTGCTGTTCTTCAAACCCCTTGATCACTTATAATCACGTTTACTCATGGCCCAGTCAAACAAGACACCTTTTATTTTTTATAACTTGACTTATTTTATGCAGATGTCCAAATTCTGATTTTCTTTCCAATGATTTGTCGTCTGACCAAAAGTGATCAGCTATGTAAAAGATTTGATGAAAAAAGATCTGATGTCATCGTTCAAATTCCATCTGTCAGTGGATAAAAGGGTGGGATTTGGTCCTGTTGGATTTGGAGGTGTGATAATTGTCCTATCCTTTTTCTAGTTGCATAACCTAATTTTCACCGATACCATCTCGTGGGGAAGATGTTTCCTCCTGTTTTTTCACAGCTCCACATTCAGTCCAGCTGGAAGCTATATTTATCATATTTTCCCTGTTAACATTCTGAGAATTTGTAATCATAATTCAACCTGAGATTTGCTGAGCAGCTCTCAATTAACCCTGTTCCCCTCTTTCTTTGACCTCATCAGTAATGCCATTAAACTCTCTTGGTCACCAGGGCCCTGTTCCGCCTGACTGTGTGGGTGAGAGAGAGATAGTGAGGAAAGTCAGTGAGAGGGAGATGACAGTATTGTGAGCATATGTGTGGGTGTTTGTTTCTTAAACACTGAGCAGTGTGTTTGGCTAGTAATTTCACTCTGGCTACATTGTTATCATGTATAGATAAATTCTCTCACCCCTCTGGCTACTATGTTTAAATGACCTCTGCCTTGACTTGTTACATCTCTTTAAATAGAGTGTGTGTTTATCTGGTTTGTGTGTGCACAATTTTGTGTGTGACTGTGTTTGTTGAGGTATGTATTAGCTTGACAGAACCAAGCCAGAATAAGCAGTCTGATATTGTGCCGTGTGTGCTGCCATAACCCATTTGACCAGAGGTCTGATCCACACCAGCTGTGCTCGTTTACAGCTTAGAGACGTGGAATGGTCCGTGTCCGCCCTGTCCTCTATGTCTCTGTGGGGGTGTGTGGGGGTGTGTGGGGGTGTGTGGGGGCGTGTGCATACGTGCGCAACATCCTTGAAATCCATTATGATATTTGCTTATAGCAGTTCATATTATAATAGTCGCGAGTGATGACCCCCGCATCATCTGTTGAATATCAGACGTGCTGTGATCAATCATCAGAAATGCCCTTGTGTACAACATCATAGCCGCCCACTGTAATGTCTACATATTTTTAGTGAACCTTTTTCCTTGACTAAAATGATTTGGGAGATCTTTATTGCCCTGCGTGACTGAATCAAAAAACAAAACAAAATTATTCATCACTATACATGTCAAAGACGTGCACAGAGAGCAGGTTGAACGGCGGCGTGATGTTAAATTCTGCACCAGCATTTACAACTGATGTGTTATCTGAACATTGATGGCAGCCATTTAAGCTGAAGCACGACTGCCGTATCGGACACAATTTGGCTACTTTATGTTTACCGGAGTAATTACACTGTTAATGTATCAGAGTAAATTGCTAAATGGCCCCTATCAGACACTTCTATTCTTGAGTCGTTATAGCGTATTTCCTTCTCCGTCCTTCACTTTGTTAAATAAAAGATGGTTGGTGCTGTGTTATAAGAGGAGTGTACGGCTGCCTGGCCCTATTTATTTTCGGTGCTGAAGCTCTTTGTCAGCCTTTGATAAGATAAAGGTGGAGGGAGCTTGTTAACACAAGGCCTCCTTGGGAGTTTCATCTCCGATTTTTTATATAAGTTGAATTTATCCAGGGAGACACATTGAGACCTAGGTCTCATTTGCAAGTGTGACCTGGACACCTCGACTCACAAATACAACAAGTTAGGACAAATACAAACAATTAACAGATAAAATGACATAACATGAATCATCTCAGTAAATTACAAGAATGTGACTTCTCAACTGCCCAACATACTCATCCAAAGACTGTAGCCCAGGGAGTCGACTGTGGCGTGGCCCAGCCAATTTGGTGACACCTCTGTTGACATGGCTCCAACACAGAGAACATGGGCACACAATGTGCTGATATAAGGCAAACTCCTGGCACAACCAGATGATGGGTTAGGATATTATCAGGATTTATTTTTAAACACTCCATTCCTCTCACTCCAGTCCTCTCACCATCAAATCCAATGACAAGCAAAGATAAACAGAAGTCTCATCTCATCTTCAACCGCTTATCCGGGGTCGGGTCGCGGGGGTAGCAGCTCTAGCAGGGGACCCCAAACTTCCCTTTCCCGGGCAACATTAGCCAGCTCTGACTGGGGAATCCCGAGGCGTTCCCAGGCCAGTGTGGAGATATAATCTCTCCACCTAGTCCTGGGTCTTCCCCGAGGTCTCCTCCCAGCTGGACGTGCCTGGAACACCTCTCTAGGGAGGCGCCCAGGTGGCATTCGTACAAGATGCCCGAACCACCTCAACTGGCTCCTTTCTATGCAAAGGAGCAGCGGCTCTACTCTGAGTTCCTCTCGGATGACTGAGCTTCTCACCCTATCCCTAAGGGAGAGGCCAGCCACCTTTCTGAGAAAACCCATTTCGGCCGCTTGTACCCGCGATCTCGTTCTTTCGGTCATGACCCAGCTTTCATGACCATAGAAGTCTTTCCAGTATAATAATTTCTTTTTGTAAATTATTTTCAGACTGATCAGAGGGCAACGTTGTTCAAATAAGTCAAAGTCAATGTATTTTATTAGTCAAATGCCTCTAATAACATGCCTCATGCTGAACAATGAAATGTATGGCACGTGACGCAGTAATAAATTAGGAAAAATTTAAATAAAGCAAAAAGCAAAGTATGGGGAACATGAACAATATGAATATAGATTATTTAAATATAAGTGTAGTAGTGCATATAAATGGGTACATTAAAATATACTAAATGTGCATTGAATGTACATGGAAAGTGACCAGAGCATGAAAATGTCCATTGATCAATATAATCAGGAGATTAATGTTGCTGATTTAGAAGTCTTATGGCCTCTGGGTAAAAACTGTTTGTGTCAGTGTCAGTTAGACCGTGCACTGATGCAGTGGTAATGTCTACCAGACAGTAGCAGTGTGAACAGATCATAGCCTGGGTGGCTGTAATCTTTCATCATGTGCTGTGCCTTGCACAAAATTAAGATGTCGACCAATGATACGTTTCACTGACCTTAACCACCCTCTGCCATACAATGCAGTAATGCAGCTTGAGAGGATACTCTCAATGGTGTGTCTATAAAGGTAAGGGGCAAGCACATCCCTTACTGGCACCCAGCTTCGCTTCTACGGGCCGTACCCCTCCCACTCCACTAGGCACTGAAGCCCCCCCCCCCATATAGACAGTATAGAGGATCAGACGCCAAAAGAACAAATTCCTTCTGTAGTTCAGAAGTGGAAATACTTCTGCAATAAGTGAACAGGCAAAAATATGTGTTAATCCTCTCGAGTTTAACAAAGGCTCAAGTCGTTCCTGGGTTTTAACGGGCATTTATTCTGGTGACATAATCTTCAAACATGTCTTACATGTTCCTTTACATTTCCTTATTGCCGTCAGAACTGGTATAAATAAAGTACAGAAAACATAAATTAACATTAACTTCTAAACATACCCTACAGACAATACAAAACGAAATCACCTAAAAGTAATAACGCAAAGTTGTGTTATACCAATAACTAATAAAGAAAGAAAATATACCTCATTGGCCGCCTGTTCCCGAGAGGGTAAACTTAGACTGAGAAATACATCTCCAAACTTCACCTATACAACTTATGTGGAAACCTTATATCTCCTTGGCTTTTATACAGTAGACTTGAAAACGAAGCACATGTCTCTCCTTCTGCTCTTAGTGAGTGCACCCCTTTCAGCGTCCCCACAACAACAAATTATAATTCCACATGGAACAAAATATAAGTTCCCCCTTTTTACAAGGTTTTTAAACAACAACAAAAGGCAAATAAAACATGAAATAATTACTATTATTACTATAAATAATTAGTATTGATCATGAGACGTTATTTCAACCATAATATTTTTGAACCTTCATATGTTATATTTTAACTGAACCACATTGAACTGAAATATGTATGTTTCTTTGATGACAGCTACACTCCCACCAAATCACCCGACGGGTTCGGGTTCGGTCTTAATGTCTATCATTACACTCGGGGTCGGGTCGGGTTCGGTCTTAATGTCTATCATTACACTCGGGGTCGGGTCGGGTTCAGTCTTAATGTCTATCATTACACTCGGGGTCGGGTCGGGTTCGGTCTTAATGTCTATCATTACACTCGGGGTCGGGTTCAGTCTTAATGTCTATCATTACACTCGGGTTCGGTCTTAATGTCTATCATTACACTCGGGTCGGGTCGGGTTCGGTCTCTTGCGCTCCGGATTGCGCGGTGAATGAGTGGTCAGGTGATGCGTTTCATTTAGCGAATGGATGCTGAGGAGGTGAAACGCAGGCAGGACTGTGGCCCATACATTTGGTTGCACCGGCCAAAAGATTAAAATCTCACTTTTAATGAAAAAAACGAGCCGGTTATACCGAATGCAAAAAATTGACAGTCTCTTAAAATATGACCGCAAAATGACTCGGGTCGGGCTCGGGCCGAATTCTGTCGGGCCGGTCGGGTCTCACTTTTTATCCCCGATTACAGCTCTAATCGGAATGACCGCAATATCGTATATGTGGTGCCATCCACAGAAAAGCGTTAAATATATGCAAATATTTAAAATAATTGAATATTATGTATAATGTTATTCTTCATAATATTTAAAGCAATGTAGAATTGATGAAAAAGCAGAGGCTAATGATTTGTCACGAAAATGTCAGCGCGCAAATCTGCGTAAGAGTGCTTTTCACTGTGCGTAGATTCTGTTCTTTCCTAAGAACAAATTCCAGATAAGTAAACATTGGTGAATGTCAGAATCTTCGTGGAAACTGCGTAAGAGGGTCTTAAGAACGAATTTCTTCTTAAGAACGGTTGAAGAATATGGCCCATTATTTTCGAGCCATATTCTGCCCAGCGCAAGAACTCCGACCACAGACAGGTGAGAACATGGTCGTTGTGAATGGGCAAAGAATGTAATGTAACTTACTCGCTGAGAGGTGTCTATGCACCTGTATATGTGCACACACTGGGCACGAGGAGACATACATCCTCACATCCTTGGCCAGACCAGGCCACCAATTGTTACACCGGTTTCCACATTATTATGCAAATTTGTATTAAGTGTCATAAACATTTCAATTAAACTCATAGATGGTATTGTGTCTTCGGGCTCTTTGGATCACTGAAATCAATCTCAGACACCTGTCATAATTAGTTTGCCAAGTGAGCCCAATTAAAGGAAAACTACTTAAGAAGAATGTTCCACATTATTAAGCAGGCTCTCTGCTGGGGAAACAGTCTGACAGCAACAATCCACCCACTTTACCAAGCATCAACCAAGGGACACCAGTCAACCACAACCACTCTGGGAAGGTGAAGACCACAAGTCTTTGAGTCCAAGTCATATCTTTGTCTTTGAGTCCAAATCAAGTCTCTATAATAAGTGTTGGTCCTCTGTGTTTGGTCATGTCTCATCATTACACACACATGGTGTCCATTCCCTCATTAGTAGAGTATATAGGTCCCCTGTGTTTGGTCATGTCTTTGTGTGGTATTGTTCTATGTTACGTGTCATATTGTTGCAGTTCAGTTTGTCATTTTTCCCTCCGTTTGAAGCTTTTCAAGTATATGTGCTTTGTCTTGCTGTTTATTGTGTTTCTCTAAGTACCAGTGTACTTAGGAATTCATATCTGTATTTTGCCTTATAACATTAACAGTAGAAACCAAACATTGAGGTACTAAAAAAGAAAGGAGTTGCTTGTCTGTTGCTAAATCATAATGACAAACCTTGCATCCTAATGTGCAGGCTCAGTGGGGCCATAAAAACCAAAACCAATACGAAATAAGAAACTGGTACACAGACACTACTAGAACACTTAAGCAAGCCTCCAGAAAATTGGAGCGAAAGTGGCGCTCCATTAAGTTCGAAGTATTGAGACTAGCCTGGATTGATAGTACTGTTCAATACCGGAAATCACTTATAAACTGTAACAATCGGACCTTTCTGTCCCGCGTTGTGTCAGAGTGACACACCCCCTGTCAGTGGAGAAAGACTCATCAAAGACATAAAATTCACCTGTGCTGCCGACGCATCTGTGTCGAGTTGTAGCAATCAGGGACAGTATTTAGGTTGCTGTGTTTCGGTGGTCCAGTGCGGATCATAGAGTTTGACTACATTGTAATGTTCGTACGTGTGTTTGCCTGAGCTACGTTTTCCTGGTTAACAGTACGGTTTTGGTTGTTGTCCAACCACTGTTATTTTGTAACGACGAAGCGTCGTCTCTGTTTCCTGTTCGCCGTCAATAATTAAAGACGTGTTAGTTTGGAAGCTCTGCGTTTGTGTCCTGCATACTGCCAGCAAACACCAATCGTTACAGTATGATCCGCCGAAATAGAAGGACACAGCGGAGTTTTGCCAGTTATTCACCGGAGTTCTGGGAGGATTCTGAGGAGGAGGACATTATTGAGAGGCTCAGCCGGGAACACTGCATCCAGCTGGGTCTGGAGCCTCCTTCACAGCCCAGGAGGGCTGCCACCCTGCAGCCTGTTTTGCCCAAGACCAGTCAGCCTGTTTTGCCCGAGACCAGTCAGCCTGTTTTGCCCGAGACCAGTCAGCCTGTTTTGCCCGAGACCAGTCAGCCTGTTTTGCCCGAGACCAGTCAGCCTGTTTTGCCCGTGACTGGGTCTCCTATTTTGCCCGTGACTGGGTTGCCTGCCATTGGAGTCCCCATATCTGAGCCTGTTTCCCTGTCTGAGCCAGTCCCCGTTTCCCAGTCTGAGCCAGTCCCCGTGTCCTCTGAGCCTGTCCCTGTGTCCTCTGAGTCTGTCCCCGACTCAGTGTCTGTCCCCGACTCAGTGTCTGTCCCTGTCTCCATACCCACCTGTGTTCCTGTCCCTGATCCCAGCCTCGTCACTGTCTCCGATCCCGTCCCACGCACTGTCTTCGTTCCCGTCCCACTCACTGTCTCTGATCCCGTCCTAGTCCCCCTCTACGATCCAATCCTAGTCCCCCTCTTTGATCCCGTCCTAGTCCCTGTCTCTTCGCCCGTCCGTGTTCCGACCTCCGTCCCTTGCTCGACCTCCGCCCTTGGCTCCACCCCCGCATTCGTCCCTTCGCCCTTCCCCGTCCTTATCTACGTTCCTGGTCCCGTCCGTGTCTCTGATCCTGTTCCCGTCCGTGTCTCTCCGTCTGTTTCCGTCCGTGTCTCTATGTCCAGTCCCACCGTAGCCCCAGAGCTCACTCCAGCCCCAGAGCTCACTCCATCCCCAGAGCTCACTCCAGCCCCAGGGCTCACTCCAGCCCCAGAGCTCACTCCAGCCGCAGAGCTCACTCCAGCCGCAGAGCTCACTCCAGCCGCAGAGCTCACTCAGGCCCCAGAGCTCACGCCAGCCCCCAGGCTCACGCCAGCCCCCAGGCTCACGCCAGCCCCCAGGCTCACGCCAGCCCCCAGGCTCACGCCAGCCCCCAGGCTCACGCCAGAACCCGAGCTCACGCCAGAACCTGAGCTCACGCCAGAACCCGAGCTCACGCCAGAACCCGAGCTCATGCCAGAACCCGAGCTCACGCCAGAACCCGAGCTCACGCCAGAACCCAAACTCACGCCAGAACCCGAGCTCACGCCAGGCAATCAGTCTGAGCCCTGTCCTATGCCCAAGGCCGTCATCCTGCCCAGGCCAGTTCCCGGGCCTAAGTCAATTCCCGGGTCTAAGACTGTTCCCTGTCCTCTGGCACGGCCACCCGACCCGTGTCCTCCGGCACGGCCACCCGACCTGCTTCCGCCAGGACGACCCCCGGAGCTGTCTCCACCTGCCCGGTCGTCTACTCCACCTTTCTCTGTCAGGCCTCCGGACACTGAGGTGGTTCAGGGGGGGAGGGGGGTTGTTTTTTTCACTTTAGTTGTGATGAATTCATGAACTACTTCGATGAAAAAATAATCAACATTAGAAAAGAAATTGCGAATTGTTCCCTTAACTGCCTCAGTTCTCAAAAACTCTGTTGTCCTGAGAGCTCCAGAGCTGCCCTGATTTATTTTCAATGGTGACTCTTGAATCTTTTGTACCTGTGTCTCTTGAAACATTTACAAAATTAATAAATAGTTAAAAATCAACCAACTGTCAACTAGACCCAATTAAAAACTAAACTACTTAAGGAGTTACTTCCTGTGCTTGCTCCCTATCCTCCGGATCAGTGCCAACCTCACTAAAAATTGCAGAAATTAAGCCTCTGCTAAAGAACTACCGACCAATATCGAACCTTCCGTTCCTTTCAAAAATCTTAGAAAAATCTGTCTCACTACAACTTACGACCTTTCTGAAGAGAAATAATATATATGAAAAACTTCTGTCCGGTTTTAGACCCCATCATAGCACTGAAACTGCACGTGGTAAACGACCTTTTATTGGCTTCTGACAAAGGTTCTGCATCTTTCCTATTGCTTCTTGATCTTAGTGCAGCCTTTGACACTATTGATCACTCCCTTCTCTTGGAAAGATTGGAGACCCTTGTTGGGCTACGAGGACATGTTCTCGACTGGTTTAGATCTTATTCATCAGATAGACTTCAGTTTGTTTGTGTAGACGGCTTATCCTCTAACAAATCAAAGGTATTCTTTGATGTTCCGCAAGGCTCAGTCTTAGGACCACTTCTTTTCTCACTCTATATGTTGCCTTTGGGTGATGTAATCCAAAAACATAATGTCAATTTTCACTGATGCCGATGACACACAGCTGTATATTGCTATAAAACATGAAGAAGCTCCTAAATTAGCCACTATGGAAGCATATGTTTCAGATATACGAAAGTGGATGACAGAGAACTTTCTGCTCCTAAATTCAGATAAAACTGAAATGCTAATATTAGGACCTAAGAAACAGAGAGATTAATTGATAGATATTACGTTGAAGCTAAATGGATTTATAGTCATTTCACAAAAAACTGTGAAAAACCTTTGAGTGACCCTTGACCCGGATCTCTCGTTTGATGATTATATAAAATATATTTCAAGGACAGCATTTTTCCATCTTCGGAACATTCAGATCAGAAACTATTTAAAGATCAGAAACTATTTATCAAAACTGATGCAGAAAAACTAATCCATGCTTTTGTTACCTCAAGATTAGATTACTGCAATGTTCTCTGGTTACCCTGATAAATCAAAAAACAAACTTCAACTAGATAGCGTACAATTTCTGCTGAAATTGTGATGATGTGTGCTTGCGGCCACCCGTAGTCGACTGTGTACTGATATCAACTGCCAGACTGAGGTGACACTGCTGCTGCTGCGCCATAGTATGCAATGTGTTAAACCTATCAGTCATTACTCATGAATACACACTACTGCTGCAAGCACCATAGTATGTGATGTGTTAAACCTATCAGTCAATACTCATGAATACACACTGCTGCTGCATGCACAATAGTATACAATGTGTTAAACCTATCAGTCATTACTCATGAATACACACTGCTGCTGCATGCACCATAGTATACAATGTGTTAAACCTATCAGTCATTACTCATGAATACACACTGCTGTAAGCACCATAGTATACAATGTGTTAAACCTATCAGTCATTGCTCATGACTACACACTACTGCTGCAAGCACCATAGTATACAATGTGTTAAACCTATCAGTCATTGCTCATGACTACACACTACTGCTGCAAGCACCATAGTATACAATGTGTTAAACCTATCAGTCATTACTCATTACTACAGTAGTAGCTAACGCTAGCTAGCGCGCTAACGCTAGCTAACATGCTAACGCTAGCTAACATGCTAACGCTAGCTAGCGCGCTAACGCTAGCTAACATGCTAACGTGTAAACAGAGACCCAGAGAAAGAAGTTACCCATCCATTCATTGCTGCAGGCTGTCTGAATGTATGCATAAACTTACAGTAGTAGCTAACGCTAGCTAGCGCGCTAACGCTAGCTAACATGCTAACGATAGCTAGCGCGCTAACGCTAGCTAACATGCTAACGTGTAAACAGAGACCCAGAGAAAGAAGTTACCCATCCATTCATTGCTGCAGGCTTTCTGAATGTATGCATAAACTTACAGTAGTAGCTAACGCTAGCTAGCGCGCTAACGCTAGCTAACATGCTAACGATAGCTAGCGCGCTAACGCTAGCTAACATGCTAACGTGTAAACAGAGACCCAGAGAAAGAACTTACCCATTCATTCGTTAATTCATTCTTTCTTTGCTGCAGGATATGTCTGTGGCTGTTGATTGCAGTGTCTGTGGCTGTTGCCTGGCAGCCATGCCTTTGTCAGGAGGACCAGCTGTTCTCATCGATATCAGAGCGCGCTGCCTCCTCCCCCCCGCCCCTTCCAGAATGTTCCTACTATTTAGCCAATCAACAACCAGAAAATGCAACTTCTCTGTCTATCATTTCAAAAGATTCAGACATGGTCGTATACTTTTAGCTCTACTAACCAGAGTTTTACTCACACAGTTTAAACAATCATGAGAATCCTAAGAACCAGGCGGAGATTTTGATGTATAACATGTATCTGTAACCCCAGAAATGTAGGCGCTATCACAATTTACAAACGAACAAAAAAACACCAAAAATCGCTTTCAAATTAGAGTGGAGAAAATGACCGTTTCTATGGATGTCTATGGGGAGGCGCAAGTTGGAAACAAAAGGACATAACGAAATAAATATATATGTTACAGCTTATATTTGAACATTTTGAGTGACAGCACAAATAGATGAACGTTTTGATATGCCATTTGTGTGTAAAGGGTTGAAACTCAGGCAGCAGTAGCAGTTTACAAATGTTCTCTACATTTTCTGCTGAATGGGCTCTCACACTCTAGTTTTGAAGATTCCGTCAATGTATTTCAATGGGGATTAATTAGCGACATTATCGTTAATATTTCGTAAACTACATAACGAAACCTTCTACAAAACAATGCCAACTAAATAGAGTTCGGGACGCACATTTTGACACCTTTTTTGTCCATCTAGTGCAAAAACTGTGGGAGGAGTAGGGGTGGACAAAAGTGATATAATAATAATAATAATAACTAGATAGCGTACAATTTCTGCTGAAATTGTGATGATGTGTGCTTGCGGCCACCCGTAGTCGACTGTGTACTGATATCAACTGCCAAACTGAGGTGACACTGCTGCTGCTGTGCCATAGTGTGCAATGTGTTAAACCTATCAGTCATTACTCATGAATACACACTACTGCTGCAAGCACCATAGTATGTGATGTGTTAAACCTATCAGTCAATACTCATGAATACACACTGCTGCTGCATGCACAATAGTATACAATGTGTTAAATCACCATAGTATACAAATGTGTTAAACCTATCAGTCATTACTCATGAATGCACACTGCTGCTGCATGCACCATAGTATACAATGTGTTAAACCTATCAGTCATTACTCATGAATACACACTGCTGTAAGCACCATAGTATACAATGTGTTAAACATATCAGTCATTACACATGAATACACACTGCTGCTACATGCACCATAGTATACAATGTGTTAAATCACCATAGTATACAAATGTGTTAAACCTATCAGTCATTACTCATGAATACACACTGCTGCTGCATGCACCATAGTATACAATGTGTTAAACCTATCAGTCATTACTCATGAATACACACTGCTGCAACATGCACCATAGTATGCAATGGGTTAAACCTATCAGTCAATACTCATGAATACACACTGCTGCTGAATGCAAGATAGTATCCAATGTGTTAAACCTATCAGTCATTGCTCATGACTACACACTACTGCTGCAAGCACCATAGTATACAATGTGTTAAACCTATCAGTCATTACTCATTACTACAGTAGTAGCAAACGCTAGCTAACATGCTAACGCTAGCTAACATGCTAACGCTAGCTAGCGCGCTAACGCTAGCTAACATGCTAACGTGTAAACAGAGACCCAGAGAAAGAACTTACCTATCCATTCATGGCTGCAGGCTGTCTGAATGTATGCATACACTTAAAGTAGTAGCTAACGCTAGCTAGCGCGCTAACGCTAGCTAACATGCTAACGCTAGCTAGCGCGCTAACGCTAGGTAACATGCTAACCCCAGCTAGCGCGCTAAAACTAGCTAACATGCTCACATGTAAACACAGACCAAGAGAAACAACTTACCAATTCATTTATTCTTTGATTGCTGCAGGCATATGTCTGTGGCTGTTGCCTGGCAGTGTATTTGGCTGTGGCCAGGCAACTATGCCTTTGTCAGGAGGAACACCTGTTCTCATCGATATCAGAGCGCGCTGCCTCCTCCCCCCCGCCCCTTCCAGAATGTTCCTCCTGTTTAGTGTCTGTGTCAAACGAATGGGATTCAGACATGGTCGTATACTTTTAGCTCTACTAACCAGAGTTTTAATCACACAGTTTAAACAATTACACCATGAGAATCCTAAGACCCAGGCGGACATTTTGATGTATAACATGTATCTGTAACCTTGGAAATGTAGGCGCTATCACAATTTACAAACGAACAAAAAAACACAAAAAATCGCTTTCAAATTAGAGTGGAGAAAATCACCGTTTCTATGGATGTCTATGGGGAGGCGCAAGTTGGAAACAAAAGGACATAACGAAATAAATATATATGTTACAGCTTATATTTGAACATTTTGAGTGACAGCACAAATAGATGAACGTTTTGATATGCCATTTGTGTGTAAAGGGTTGAAACTCAGGCAGCAGTAGCAGTTTACAAATGTTCTCTACATTTTCTGCTGAATGGGCTCTCACACTCTAGTTTTGAAGATTCCGTCAATGTATTTCAATGGGGATTAATTAGCGACATTATCGTTAATATTTCATAAACTACATAACGAAACCTTCTACAAAACAATGCCAACTAAATAGAGTTCGGGACGCACATTTTGACAACTTTTTTGTCCATCTAGTGCAAAAACTGTGGGAGGAGTAGGCGGGGACAAAATTGATATAATAATAATAATAATAACTAGATAGCGTACAATTTCTGCTGAAATTGTGATGATGTGTGCTTGCGGCCACCCGTAGTCGACTGTTTACTGATGTCAACTGCCAAACTGAGGTGACACTGCTGCTACATGCACCATAGTATACTATGTGTTAAACCTATCAGTCATTACTCATGAATACACACTGCTACTGCATGCACCATAGTATACAATGTGTTAAACCTATCAGTCAATACTCATGAATACACACTACTGCTGCATGCACCATAGTATGCAATGTGTTAAACCTATCAGTCATTACTCATCAATACACACTGCTGCTACATGCACCATAGTATACAATGTGTTAAATCACCATAGTATACAAATGTGTTAAACCTATCAGTCATTACACATGAATACACACTGCTGCTGCATGCACCATAGTATACAATGTGTTAAACCTATCAGTCAATACTCATGAATACACACTGCTGCTGCATGCAAGATAGTATCCAATGTGTTAAACCTATCAGTCATTGCTCATGACTACACACTACTGCTGCAAGCACCATAGTATACAATGTGTTAAACCTATCAGTCATTACTCATTACTACAGTAGTAGCTAACGCTAGCTAGCGCGCTAACGCTAGCTAACATGCTAACGCTAGCTAACATGCTAACGCTAGCTAGCGCGCTAACGCTAGCTAACATGCTAACGTGTAAACAGAGACCCAGAGAAAGAACTTACCTATCCATTCATGGCTGCAGGCTGTCTGAATGTATGCATAAACTTACAGTAGTAGCTAACGCTAGCTAACATGCTAACGCTAGCTAACATGCTAACGTGTAAACAGAGACCCAGAGAAAGAAGTTACCCATCCATTCATTGCTGCAGGCTGTCTGAATGTATGCATAAACTTACAGTAGTAGCTAACGCTAGCTAGCGAGCTAACGCTAGCTAACATGCTAACGATAGCTAGCGCGCTAACGCTAGCTAACATGCTAACGCTAGCTAACATGCTAACGTGTAAACAGGGACCCAGAGAAAGAACTTACCCATCCATTCATTCTATCTTTGCTGCAGGATATGTCTGTGGCTGTTGATTGCAGTGTCTGTGGCTGTTGCCTGCCAGCCATGCCTTTGTCAGGAGGACCAGCTGTTCTCATGATATCAGAGCGCGCTGCCTCCTCCCCCCCACCCCTTCCAGAATGTTCCTACTATTTAGCCAATCAACAACCAGAAAATGCTGCTTCACTGTCTATCATTTCAAAAGATTCAGACATGGTCGTATACTTTTAGCTCTACTAACCAGAGTTTTACTCACACAGTTTAAACAATTACATCATGAGAATCCTAAGAACCAGGCGGACATTTTGATGTATAACATGTATCTGTAACCCCAGAAATGTAGGCGCTATCACAATTTACAAACGAACAAAAAAACACAAGAAATCGCTTTCAAATTAGAGTGGAGAAAATCACCGTTTCTATGGATGTCTATGGGGAGGCGCAAGTTGGAAACAAAAGGACATAACGAAATAAATATATATGTTACAGCTTATATTTGAACATTTTGAGTGACAGCACAAATAGATGAACGTTTTGATATGCCATTTGTGTGTAAAGAGTTGAAACTCAGGCAGCAGTAGCAGTTTACAAATGTTCTCTACATTTTCTGCTGAATGGGCTCTCACACTCTAGTTTTGAAGATTCCGTCAATGTATTTCAATGGGGATTAATTAGCGACATTATCGTTAATATTTCGTAAACTACATAACGAAACCTTCTACAAAACAATGCCAACTAAATAGAGTTCGGGACGCACATTTTGACACCTTTTTTGTCCATCTAGTGCAAAAACTGTGGGAGGAGTAGGCAGGGACAAAATTGATATAATAATAATAACTAGATAGCGTACAATTTCTGCTGAAATTGTGATGATGTGTGCTTGCGGCCACCCGTAGTCGTACTGATATCAACTGCCAAACTGAGGTGACACCGCTGCTGCTGCGCCATAGTATGCAATGTGTTAAACCTATCAGTCATTACTCATGAATACACACTACTGCTGCAAGCACCATAGTATGCAATGTGTTAAACCTATCAGTCAATACTCATGAATACACACTGCTGCTGCATGCACAATAGTATACAATGTGTTAAACCTATCAGTCATTACTCATGAATACACACTGCTGCTGCATGCACAATAGTATACAATGTGTTAAACCTATCAGTCATTACTCATGAATACACACTGCTGTAAGCACCATAGTATACAATGTGTTAAACATATCAGTCATTACACATGAATACACACTGCTGCTACATGCACCATAGTATACAATGTGTTAAACATATCAGTCATTACACATGAATACACACTGCTGCTGCAAGCACCATAGTATACAATGTGTTAAACCACCATAGTATACAATGTGTTAAACCTATCAGCCATTACTCATGAATACACACTGCTGCTACATGCACCATAGTATACAATGTGTTAAACCTATCAGTCATTACTCATGAATACACACTGCTGCTACATGTACCATAGTATACAATGTGTTAAACCTATCAGTCATTACTCATGAATACACACTACTGCTGCATGCACCATAGTAGCATATGAAACAGCATTATAAACTGCTAACGCTAGCTAGCGCGCTAACGCTAGCTAACATGCTAACGTGTAAACAGAGACCCAGAGAAAGAAGTTACCCATCC
Organism: Dallia pectoralis; assembly: GCA_029465975.1. Taxonomy (NCBI): domain Eukaryota; kingdom Metazoa; phylum Chordata; class Actinopteri; order Esociformes; family Umbridae; genus Dallia; species Dallia pectoralis. Next base: position 543,593 of record CM055744.1, read on the forward strand.
ATTCATTGCTGCAGGCTGTCTGAATGTATGCATAAACTTACAGTAGTAGCTAACGCTAGCTAGCGCGCTAACGCTAGCTAACATGCTAACGATAGCTAGCGCGCTAACGCTAGCTAACATGCTAACGTGTAAACAGAGACCCAGAGAAAGAAGTTACCCATCCATTCATTGCTGCAGGCTGTCTGAATGTATGCATAAACTTACAGTAGTAGCTAACGCTAGCTAGCAGGCTAACGCTAGCTAACATGCTAACGATAGCTAGCGCGCTAACGCTAGCTAACATGCTAACGTGTAAACAGAGACCCAGAGAAAGAAGTTACCCATCCATTCATTGCTGCAGGCTGTGTGAATGTATGCATAAACTTACAGTAGTAGCTAACGCTAGCTAGCGCGCTAACGCTAGCTAACATGCTAACGATAGCTAGCGCGCTAACGCTAGCTAACATGCTAACGTGTAAACAGAGACCCAGAGAAAGAACTTACCCATTCATTCGTTAATTCATTCTTTCTTTGCTGCAGGATATGTCTGTGGCTGTTGATTGCAGTGTCTGTGGCTGTTGCCTGGCAGCTATGCCTTTGTAAGGAGGACCAGCTGTTCTCATCGATATCAGAGCGCGCTGCCTCCTCCCCCGCCCCTTCCAGAATGTTCCTACTATTTAGCCAATCAACAACCAGAAAATGCTGCTTCACTGTCTATCATTTCAAAAGATTCAGACATGGTCGTATACTTTTAGCTCTACTAACCAGAGTTTTACTCACACAGTTTAAACAATTACATCATGAGAATCCTAAGAACCAGGCGGACATTTTGATGTATAACATGTATCTGTAACTGCTGTAGCTGCTAGAATCTTAACTAAAACTAAGAAATGTGACCATATTACCTCAGTCTAATATCTAATACCTCTTTACATTGGCTGCCTGTTAAGGCTAGGACTGACTAAAGTACTACTGTTAACCTATAAAGCTTTACATGGACTTGCTCCCACCTACCTCGCTGAATTAGTCCAGCCATACATACCCACGCGTAACCTAAGATCAAAGGATGCTGGTTTCCTAATTGTACCTAAAATGTATAAACAAACAGTTGGAGGTAGAGCTCTCTCCTATAGAGTTCCTCTATTATGGAATGAGTTGCCAATCTGGGTTAGAAATGTAGACTCTGTTCAAACTTTTAAATCACAATTAAAAACATATCTTTTCAGTAACTATGGTTGAGTGTAATATGGCCCAGGGTACGAAGGTTGAATAGAAGGCTCAGATCTCATTCCACCCTGCTGTCTTTGCCTTGCGGGTTCACATCTCCCCGGGGGCATCCTCTCCCAATTCGCTGCCTGGGGGGTGGAGTCACTGGCTCGCTATAGTTCTCTTTTGTTCGCTCAATTTGAGTAGCTGGTGAGCAAAAACTAAACATCCCAGTTGCTAACTGTGGGGTAAAGTCACTGGCTCGCTATAGTTCTCCTTTGTTCGCTCATTTCGAGTAGCTTGTGAGCAAAAAAAACTAAACCTCCCATATGCTGCTTGGGGGCGGATGTCACTGGCTCGCTACAGTTCTCTTTTGTTCCCTCAACTCGAGTGGCTTTGTGAGCAAAAACTAGACCTGCCCGAGTGGTCGTGGCCGATTGGCGTCCCTGGGTTGATGCTCGGCAAAGTGGGTGGGTGTTTTTCGGCCTATTGGGCCCTGTTCCGGGGTTTCCATGTTCAGGGCCACGGCTTCACTGGACCCCCCTGTCTCATTCTAAGATTTATGCTGCTATACTATGGTGCCGGGGACGTAGAGAATCAGGGTGTCTAACCTCTCCTTGTGTCTTGTCTCTACTTATCTGTCTGGCCATGTCCTGGGTTTATCCGTTCATGGCCATAGTTTCACTAACCCCCCTGTCTCCTTCAAGAACTGTACTCGTATACTGTTGTGCCGGAAACTAGTGTCCAACCTCCCCCTGTGTTTGTGTCCACTTCTGTTAAGGGGGACCCGCGCCTGCTGGCCACGCTGTGGGACCAATCAGCTATGGCCACAGATCTATCATACCCATCAACCCTCCCAGTCGTCCTGGACTATTTTGATTTTTAAAATGCTCGCACATTTCCTGCTTGCTCTGTATAATATTAACTGTCATAAACTCACCCAACACCGCCAGAGGAGGACTGGTGATCCCTCAGAGCCGGTTTCCTCTCTAGGTTTCTTCCTAAATCTGACCTTCAGGGAGTTTTTCCTAGCTGCCGTGTATCAACTTGTTCAACTTGTTTCTTGTTCAACTTGTTAATGTGTGCTCTGTCGGATTCAGGCTGGGTGATTGTAAAAGCACTTTGTGACAACTTTGTTGTAAAATGGGCTGTATAAATACATTTTATTGATTGATTGATTGAAATACAGATTAGCAGAAAATTAGCTGAAAAATATAAAATGTTATACTCACAATGACATAATTAACACCCTTCTCGCAGATACTCCTCTATCGTGGGCTGCATCACAGAGGACAATACCTATGAGGAGTACAGCGGGCTGGTGCAGAGCTAATCGGAAGGTCGGATCACCTCCGACTAAATACCAGCAAGACCAAGGAGCTGGTGGTTGACTTCCGACGCAACAAGTTGCCACTGAGACCTATCACTATCCAGGGCAATGAGGTGGAGCTGGTGGAGGTGTACAAGTATCTGGGCGTGCACATAAACAACAAACTGGGCTGGGCAGACAACACAGAGGCCCTCTACAAAAAAAGACAGTGCAGACTGTTCTTACTGAGGAGGCTCAGGTCCTTCAACGTGTGCAGCAAGCTACTGCAGATGTTTTATCAATTGGTGGTAGCCAGCGCACTGTTCTTTGCTGCAGGGTGCTGGGGAGGCGGCATTAACTCCAGGGATTCCAACAGGCTTAACAAACTGTCTGGAGGCAATTGCGAAGAGGAATATGAGGAGGAAGATCAACTCCATCCTAGAAAACCCCTCTCATCCTCTCCAGGACGAGCTGTGGCTACAGGGGAGTAACTTCAGCCAATGCCTCATCCTTCCCAGGTGCAGGAGGGAGCGCTTCAGGCGTTCCTTTGTACCTACAGCCATCAGACTCCATAACACTGCCTGTGGGGATGACCTCAGCACTGGTTGGCTGTGAGCCCCCCACCTCTCTCTCCCTGCATCACCACCATCTGGAAGATCCCCCCTCCCCCTTTCCCCTCCACACTCTGCACTGCTCATAGACTTATAACCTTTAGCCTTATAATTGAAGTTACAATTAATCTTTACATTGTATTTTACTATTTATTAATTGTACTGTCGTTTTATATAATTTGTACTGCTGCAGTTACACAAAAATTAATAAAGTGTTATTCTATTCTTAGTGCAAACTGCAAAACAACACATTGTAGCTAAATGCAATGTAATGGTCCTAGCTAAATCATTAAGCAAGCTAACGTCAGATGACCGATGCTGAGCTAAACCTTGTTTGCTAACATATCAGAGTGCGTTTTTAGATAAAATTAGATATGCTTAAATCCTTTATCTTGATAGCACATATTTTGCATTCAGCACTTGTTTTGTTTGGGCCTTGTTGGATTACTTTTTTAAAAACAACACTAATGACAAATAGGGTTGCCAACTGTCCCGAATTAGGCGGGACGTCCCGATTTTGCCTAATTAATTTGTCCCGCACGGGACCTCACTTGTCCCGTTTTTTGACTACTACGCTGATCTAATCACTGATTCAACATCAGCAGTGCTGAATCTGATCACGACGACACTTGAGATTGAGAATGATCACTGACAGGGCGACACCTCACACCTGACCTATCATCATCATCCAATCACATATCACGCAGCCCCCCTCTCACGCGCATCAGTATATGTTAAGTAAATGCGCCAATTCCACACACACACATAAAGAACGTTGTTCAGTCAATAATCGATTTGGCATGTGGATAACACAGCAAATATGTTTAATACTGCAACAAAAAAAAAGGCTGTGCAGCTACAATAAAAATTGGGAAGAAAAATATACTTGGATTAAGCCCGTCAGCACTGACGCAACAAAAGCATTCTGTACTCTATGTCACAGGGAATTTTCAGTTGCCCATGGAGGTGAGAATGACTTGAGCAAACATGCTTCCGCAGAATTGCACAAGAAGGCCACATTAGCGAAAGGTGCAAGCTATATCTGTGGATTCTTTGGGATAACTAGTACTGTGGAAACTGATAAAATAGCGGCAAGCGAAGCCTCGTACGTGTATCACACCGTCAAACATGGACTCAGCTACAACAGCAACGACTGTCTTGTTAAGCTAAACAGTGCATTGTTTCATGACTCAAATGTTGTGAAGAAGATGCGCTTGGGGAGAACGAAAGCAGAGATGATCACAATGAATGTTTTAGGACCAAAAACTGTGCGGGATATCCTGAATGATCTATCTCCATCTGAAGGTGACCATGTGTTTTACTCTGTTGCCACCGATGCCTCAAACAAGGGAAATAGAAACATTTTTGATAACTCTGTTTATCAGTTATTGAGCAGTGCCAACACTCACATTTTGAAAGCTAATTGCCCGGCTCATATAGCTCATAACACCTGCAAGCACGCCTGTGATCAGCTCTCAGTGGACATTGAGTCACTGGTTTTAAAGATCTACAGCCACTTCTCAGTATCTGCTTCCAGAAGAGAGGAACTGCGTGCATTTTTTGCCTTTGTTAACATTGAGTGGCGTGAAATTCTGCGTCATGTTTGCACGCGATGGTTGTCTCTTCATCCAGCTGTTGATCGTCTCCTGCAGAGCTGGCCAGCTCTCACCTCATACTTCAAGTCCCTTGGGGAAACCTGCCCTGTGGCACTGAGGAGGGGTTTTGAGGACGAAGAAAAAACTGCAGCTGCTGAGATTTATCTGTGCTTTTTCCACAACGTGGGGTTTGTGTTTGACACAAATGAACAAAATCATTTGTGCTTGAATCAGTCAAGGGCAGCCAAAAATATCCATGGAAAAAGTAGACTTGGTGAGCAGAGGCATGCCCCTCTTTTCTTTTGCATTTAAATTTGATTTTGTCAAGTTTTGTTTTCCAGCTCAAATTTAGTTTGAGTGAATAAGAATGTGCAATTAAAACACCACTGTGTATGTGTGCAGAGAGGTTGCATGTTCTGAGTCTGCTATTTGATTCCTCTGCAAAACTACAGCATATTGAAGCTATGTTATTTTTAGTTTTTAGTCACATGCAAGATTAACATGTCATGAACATGATTAACATTTACTTTTTCTAACCTAATGTGCAGGAGTCACAAGTGTTTTGTCTTAGTCCTTTAATTGAACCATTACCTATTACCTTTACTAATGGTATTGGTTAAAGCTGCTGTAAATGAACATACTATTATTAAACCTACTGTACATTGCCAAGGCATGAGTGTTATGTATTCATATTTCATTAAAGGGATAGTTCACTTTAAAATGAAAATTGTCATCACCCTCCAGTTGTTTTAAACCTGTATGAATTTATTTCTTCTGCTGCACACAAAAGATATTTTGAAGAATGTCAGTGACCAAATAGTTAACTGGAGCCATTGACTTCCATAGTAGGAAAAAATATATACTATGGAAGTCAATGGCTCCAGTTAACGTTTGGTCACTGACATTCTTCAAAATATCTCCTTTTGTGTTCAGCAGAAGAAAGAAATTCATACAGGTTTAAAACAACTGGAGGGTGAGTATATGATGACAATTTTAAAGTGAACTATCCCTATAAGTTAGCTATCATTATGGCAAATGGCTAAAAATCATACACTGTAGGCTAATTTCGCACAAAACCAGCCCACCTTTTGTCCCTGATTTCAGAGTGACAAAGTTGGCAACCCTAATGACGAATGACCCCGGCAGGTTTAGCTGTTTGTTATCCTCTCTCACAAGAGCAGAAGATACGTTATGTATTATGTAAAAAAGGATAGGTTTTGGAGGGTCAGGGTAATAACAACTTTTTCCTGATTCATGGTCATGAGTTTTGAGAAAATTGACAAAATTAAGTCTTCAAGTTGATTTTGAGATCATGCGTGAGGTGGCTCAGTGGGTTAGGAGTCATACTTGTAACCGGTTCGATTCCATGTGTTTTTGGGAAAGACACTTTACCCTGAGTTTCCCCAGGGGGATAGTTAATGTACCAGTGATTCTTGAGATCAGGGACAAAACATGTCCACCAGATAAAACACAGTTTGTGAGTAAAAATTTACTTAATATTACACATACTCTTAACCAGAAGACTAAAAAAGATAATGAAAGCACAACTTAATATTATTTTATGTTGTTTTATAAATGTTTTTAATTCTAAATTATATAATATGTGACCAGTGTCTGTAAAAACCCTTGTCCGGAAGCAGGTGTCATTCCATTACAATAGCTTAAAAACAATTAAAAGTAATTTTAAATTAAATGTTATATTTACTATGTGTAAGTAGTTCAGTAATTAATTTAATGAGCATCAAAAGTTACAACTGAAAAACTGATTTTAATGTAGTTTAAGACGATTTAACTTGTATCCTGGATTTTTGTCAACACCGTCAGACCTTTAAAAAAAAACAAAAAACATCTGGAATTATTGAGAGCAGCTAAAACTCTGAGGACCCCGTTATCACTTCCTTGTTCTTTCAAATGCCATGATACCACTCTAGCTCTGGGAAGTTTTTTATATTCTTTTAATTTTATAATACTTTGCATGTCACAACCATAGTGTGTCAACAGCATAAACAATGTAATTTAAGATTTGTATGATATTTTCTGTTATAAATGCTTAATTTAAGTAAAGTGTTAAGGTTACAAGCAATGAATGATAAACAAGATGGCTCCTGTTTTAAGCACATGTGTTATGAGAGGAAACCCAACTCCGTCAGATGTCAACACCATCAGGATTTGTGTCTGACGGTGTTGACTTTTTCTAAGACGGTGTTGACAAATGCCATTATGTGCATTATTCATCATTTTAGTGTAGTTTACTTCAATGATATTACTTACCAAACATTTGATATTAATCTTGCTCAGTTTTATGTGTTGAATTTCAACCAATTGCCATATAGCTTTATGTTTTAAATAGAATTTCATTTTCATAACCTCTCGAGTACTTGATATGTAATAAGGTGTTTCTTATGAGTACCCATCCTTTGCAGCTTATGCTTATCCATCAGAAAAGTATACTGACCGCATAATGGTATGCATTTCAGGCTAGAATGGCTAGCGAGAAGCTATCAGTGGAGGAACAAAAGAGAAGGAATAGGGAGTATAAACAAGAAGGTGAAAAAATGGATAGCCGGGCTGAGCTGAAAGAAGAGTTGCTGAAGAATGAGAGGGAAAGATGGAGAAATAGGGTGAAGGAGGGCAAAATAATAACATCAGTGATTTGGAAGAGAAAAGAGGTATAAGAGATGGTTTTGGAAACAAGCACAGAAAAAGTCAAGAAAACGCAAGAACAAAGCACAGGAAGGCTAGCATCTAAACACCCCACCACAGAGTCCTTTGGACATCAGTTTTGAGGAGCCAAGGAGTAGTAGACAGCTAGTTGCTGGTGAAAGGGAAAGACGCAAAACTAGAAAAAGATACTCCAGAGAGATTAAAGCACTGAAAGACAAACTTGACAAGTACCAAAAAGAGAGGGACAAGCTGAGAATGCGACTTAAACGTGTATAACGCATTCAAAATGAGAATACAAAGGACTCACCTCGAACCAAAACAAAGATAATGGTTCAAGGGAGTCAACTCAGAAATCCTTTATTCAAAAGATCACTGCTATTCCACCATGCAATGACTTCAGAGCTGAGAAGAAATGCTCCTCGCACCCACAGAAGAAGAGGCAAAGAGGCGATGCAATGTTACAATATTTGTGAGAGATCAATGGTCCTTTTGAATGAAATATTTTTCTGTTTCTTACAAGTTTGTCACCACCGTCCGTTTTTTGTCAACACCGTTGATGCCTTGTCAACTCCGTCAGATTGATATATATACATGTTTTTTTAAACGATGAGCTGTTTTGTTCACTCAAGAATATTTGTTAATAAAATGGTTGCATTTTCAAAGTTATTGTGTGATTTGTATGCTTCTAAGCATCACAGTTCATTATGGAAATTAAATGATAAATTGATTAATCCATACAACCTAAACCTCAATCATTAAACATTGACTAATCTAACTTTTAAAAGGTGATATGATTCATTTAAATGAATTTTCATGTGATTAAGACAATTTAAAACCGCTAAGAGTCAAAATATCTGTGATAATTTAATTAAAAACAATTTAATAGACATTTCTATGTGTCTGATGGTGTTGACCAAAATCCAGTGCTGATCCCGCAAACCTCTAATTTATAAAAAAATAAAATAAACTGGGAGCTTGTTCCGAAACATGGTTACATAGCCAAACCCTCATTTAACAAATATGTATACACTGGTTTTTAAAATAATGAAGTTTTTTTTTTTGAAAATCAAAACCTGTTTTGTCCCTGATCTCAAGAATCACTGGTACTTAAAGTCGCTCTGGATGAAAGCATCTGCTAAATGAGAAAATAGATTAATTGATATTTTTTTGTTGATGTGAATACCTTGTTTAGCAGGATTAAACATTCTCAACCATTAACTCCTGAGACAGAGTTTGTGTAATAAATAATAAATACATAAGTAGTTCTTAGGGGAAAAAGTATAGTTGAAAATAAACTAGTTGATTTAAGGTCATGGCCTTATCTAAGTCTGTTGGCAAAGCATTGCATTTCAATAACAAATATGTTGAGTTTATGCTGTCTGTGGAGGGCATGTGGTTGTTGCCATTGTATCTGGTAATACGGTATGGACAGACTATCGTCAAGAAATTGGAAGAAAATGTATAACCACTCTATGTCTGTCTATACATAATGTCACAGATGGATAACCAGGGGAGGTGAGTAAGTAAGTGGGAGGTGGCTTGCTGTGTTTGCTATAGGTCATCTGGCTGAGGAAGGGTTTGCATGTACAGTGGATGTCAAGTGTTTTCCTTTTCTTAGCTGCGCTTAATCCCCACTTGATAGGGAGGCACCAATCCTGAACATTCATATGGGTTCCACTCAATAACCAAGCCTCTTTTGTATCTTTCTCCCTTTTTATTTATCTTCATTGTTTTCGGCACAGGTATTTACAGGTGAAAAACCTTGAATCCAGAAACCACAAATTATTTACCAATTTGCCCATTGTTATCAAACTGAATTTTAACTCAGAACACACATGTATATATAGATAAACAAATATGCACGTATAAATAAACAGATTCATCAATAAGTTGTTAGGTTTGACTTCATAAACAGATAACCAAATACAATGAATCGCTCAGCAATTGAATAGTCAATCAGTGAATCTACCAAGTTTCTTACTCATATAAATATTTACAATACACTTTCACTTCCCATTTAACTACAATATACAATCTTAGCACTTAAACACTTTTGATTTCCATCATAAATCAATACCTGTACAATGCATTTCCTACTACCACGTGAATATTTACAACACTGACATCACAACGCACACACACACAAGTGTCTTTTCCTGCCCGCACCTCAACGCCTCATCAGCGCACAGCAACCAACAAGTGAACTCGCAACAAAGTCTGATTAAACGCCAATCTTACCGGCTGTCCGTTCAGTCTTTTGAATTGGTACCAGATTCTGCACAGCTTCAGGAAAGTTTAATGAGGAGATCGCTTTACTTCCTCACGCTGTACCGGTGTTATTGCCGGTTCTAGCTGACCCATTTAACCGGAAATGAGAGCGCCTTTTCTGCTCGAGTGCACACCGATGAGTGATAATTAGTTTCAGCCTGATTAATGACGAGAAGGGGCGTTCGCCGCGACAATGGATATAAAAGGCACCCCCAGAGAGCTTCCAAAGCATCAGATGGATCTCAGTGTTGAAAGATATCAGTCAGGAGAAGGGTACAAAATAATTTCCAAAGCATTAGATATACCATGGAACACAATGAAGACAGTCATCATCAAGTGAAAAAAATATGGCACAACAGAGACATTGCCAAGAACTGGAAGTCTCTCCAAAATGTTTGAAAAGACGAGAAGAAAACTGGTCAGGGAGGATTCCAAGAAGCCAACAGCAACATTAAAGGAGCTGCAGGAATTTCTGGCAAGTACTGGCTGTGTGGTACATGTGACAACTATCTCCCGTATTTTGTATGTATGGGCTATGGGGTAAGGTGCCAAGAAGGAAGTCTTTTCTTACATCCAAGCCTGACTAAAGCAAAAAAAAACATCAAGTCTCCCAAAAGCATGTGGGCAAATGTGTTATGGTCTGATGAAACCATGGTTAAAATTTTTGGCATCATCATGCTTTGGGGCTGTTTTTCTTCAGCTGGAACTGGGGCCTTAGTCAGGATGTATAACATGTACAACAACGGTATAACATTCTCTCTCTCACGTCCTCACGGAACACAGTTACACGACATGTAACAATACCAAACAAAGACACTGTACAAAGAGGGAACTTATATAGTGTGTTCTAATGAGGGTATGGACACCAGACGCGTGTGATACCATGACAATACGAGAAGTGATTAAACACATACACGGAGATGGCTAGAAGGCCAGCAACGAGAAACGCCGAAATCCGCCGTCTTCGCTCACGGAGCTTCAGGGAGAGTCGTGACCCCCAGCCAGAGCCCAGACCTAAATCCAATTGAACATCTGTGGGGTGATCTGAAAAGGGCTTTGCACAGGAGATGTCCTTGCAATCAGACAGATTTGGAGAGCTTTTGCCAAGTAGGCAAATTTTGCCATGTCAAGATATGCTGTGCTAATTGACTCCTACCCAAAAAGACTGAGTGCTGTAATAAAATCTAACAGTGCTTCAACAAAGTATTAGAGTTTAAGGGGGGTGTGCACACTTATGCAACCAGGTAATTTTAAGGTCTCAGTTTTAATTCCCCCCCTCAAAGATTTCAGTTTGTTCTTACATGTAATTGTTCACGTTCTAGGTCACCATGAAAGTTGAAAAAGTTTGAACATGATTTATATTTGTCTAATTTGTTAGTTTCTGGGGTGAAGGTTCAAAAAGGAGAAAGGAGCCAAGCGCATGAGTGGTAGCATTTGAGGTGTTTTTTTAAACGTTGTTCGGTACCAACATACAAACAAACGCACAAATCAAATAATACTGGTACCCACTGGTACACACCTAAATACAAGAAACATACAAAAGCATGAAAGCGCACACAAATCTAACAAATGTTCAGGCATGAAAACGGGTCAGGGGTGAAAAAGGTGAGAAGGATATTACCCCTATAGGGGGGTGCGGGGGCATGGTCCCCCGAAAGAAAATGTCAAATATTCCACATGTGAAAGACGTTTGTAGACCATATGAAAGTAAATTGAGGTTTCCAAGTGATTTCACAAAAAAATAGATTTTTACAATTTTAAATGTTTATTAAACATCTCTTACACCGTTTCCTTAAAAAAAACAAAGCTGTGCAAAATGTGGGTGTCCTCTATAAAACAATCAGAAAGTGTTTTGAAGTTTCAAGGCCAAATGGTTAAACAGCTATTGAATTCATAACTTGGACTTTATTGACGGTCCCTAACTATAAGCACACGGAGGTTTCTCTCGGTCAATCAACGGGGTGTAGTGTGGCTAAGTGCGGGGAAACCGGACCTGATCTCAGCCTCCGAATATCCGTTGAATATCCAATATCCAACCAACTTTACCTCGGTCTGAGATGAATCAAATATATTTGTGCGGGAATTTCTCGCACTATAAAAACTAAGCCTGCATGGGAATGGTTTAAATTAAGCGCTATCCCGCACCGAAATTCAAGCGAACTGCTTGTAAACCAATCAGGTAACGGTATTCCCCTACCTCCCAGAGAAGGAAACTGGTGATGCAAGGCCCTTTGCGCTAATATTTTCATGCACTTGCGCACCTGTTCGTAGTTCACTAAATCTCTGGTACCTAACCCCCCAACAAAACTTTTCTCATCGAATCTACACGATTCACATAGGTCACCTATTCTGGTTTCAAAACGGCGAATTTCGGCGAAAGATGCGTGATTTTCATGCCTGAATGTTTTTTCTCTCTCTCTCCTACTCACAAATACAGCTTAAGATTAAATGTAACAATACCACACAAAAACACCATAAGCAAGTGATTTTATGTAGCACAGTTCATACAAGCAATTCAATGTGCTTTACAAAGGAAGAAATAAGAAATAATAAAATACGTGCATTTTATATTCATAGCAGCCTGTTTACTGGCATCATGTACATTTAAAACATTACATCTCAGTAGTCTTCAGAGCCTTTTCAGGTCTTTATAACCTGTGTGAGAGACAAAAATTGAGAACACCCTAAATATGCTTAGAACTACAAATGCGGTTTTTAATGTCGCAAATCCAACCCTACTACTTTATCCAGGCTTGGTACAGGCAAAAGTGACCCAAAAGAGATACTCTGGCGGATTTATTTATAATATACCTTTTTTTATTTCATGTTTTTTGTTTTGCTTAACAGTTTTGCTCTCACTACTGTAAGCCAATCTATTATAATAATATTATCTGCAAATTCACTTAAATGTAAATGTAATGGTTTAGCCAACATAAATAGCTCTACTAATTAAACAATGATGAAGTAATTTTTTAGCGAAAACATCCCAACAAATATAAGAACGACCATGAAAAGCATATACATAAACAACAGCCATATCTCCACATAGTCCTTATCACTATAATCTGAACATAGATCCTGAATAGCATGTTTAGCAAATGCTTGACTAAACAGCTTCCAGTGTATAATGAGCAAATCACAATATGGGTGCTGTTGTCTATGTAATTGTAATCCCTTGTGCCAATGAAAGAGCAAGCAATGTCTGTTAATTAAAACGACAATTACACATTTTCCCTTAAAATGGCTGCAAGAAGGGCCTCTGTTCAGTTCAATCAAATCAGAAGTGCCCCCCTCCCTGCACCCTAATAAACAATAGTGCGAGGGATGAAATTGTGTAAATCCGTCTGGTAGTTGATTGCCTGCTATAGTTGGGATTTTTTTATTTGGTAAACAATGTCTTTTGTGCCGGCCTTTTGAGGTGCTGGGAGGAGGGGACCAAAGAGGCAGGAATGGATGAAATAAATACAGTTTTCTGGTCTCGTGTTGGCAATTGTCGTGCACTTAATTTGAAGCTGTAATTAATTTTAGAAATCTCTAGGCGTTTCCAAGCCTTCTTGGGATTTTTGGCAGATAATGCAGACTGCATGCTGATATGACCACAGTACTTAAGAGCCCCCTCTAGCCAATTTTGCCTCTTGTTTTTCTTGAGGGAAAAAAACACTATGACGAATGTAAGGGCTGACGGATGATGCTAAATCATGTTGCTATTTCACAGGGCTCCAGCCCAGTAGGTGGCATCCTTTCAATATTGGTTGCTTGTAGGACTGCCATTATACCATAGATGTAGCCAGCTGGTGAACGAAGCAGGGGCACTGACACCCAAGCCCTCCCTAAACCCTAAGCCCTGAACCCTTATAGACTAAATTTATGTCACCTGGTAAGTGATTGAGTGCAAGATCCTGCAAGGATTCAAAATGCTGTAAATAGGATTGGAACAGCACTTTGCAAAAATATCATGCTACCTTGACAACGCTGAAACATAACCCTAACCCTACCAGAGAGCCCTTGCACACATTTGACATTAGGACAGCCTTAAGCCTTCACAGACTTAGCGAGAACAAGCTTCGAAGTCTGTGAGTCTGTGAGTGTGGACATTGGGATTTGCAATGACACTGACTAGTGTTACTTTCAATGTTTGCTGTGGGCCTTAATCATTTCTTGAGATGGTCAGCCAATTCTGAAAAAATCCGCTCCACATACAAAATCATTTAGGAAATGTTACACAGCACAAAATCTAGCCAAAAAAACAATATTCCAAAACGTATATACCTGATGTATACCAATAACATGTTCTGTATCCGGAAAAACAAAATGTTAATAGTGGCTAAACCTTTGACTCATCTTGGAATACTTCCTGTTTTCAGGAATGATACCTCTCCAATATAAGGAGGTGCTCGGTCTGTTGGCCATCCTTAGACCTCAGTGATGGTCGAAATCTTTGTTTGACTTCAGTGGTTTGGCGTTATATGAAGCGTATGGGCCAAGGGGGAGAATGGTTATTGATTGAAATGTCTCTTCTGTTTTAGTCTTTCCTTTGACTTTCACAAGAGATGTTGTTCACCTGCCACAATATATTGGCTTGTTGTACTGAGGGCATACTACAAGCATTAAACAATGTATACTGTAATACTGTAAGAAAACACCCAAGTTTCATCCAAACTATTTTACATCACATAATAAATAAAAAATTATAATTTTAAGGATACAAGGTGTCCGTAAAGACCTCAGTAAAACAGACCCCAATGTGTCTTAATGAGCAATCAATTACTAGGAATATACTAGTTAAGGGTCCTCGACAGAGGGACCCTATTGTTTGTGGGTATTATTAGGGGTCCTCGACAGAGAAACCCTATTTTTATTGTTTGGATTATTATTATTATTCTTCAGCCGAAAAATGGGACTAATCGGCCCATAACTCAAAAAGTACATGGTAACTTTTTCCCTAAATTTTACCATGTCTTCTATAGCCCCTGACACACTACACTACTGACCCCTGCAGTAGTACACGCCCTAAAATTAGGGATTTCACAATGATGCCATTTCTACGGAGCCCCCCTGGTGTCAGCTAAGAAAAAAAAAAGTAAACTGTTCCCTCGGTTTTATAAACTGCGAGCACGGTTTTGCAATCTGCGCGCACGGTTTTGCAATCTGCGCGCGCACGCACGAATTTGTAAACGTGCCCACGTAAACGTACGGAAAAGTGTACGTTCCAGAGAAGACGTCACGAGTGGCATACTGTCAGCAGCCTCTGCATCCGACAAGTAAGTGATATTCATCTAGATTTAAGGATACATGTAATGCTATATTGTGTATTGCATTGTTCGTTTTATTGCTTTCTTAACTTCCGTTGCATTAATTGGGCATTTCACCCAGTCCAAAACCTTACAGTTAGCTAGGCTGCAGTTACAGCTAGGAGGAGGTCGGGGTAGATTGGTGTGGGGTTTTGTTGCCTTAACATAATGTCTACCGAAATTGTTAGAGCAACTATAGACTGCTTCTGATTCAGTGCTCTGTAGTCTAGTTGTTAGAGCAACTATAGACTGATTCTGATTCTTACAGTGCTCTGTAGTTTGGTCACCTATTTTCGTAAGATGTAATTTGTTAAATACATATGGACATAAGTCACATCATAGTAAATACTGGCAAGTGCAATGATTTCTCAGTTACTATAGCTAAATGGCTAGAATGATGTGTTTGAGTTTATTCAAGTCTCCAATACTTTTCCCCTTGTATGTTTCCTCTCCAGGCTGTGTGTCAGTGAGAAGTAGGCAGGATCCTTCCAATGGATGAAGTTGAGCTAATAGAACTGGACATCATTTATACTCTACCACTCACCTTTGCAAGATGATTTGGATTCAACCAAGGAGACCTGGAACAGCCACCTGATTCGTCCATCAAGGAAGGAACATGTTCCCCATGGTCGGGCTGATGCCATGTATTCTATCCCAGAACTATATAACTATATATAACTATATAACACAGAACAGTATCTTTGCCAGGTTTCTGAGGGAGATTGCATCAGGTGTGATTCTGACTGCATCCACCGCAGTGACATTGCTTGTGATGAAGATGTGTTCATCCTCTGCATCTACCTAATGGCCCAAAACAACCTCCATGTTCCTATGGATGCATACATGGCCATTGACCTTTACCTGAGAGAAAACTGACTACAATATTAAACATTGATTGGTAGTAGCAGAGGCATTTCAAAAGTAGTCTAACCAAGTCCTTACTTACTGAAACGCATCAGGTGAGCTACATAAGGCGCAGCATTGGTGGGCTTCCGGCCGTAGGAGACTACAGCGGACAGTCTTCAGACACCACAATGACTGATGTTGATAATCTCATACACACAATGAGCAAAGCATATGCTGATGAAAGCTACAGGGTCTAACAATCCTAAATGTAGTGACATCAACACGAGTAGGGTAAACTGGGTAGAGTTTAAGTAGATTTTCAAATCCAGCGACAAATTGTACAAAATAAATACATTTAGTTGGCACTTTTATATGTCTTGTTGTTCTTTGAGTTGTCTTTTCATGCCTTTAGATAGTTCTGTCACACCTACCAGACCAAGAGACTTACCTTTCTGAGAGTATAAGTAACCTGCTTTTTTGGTGCTCCCACAGACAATAAAACATTTGTTTTCCCCCCCCTGGAATCCCCTAGAATGAGAAACTCATATACACACACTCTGAGTGTGTGTATATGAGTCGTTCAATAGTTTGAAAAATGAACAGGAAACAGTCTTTACAAAAAATATCAATAATAAAAGGGACATTTTTATTATTCTTCTCTGGTAACATTCCCTGTTGTGTCAAAAAAAAAAAGAAAACAACTCATATACAAAAAAAAGATTTGATGTAATTTCAACACCTTCAACCTATTGAATTGGCATGTAATACACCCGTTCAAAATAGAGCTCTGTATTTTAAAAACTGTATTGGAACAATACATTTACTTTATGTTTATAAAAAAGTGGAACAAATATTAAAAATGTAGATGTTTAAATAAACATGGGCAAAATGTATTCAACACACAAATACGTTTGTGTGTGTGTGTGTGCGTGTGTATAATACATACACACACTCATATCGATGTAATATAAATCTATATAATATATATATATATATATAAATATATCTCTATCTACATATATATATCCTCTATTGTCCTATCCTCCGTTGAGATCACCGGACAACCATGGAACCAAATCACCTAGAACAAACAAAACAGGAATATGAGTACATATACAGATATAGAAGTATGGTCATAAACTTATGAAAATGTGAGAGACAGAGATACCAGCAGAAGTGTGTTGAAGAATAAAGTTGCCTTTACATGTTGGAATCTTCACATGTATGTAACAAATTAAATCTTACGAAAATAGGTGACCAGACTACAGAGCACTGAATCAGAAGCAGTCTATAGTTGCTCTAACAACCAGACTACAGAGCCCTGAATCAGAACCAGTCTATAGTTGCTCTAACAACCAGACTACAGAGCACTGAATCAGAACCAGTCTATAGTTGCTCTAACAACCAGACTACAGAGCACTGAATCAGAATCAGTCTATAGTTGCTCTAACAACTAGACTACAAAGCACTGAATCAGAAGCAGTCTATAGTTGCTCTAACAACCAGACTACAGAGCACTGAATCAGAACCAGTCTATAGTTGCTCTAACAACCAGACTACAGAGCACTGAATCAGAAGCAGTCTATAGTTGCTCTAACAACCAGACTACAGAGCACTGAATCAGAAGCAGTCTATAGTTGCTCTAACAACCAGACTACAGAGCACTGAATCAGAAGCAGTCTATAGTTGCTCTAACAACCAGACTACAGAGCACTGAATCAGAATCAGTCTATAGTTGCTCTAACAACTAGACTACAGAGCACTGAATCAGAATCAGACTATAGTTGCTCTAACTATTTCGGTAGACATTATGTTAAGGCAACAAAACCCCCCACCAATCTACCCCGACCTCCTCCTAGCTGTAACTGCAGCCTAGCTAACTGTAAGGTTTTGGACTGGGTGAAATGCCCAATTAATGCAACGGAAGTTAAGAAAGCAATAAAACGAACAATGCAATACACAATATAGCATTACATGTATCCTTAAATCTAGATGAATATCACTTACTTGTCGGATGCAGAGGCTGCTGACAGTATGCCACTCGTGACGTCTTCTCTGGAACGTACACTTTTCCGTACGTTTACGTGGGCACGTTTACAAATTCGTGCGTGCGCGCGCAGATTGCAAAACCGTGCGCGCAGATTGCAAAACCGTGCGCGCAGATTGCAAAACCGTGCGCGCAGTTTATAAAACCAAGGGAACAGTTTATAAAACCGAGGGAACAGTTTACTTTTTTTTTCTTGGCTGACACCAGGGGGGCTCCGTACATTTCCACCCCGTTTGACAAGAATGCGTGCAAATTTTTGTACATGCCTAAGTCCTCATGAGGAACAAAAAAGACTCAAGAACCCATAAAGTCCGCCATGATAAAGACAACCAAATGACAGGTTGCTGAAATTTGACAGTTTTTGCTACAAGGTGAACGCTCATGCGCACACATGCACAAATATTAACTATAAATCACTACACAATCATGTGTGGGATGACTGTCTACCTAAAGGGTGTTAAGGAATAAGACGTTCGTTGTAAGACGGTTGACAAAATGGCTGACCAGTGAAACACTGCATGAAACACATAACTGTGAAAGTCATTAGATATTTTCTTAATTATATTGCCAATTGCGAGACGTAGTGTGACCCCTAATGTCCGCCATTATGTTTTTTTCTGTACAGTCAAAATTTGGGACAATGTACAAAACGCTTTACCCCTTGAACCGCTGCTCCGATTTACTTGGTTTTGTCTTGACATGTGTAGAATTACTGTCATTCATTTTGATATTTAGGAAGTGCTTTCAGGATCAGCCCCGCTGCCCACTCCTTCGGCGTACATGCCTTACTTCCCATGATGAACAAAAAAGCCTCTTGGACCTATAAGGTTTGCCATGATGGATTGTCTTGTAGAGTCCAGATTTGGGAAAATGTACAGAACACAATTTCTCCCAAAACGCTGGTCCAATTCACTTGCTTTTTGGCGTGGGTAGAATTAATGTCTTTCAATTGTATATCTAGGAAAAAAACGAATATAATACAAAATGGCTGAAAGGGACATTTTTAAGTAAATGTACATATTGCCTTAATATTTTGGTCTATTAAATAATTGTAATTTTGACCAATGTTCTTTCAGACCTAACAGGATTTTTTATGGCATCACTCTGGCACAGCCAGGAAAAGGCTCAAGGTCAAACTGTTTGAGACTTGTGAAGAAATAACAGAGAGGTCAACGAACACTTTGAAGGGGCTACAGAGTAACATTGCTGGGAGTGAAATAATGGTGCACCTCTCAAGCACATAACAAGATATGCATAAAAGTGTCCATGATTTTATGGTGGCAAGAAAAAAGCTATTATTCATAAAATACCATCTGAGAGCATGAGAGAAAACCAATTTCAATATAGGAGGAAGGATTTGCAGTCAGATGAGACCAGGATAGAGCTTTTTTGGCAAGTGTTATGTAAACCTTACTATGTCTGTGCCTCTAGACACACCATCCCTACAGTGATTTAAAATGGTCGCAGCAACATGCAGTGGGGATAATTGTCCTCAGCTGGTGATGATTGTAAATGCAACATGCAAGTGGCTTTATAAAAGAAAGGTATATGTCCCATAACAACCCAGTCAAATTCCTGATCTTAAGCACATTGTGAATTTCAATTTAAACAATCTCAGTTTACGGGGATTGTCCAACCAACCTGTACACCCTGAAGCAAATCGTTGTACATTTTGCGACACTGTGTGCAAAGCTGGTTTAAACTTTATTGTAGTTACAGCAGAAGATGGTTCTACCAAACATACATGTGTATTAATATAGAAACAAGAAAAATATATATGTTTAAAAATAAATTATCAAACTGAAACGTTTTCTATTTTTTCAAAATTAAAATACCTGACATGATTGAAAACCGTAAATTAACCAGAATTTATTATGTCTCTCATTATCAATTTGTTTTTGGAATTTGCTAAGAAATGTATTGTTTACTTACATAATGTATTTTTCTACCATTGTGAAAAACATGACACGAACAAAGCAACCGAGAACAAAGCAACCGAGAACGTTGAGATACATGTTCGATGTTTGTATTTATTGGGCCATAATATATTTGACTAACACTCTATATTTGAGCTAATTATTTCAGAGATAAACATGGTTTTGCCAACCAAACAATAACTAAAATGAGATACATTTCCCTCTTGATGCATGCTTTGTTGAGCTTCGGCTGTCGCTCTCGCCGGTCTTCTAATATTTTGGTATCTTGATCACTGTTCCTTATCACTGTTTCCTTCCGTTCCTTATGTTAGATAATTTTCTCGTTCTGTGATACACACACCGGATGTCCATTTCCCTTATTATGTACAGTATATACGTTTCTTGGGGTTTTCGAGGGGTTAAGTTTCATTTTGTGCATTTACGGATTAACATTGTGGAAGCAATTATGTCTTTCCTATAGTGAATGTCTGTAAATGTAGTGGGTATTTGTTTCTCTAGGGAATTTTGTTTTGCACACTACATCTTGGGTCAATTTTTTTTTACATTGGTCACTGGACCAAAAACATGTAATATTATTTAGTGTTGAGATGACTGGTCTCGATCTCCGCCCCCTTCGGTCTCGGTCTCGTCTTAGTCTCGTCTCAGTCTCATCTCGGTCTCGTCTCAGTCTCGGCCCCCTTCGGTCTCATGACAAGGAAATGACATGACAAGGAAATGAGTCTGAGGATGCGTTCATGATAGTATAGTCAAACCGGGTTACACAGGGTGAAGACATTGTGTCCTCAGCTCACCGTGACACGACCGGTGCAGAGACTGCATGTTCTGTTCTTCTGACTGACAGCATTGCTCTTTTCTTGCAGTGAGATATGAATGCTGTATGTTCTGCATACGCCTTCCATCTCTCCCCTCATCCACATTACTTAGAAAAGCTGTTTACGTCATTTGAAAACCTTTTTAAAACGAGAAATAGTGTCAAGTCTCTGCAAAAAGTTTTAGGATGTGAGAAGGAACAAAAAAAAGGGTAAATCTGAGACAAAGGGTGGGTGTGTATGTGTGCATGCATGCTCAATTGTGTGTGCTTGTGTGTTTCAGAGAGGTGTTATGTAACCTGGTAGTGTGATCTGGCCTAGTCATTAACCTGGGATTAGCCTGGCAGTGCTGGGAGTCAGAGGTCAGAGGATGGAGAGCCACCCAGCCAGCAGAAGCTGCTATTACCAACCCTGAAATTGAAACTTAATGGTTCCCTCTAATCTTTATGAAATGGAACGGGACTTTGTGTGTGTGTGTGTGTGTGTGTGTGCAAAGACAAGTAAAACACTATTAATATGTGTAAAGAATAGATTTGAGAGTCCAGAATGTGTTAGCTGAGAGGTTGTGTGGAGTGCTGTGGAGCTTGGAGGAAGGAGTTTGAAGAGGGCAGAATTAGTTTCATGAGGGTAATTGATGCAGTGTTGCAGGGGAAGAGGGACAAAGCAGGCATGAAATTGAGGGGGATGAGATCCGTATCAAAGCGTGCAGTAAAGCATGGCGGGGCAGTGGGGCTGCCACCCTGGGACGACTGGATTAAGGGCTCCTCTTACCACTGAGGTAGTTAGGAGCCAATTTTATTCTCTAGTAAACCAATCAATGGAAAGACACTGTGTCCTATCAGAGGAAAGTTTTAGGAGAAAGAGCAGTGTTGTTGGAAAAATGCAATGAACATATTTCTGGTCATCACTGTGAATAGGGTGTGTGTGGGAAGCATTGGTGGGCTTGTTGTGAATCCCAAGCCCCAAAAAAAGAACATGAGACATGCAATTAGACCAAATGAAGTTAACATGGACATTGTGCCACACTATATTCTACAATGGCCAGAATAATCTGACAAATAAACATCTCTGTACACGTGGTTCTAACAGCCGTAGGATTTGGGTCAAATGATTGTAGCCATTAAAACCAAACAGAGAATTTAAGGCATACGTGATCTAGACCCTCAATGGCTACTCATCCCATAGACATGGTGATGTCACAAGCATAGGGTGTGGTGCAGGCAGAAAGTCAGGTGTAGAGTGTAACACGTTCGATGGTCATTTGAATTTACTTACAAATATGTCAAAACAGTGATCTAGTAACTAAACATAACACTCACCAAACTAACAGAAAAAAACATTGAAAATATCAGAAGCAAAGTGCAAAACCCAACTAGCAACGTAAATAGCCCAGGGGATTAGTAAAAGTGACCACTGGTGGGTACACATGAAAACAACTATCCCGAACTAGCCGTGTGCACCCCTCTAACCAACCCGATTGGGAACCTTGTGTTCACCACTTGTGACTTAGTTCACAACTCGCGACAAGTAATGAAAATTCTCTAATTATACTTAATTATAAGCTCTACACTGACATTTAAAGCATTTACACTGAAAATAAGTCATTTTAATTTGACATTGGTTTTATGTATGGAAATACTTAAGAAAAATAATAATAATAATAAATAGGTTGCTTGCATAAATATTCAACCCATGTGCAGTGGAAGCTAGCTGTTAGCACGGATGAACGAATTTGCCCTAACAAGAACACAGTTACCTTAGCATTGCCTTTGACCTGAGAACAATAAAAGTTGCTGTCAATCATTTTGAACACCCATTATAATACGAACACAAGTGCAAACAGAGCAAGCCTAATCTGCTGAAGAGTGGCGGGCTCCATTCTAGCTGGAGTGGTGCTCTTCTGTCTGTTAGCCAGCCTGGTAGCATAGTGGAATCTGTCGATAGCATAGCCAGAGAAGTTAGCAAAGCTTTCAAGCTATCTTAAAATAGTTACAATATTAGATTGCTTGCCTCAAGGGCAATTACATTTAATGAATTAACCACTGATCATAAATTATATTTAATTGGCCTGTGTGAAACCTGGTGTAACAATTTTCTTAGTTTGAGTGTAGGAACAAGCCACATGCAGAGCCGGTATGTCGTAGTATGTATTAAACCACAAAAACAAACACTTACAATGAACGGATAAAACAACTAAACACTGCTAAAAATTAAAGTGTGCAATATAGCGTCTTACTAACATATATAAACAGCGATCTAGCACTCCCACATACCACTCACCACTTACCACTCAACTGCATAGACCATGACATTGAAATAATAATGCAAAGCAAACAGATGACAATCCCCAGAAATTAAATACCCCGCTAATAAGCTAAATCACAGCAGCTGTGTTAAACTGAACCTATATAGCCCTGCGCAACCCCCTATTAGACCCGTGTGGAACAAAACCTCATCACTTGTGACACCTGGTTCAAGCCTGATGAATTTACCGGTTTAAATGAGGCCTCTCCTCTTAGTAACGCATTTATAACCCCAATTGGCATCTCTTTCTATAACAGAGGAGCTCTATAGGAGACAGCTCTACCTCCGGCTGTTGGTTTTGAAATTTTAGGCCAGCATCTTTTAGTCCAGCACAAAAGTGTTCTTAAAACTGAGCCTTGATGAACACCAAAGCATATCTTTGATTTGTCCGAGGATAGGCACACACAAACAAACTGAAGTCTATCTGATCAATAAGAGTCGCAGAGTCTCCTAGATCTGCATTTGGGTCTCTGTCTGAACTGTGATAACTGCAGAAACACCCTCTATCCCTTGTGTCAATCACTGACTCTTGTTTTTTCCTAATGACTTTCTTTTTTTGTTCCTCATTTTCCAGTGTGCCTTGTCAGTCTTTGTTTGGCATAAGCCAATGTCACGGTTGGTTCATTCTTGTGTAGTTGGTACATTTTTTTTGTTCGAGTTATATTTTCTTAATAAATGTCTCTAATTTACCCTGTGCTTGTGTTCCGACCTCACTTTCTGTTACATCACCAGTGCATTATTTTTTCTCGCAATCTACCAAACTGTTGATTTGATCGCTCCTATTGTTCCTGCAATCTCCATGATGGATTTTTTTGCAGACTAAGGATGGTCTGTTCAATTTTCATTGCGAGTTCCCTTGACTGCATGTTGTTGGTTCACAGCAACTGCTTATAAATGTGAATGCCACACCAAGAATCAACTCAAGACCCAGGGCCGGCTCTGGCACTTTTGGCGCCCTGGACTACAAATTTAAAATATGACAATTATATTGGGAAAATGTCCACACTATATGTACAACTCCAAAATGTATAAATGAACACACTATATAAATAGAACACCACAATAAAATGAACTCACTACTCTACAATAAATAACTGAATTTCAGCTAAATAAAGCTACTACAACCTACCCATCTTTAACTTGAAATGAAGAAAATAATTAAGCAATCTATATCAATTTGATAGACAGCTAATAAGAACGTTCATAATAACTTTGGTAATTGATTTGCGAACTGTATACTAACTAGCTAGCTAGTGCTAGATTAGCTTGATAAGATATTCAAAATATTAGCTACTGTAATAAACAAGTCGGTAGTCCTAACGTAATTTCCCCCTCCTTTCTTCTTCTTCTTTTTCTCCCCTGTGCACCTGTGAGTTTTAGTGCTCTCTTCATTTTTTAAATGATTCATGAAACTAAAGGTGCGCGCGTTACAAAGCAGACCATCATGTAACATGTACATGTCAAATGTGAATGATGCTGCGTGTCAGAAGTAATGAGTAGCCCATCCCCCACTGCCACCAACCACCAGGTACTGTAGGCCGATTTCAGAGGCTAGTGCAGCTCGCGACGAAAGGAGACTGGGGCGTTTAATATACATTTTTGGTGCACCAGCAAAGCGGTGGATATGTTTTGCACCGAACTACAAAGTAATAAGGAAACAGTATTTTTTATGTTGGTTGTGCGGCGTGCCGGCGCCCCTAGGAAATGTTGTGCCCTAGGCGACCGCCTTGCCAGGAGCCGGCCCTGTCAAGACCTTTTACAGTTTTTAAGTAAATGTTCAATTAAGTTTGGTCCCTTGAAAATGAGGGGGATAAATTGAAAAGACCCAAACCTTTTCTCCCATTTTAGATGTGAACACACTCTGATTAAAGCTAGAGTTAACAGCCAAACTAACAAAACTTGTGTCAGTGTCTAATTCTTTCCGGAACTAACTGTTCACACTTTGTCCATGTTTTTAAGAAAAGGCACAGACAGCGCAGGTATCACAGGGACCATTTTGAAATTGTGTTCATCCTGCTAATTGCTTCAATGTGCTACGCCTGACTCCGACTGGGTCAGATTTCTAATGTTTTGCATCCGGCGCAAATGCATTATTTAACTGGTCAAATTAAAAGTTGGGTATTGCTTAGTATCCCTTCTTTCATTCAGCTTAGTGAACTGTAAATTTCGAGCTATCAGTTTTTTCATAGTTCTTCATCCAAACTTAACTACCTCATCACCCTCTAAAGTTTTGGCACCACCTTTCTGTGTTTTATTTTTCATGATCTTTTCTGAATAAAGCGAAAGTAGCCTAACTAACTCTAACTGTCGTTGATGCGCATTAGCCTTTATTGTGAAAAACCCCAGCTCAGCCAGTCAGAAAATCGTGCCGGACAATTTTGGTGGTTAAATCTGAGTAAAAAATGTTGTTGCCGGTTTGTAAACAAACTGGTCATCGTTGGCTGAATGCTCAGCGTGTTTGATCTCATTCTGGACGTGGGTGTATTAATGCAGTCCTGATAGTGTTGGCAGGCTATGACACCCTAGAGGGTACATCTCATCAGGATTCAGTGGCTGTCGGGCCTCTGAAAAAGCAAGGAAATTGGCTGCCAATCCCTAATTAATCAACTCTGCTATTCAACCCCCACTCTGACCGTGGGTTTGTGATCAATAGCTAGTGTGGCGCTGCCTTCAAATGGAAACCATTCAGATTTATCTGCTAATATTCTAGGTGATAGCCAATGCCGGACTGGAGATGACAGAGGGCTCAAAGCCCATTACCTGCTGATTTACTGATTTACATTTAACTGTTGCCGCAGCCAAGTGCTGTGTTATCATCCACACGGAAACCAATAGGGACTATCTCCTACACCCTTCCTCAGGACATGTCAAGGACAAAGCAGTGGGATAATGTCTGCATATGTTTCCACTTGTTTTAAACATGGGCGTGTAAAATGTCTGTGTGATTTCCCAGGTGAAAGTATGCATTTGCAACAGTAGTCTGCAATCTGTATTGTATATGTAGAGGGTTAAAAGAATAGTCTCCATCTATTTAAAAAAATATATACTTTAACAGTTGTCTTTTCAGTTATTAAACTCTAGTTAAGCCAGCTCACCAATAGGTGCTGCTGCGGAGTTGTAATAAGAAAGCTGAGTGAGTGCAGAAATAAATATATGCTCAGACCGAATGCACTAAAAGTTTGCTCTCAGAGGTATGTAAAATACTCTCCAAAACATGTACATTTTATGTTAAGATTGTGTGTGGTGTGTTACAACCCGCAAACTATATACAATATCCCAGAAATAACTTTTTTTTAAGCGAGCGAGATTTCAATTGTGATTTCTCATGGTAGAAACCAATAGAGCGAGTGACAGACGTGGAAAGTGACACAACGCACGTCCTGATTGTGATAACTAACCTATCAGTTTTCTGGGTAGGCGGGCTTCACTGTCGACCTATTTCCAGCTCATCCATCAGTTCTATTTTGTTCCGTTCTGGTCCGTTTAGTTCCGTTCAAGTGGGATGGCATTAGCTGGTGAAATCACCTACCTGCAATGGGTTTTTGCGGTGTCTGATCATCCAACTTGTTACTTTTTTGTGAATATGTTGTATTGTGTATAATATGGAATAGGTTGTATAAGAAATGTGTTAACCAGATGTTTTAATAAGCTACATGTATTGTTAAAATCATTTTCTACAGTACAGTTTTGGCGGGACACCTCTGTACGGACACCTCTGTTTCAAAAGTAGCCTATGTTTATTAGCTAACGTTAGTAAATGGAGCGACGTCTGGAAGGAGCAATTACTGTTATTATTGTATTTTTGAAAGTCTAGTAAACAAATATAACGTCATGAAAATTCTGTTAACATCAATGGGCATGTAAAATCCTACATTTTTTATGGACATGTTATTAC
This sequence comes from Dallia pectoralis, assembly GCA_029465975.1. Taxonomy (NCBI): domain Eukaryota; kingdom Metazoa; phylum Chordata; class Actinopteri; order Esociformes; family Umbridae; genus Dallia; species Dallia pectoralis. The sequence goes on from CM055744.1 coordinate 570,354, forward strand.
ATTCACAGTTAACCTTACATATAAAGGATAATAACACCTGTTTTTATCTGAATATATTAGTGACTGAATAGGTGTGATTTATATGTTATAGTGAATGACTGTTATTGTATGTGTAGAGATTTTTATTGGAATACTGCTTGAGGTTAAGAATTAATGACATCACAATCAGTTTTCATGAATAATTGTTAATTGTTGATTTTTGCAGAAACTATTACGTGCTCAGACCAAATGCAGTGAATGTTTGTGTCATTTCTCAACTGCTTCTAGCACAAACACAACCAGGCACCAGAAGTAACTGCTCGTTTCTGCTGCTCAGAGTGGCCGCAGACTTCTGTCCAGCTCCACTGGTTGGCTGTCTAGTGAGATGTCCTGGTAGGTGCCAGAAAGGTAATACATATAAATGACTCTATCATTATGTGCTTAATGTCAGCATACATACTTACACTAAAATCCCAAATATTTTTTTTATCTGTGTTCTCTCTGAGACAACGACAGTAACTGCTAATTATATACAGGCCCTGGAGGTTCCTTTGAATTTAATATTTTCTTTTTTTGTCCTGTTTCTTCATATAACCTGGAGAAGTCCGTTCATTTTTCCCCTGGTCAGTTTATCGGTTTTGCACTAAGCTCTTTGCTTCCAATCACTATTCACTCACACGTGAAGGGAGTTATGTTATCAAAGCATCTGAGGTGGGATTTGAGAAATTTCTTTGTTGATTCTGTGTTGGTTGATTTCAACGGCTGGATTGTTTCTAGTGATTGCGGAGGAGTTTTTCCCTGATGTTATTGCTGTGCTAATCAGCAGGAGATGATTAGGAGTGCTGGCCTAGGATACTGAGTCAGCACACTAATGATCATTCAAAGTGAGCAGAATTCACACGCTCAGGAGGAGGGTTGCGTCAGGGCAACACCCTGACTGATGCTCGCCACCAATCACATTTGTTGTGGTAACATGAGTTGCTTATTGGCTTCTCTTTTTAATCACACATTTCGCTTTAAGACTTTCCCAACTTTCCAAGCTTTTTTTCTAAATTGTTACCACTGAAGTGAATCCTTACTGTGCTGTTTCGGGTTCCGAGGCCAACACTCTATCATCGTTTGCTGATCAAAACAGAGAATGATCGTTTACATCCTTTGCAAACACCGGAAAACATTCCTTCACCAAGATTTAGTAAGAGAACAAGTAGATTGTTAAGCGACAGGCAGTTACTGTCACCACCTGAAATTATAGGCCTTTAGGCATCTCTGCGTTGGTGTTGTCCCCAGTTTGAGAGGGAAAAAAAACATTTCTTTAAGATTTTCTTAAACCTGGACAGTCTAAATGAAGACCTGACCTAACCCATTAATATCTAACCCAAACCATCTCTTTTCAGCTCATCATTAGGCAGGGGTCTTTATGTAAAAATGTCACTCAGTGTCACAGTATTTCAAGGAGAGGAGCAGGTTGCAGGGTGGAATTCCTTACTTTATTCAGTACAACACTGTGATCTGGTAATATGACTAAAAATGAACATGGTCTCTTAAATGAGCAAATAAGCAGCCACACACACACAAAACATTCAACACACAAAACATTCAACACACAAAGACAAAGGGAAGCTGAGGAAATATATAAGCTTTCATAATGCTGGGATAAGAACCTGGGGCCTCATTTATCAAACTGCATGCATTTGGATTTGCGTCAGAAGTGGCGTACGGACGAAAGGTAGGAAATGCGTACGGACAGAAGTATTCAGATTTATAAAACCGTGCACACGCACATCCTACGCCGTTTTCGCTTTATAAATCATAATGAACTCTAAATGTGGTGCAGCTTTTTCTCCTTTATGTCACGCCCATATTTGCCCATAAATAGTGAGATAAACTCCCTAAATTAATATTAATTGATTAAGACATCATGGCAAACACAGAGGAAAACCAGAAAAGTAACATTACTCACTTACAAGTTCTTGTTGGAGAGGTGGAAAAGAGGAGAACATGTGTTTGTAGGGCACAGTGTGGGCATCACTAATGAGGAGAGGAGAACATGTTGTTTGTAGGGCACAGTGTGGGCATCACTAATGCCTAAAGGAGAGGAGAACATGCTGTTTGTAGGGCACAGTGTGGGCATCACTAATACCAAAAGGAGAGGAGAACATGTTGTTTGTAGGGCACAGTGTGGGCATCACTAATGCCAAAAAGCCAAATTAGTGGCAAAATGATCAACATGTCTGAATCATAAATTATTTGGACATTGAACGAAATGAAAATGTTTTCCATTTATGAAAGCATTTTCATTCACACTCGGTGCACCGATTACATTTGGGAACACATACACAGACTTTTTGATTTGCCTGTTCACCAGTGTATGGAAACTTTATGTGATTATGAGACAAACCAATTATACATACTAACACATCTGATATGACCTGGTTAAGGGCTGGCTGACATATCCCAGACCTGTCAGCCAATTCCCTCTGGAATGTGTGGGACTGGCACAGAGTGGTTTCTCCTGATGCTCCTATGTAAGGCTGGGCCCAAAGGAGCGGAAAGGTCTAACAGGGCGGCCCGAGGAAGTCTGAACCAGCTTTTGAGCCACTCGTCCTCGTTTGCCAGCAAGTCTTCTTGCTGTGTGAAAATGCATTCACTCCGAATCCTTCCATTTGCCATCTTCAGGATCAAGATCAGCCATTGTCCATGATCACGCATTGTGATTTTTTATAACCATCCATTTGATTGTATTTGATAAGTTACAGGTGTTGGTATTAATCTAATTGTAAAATGTATTGAAATTTAAATTTGATTAAAATTAAAAATATTAAAATAGAACCAACCATTCTGTAGCTGATAACAACATTTATATTATGAAATACACTTTCCCCAAGCGGACAATAAAGACTATCTATCTATCTTTCTATCTATATATATATACACTCACCAAAAGGATTATTAGGAACACCATACTAATACTGTGTTTGACCCCCTTTCGCCTTCAGAACTGCCTTAATTCTACGTGGCATTGATTCAACAAGTTGCTGAAAGCATTCTTTAGAAATGTTGGCCCATATTGATAGGATAGCATCTTGCAGTTGTTGGAGATTTGTGGGATGTACATCCAGGGCACGAAGCTCCAGTTCCACCACATCCCAAAGATGCTCTATTGGGTTGAGATCTGGTGGGGGCCATTTCAGTACAGTGAACTCATTGTCATGTTCAAGAAACCAATTTGAAATGATTTGAGCTTTGTGACATGGTGCATTATCCTGCTGGAAGTAGCCATCAGAGGATGGGTACATGGTGGTCATAAAGGGATGGACATGGTCAGAAACAATGCTCAGGTTGGCCGTGGCATTTAAATGATGCTCAATTGGTACTAAGTGGCCTAAAGTGTGCCAAGAAAATATCCCCCACACCAATACACCACCACCACCAGCCTGCACAGTGGTAACAAGGCATGATGGATCCATGTTCTCATTCTGTTTACGCCAAATTCTGACTCTACCATCTGAATGTCCTCATCCTCATCTTCAACCGCTTATCCGGGGTCGGGTCGCGGGGTTAGCAGCTCTAGCAGGGGACCCCAAACTTCCCTTTCCCGGGGAACATTAGCCAGCTCTGACTGGGGAATCCTGAGGCGTTCCCAGGCCAGTGTGGAGATATAATCTCTCCACCTAGTCCTGGGTCTTCCCCGAGGTCTCCTCCCAGCTGGACGTGCCTGGAACACCTCTCTAGGGAGGCGCCCAGGTGGCATTCGTACAAGATGCCCGAACCACCTCAACTGGCTCCTTTCTACGCAAAGGAGCAGCGGCTCTACTCCGAGTTCCTCTCGGATGACTGAGCTTCTCACCCTATCCCTAAGGGAGAGGCCAGCCACCTTTCTGAGAAAACCCATTTCGGCCGCTTGTACCCGCGATCTCGTTCTTTCGGTCAGGACCCAGCTTTCATGACCATAGGTGAGGGTAGGAACAAAGATTGACCCGTAGAACGAGAGCTTTGCCTTTCGGCTCAGCTCTCTTTTCGTCACAATGGTGCGGTGAAGCGAATGCAACACCGCCCCCGCTGCTCATTCCCTACCCGGAGCAGGCACTCCACCGGTTTCCTGCTGAGAGTCATGGCCTCAGATTTAGAGGTGCTAACCCTCATCCCAGCCGCTTCACACTCTGCTGCGAACCGATCCGGTGAGTGCTGAAGGTCACCGACCGATGAGGCCATCAGGACCACATCATCCGCAAAAAGCAGTGATGTGACCATCAGCCCACCGAACGGGAACCCCTCCCCCCATGACTACGCCTTGATATCCTGTCCATGAATATTACAAACAGGATTGGTGACAAAGCGCAGCCCTGGCGGAGGCCAACCCCCACCGGGAACGAATCCGACTTACTGCCGAGGACACGGACACAGCTCATGCTTTGAGCGTACAGAGATTGGATGGCCCTGAGAAGAGACCCCCTCACCCCATACTCCCGCAGCACCTCCCACAAAAGATCCCGGGGTACCCGGTCATACGCCTTCTCCAGATCCACAAAACACATGTAGACTGGATGGGCATACTCCCAGGCCCCCTCCAGGATCCTTGCGAGAGTAAAGAGCTGGTCCATGGTTCCCCGGCCAGGACGAAAACCGCATTGTTCCTCTTCAATCTGAGGTTCGACTATTGGCCGAACCCTCCTTTTTCCAGCACTTTGGAGTACACTTTACCAGGGAGGCTGAGGAGTGTGATACCTCTGTAATTGGCACACACTCTCTGGTCCCCCTTTTTGAAGAGGGGAACCACCATCCCGGTCTGCCACTCCTCTGGCACTGTCCCAGACTTCCATGCAATGTTGAAGAGGCGTGTCAACAAAGACAGCCCTTCCCCACCCAAAGCTTTTAGCATTTCTGGACGAATCTCATCAGTCCCTGGGGCTTTGCCACTGTGGAGTTGTTTGACTACCTCAGCGACTTCCCCCAGGGAAACTGACGATGACCCTCCATCAGCCTCCAGCTCTGCCTCTGTTCTAGAGGGCGTGTAGGTCGGATTCAGGAGCTCCTCAAAATGCTCTTTCCAGCGCCCGATCACATCATCAGTTGAGGTCAACAGTGTCCCATCCTTACTGTACACAGCTTGGATGGTTCCCCGTTTTCCCCTTCTGAGGTGCCGAACGGTTTTCCAGAAGCATTTTGGTGCCGACCGAAAGTCCTTCTCCATAGCTTATCCAAACTTCTCCCACACCCACTGCTTTGCCTCTGACACGGCAGCGGCTGCAGCCCTTCGGGCCTGTCGGTACCCTGCAACTGCCTCTGGAGTCCCCAGGGATAGCATATCCCTGAAGGCCTCCTTCTTCAGTCAGACAGCTTCCCTGACCACCGTGGTCCACCACGGTGTTCTAGGGTTACCAGCCCTTGAGGCACTTAGGACCTTGAGACGACAGCTCACCGCCGCAGCTTCAGCAATAGAAGCTTTGAACATTGCCCACTCAGGTTCAATGCCCCCAACCTCCACAGGGATGCCTGAAAAGCTCCGCCGGAGGTGTGAGTTGAAGATCTTTCGGACAGGGGCCTCTGATCCAACTCACTACCAGATGGTGATCAGTTGACAGCTCTGCCACTCTCTTCACCCGAGTGTCCAAAACATGCGGCCTTAGATCAGCCGATACGATCACAAAATCGATCATTGACCTTCGGCCTAGGGTGCTCTGGTACTATGTACACTTATGCGCCTCCTTATGTTCGAACATGGTGTTTGTTATAAACAATCCATGACTAGCACAGAAGTTCAATAACAAACGACCGCTCGGGTTTAGATCAGGGAGGCCGTTCCTCCCAATCACGCCTCTCCAGGTGTCTCCATCAATGCCCACATATGCGTTGAAGTCTCCCAGCAGAATGATGGAGTACCCTACTGGAGCCCTATATAGGACTCCCTTCAGGGTCACCAAGAAGGCTGAATACTCCGAACTGCTGTTTGGTGCATAAGCACAAACAACAGTCAGAGTTTCCCCCCTAACCACCCTTAGGCGTAGGGAGGCAAACCTCTCATCCACCGGGGTAAACTCCAACACCGCCGTGCTCAGACGTGGGCTCGTGAGTATCCCCACACCAGCCCGCCGCCTCTCACCCTGGGCAACTCCAGAGAAGAACAGAGTCCAACCCCTATCCAGGAGTAAGGTTCCAGAGCCACGGTTGTGCGTAGAGGTAAGTCCCACCAGATCCAACTGGTATCGCTCCACCTCACGCACAAGTTCTGGCTCCTTCCCCCCCAGCGAGGTGACGTTCCACGTCCCCAAAGCAAGCTTCTGCCGCCCGGGTCTGATCCGTCGAGACCCCCCACCTTCACTGCCACCCATATGACAGCGCACCCGACCCCTGCGGTTGTTCCTGTGAGTGGTGGGCCCACAGGATGGAGAGGAGAGAGATGTGCCCGGCCGGGCTCCGTGGCAAACCCGGCCACCAGACGCTCGCTTTCGAGCTCGCCGTCTGGGCCTGGCTCCAGACGAGGGCCCTGGGCTTCCTCCAGGCAGGGTCTCGCTCCTTTTCCCTCTATCTTTCATGGGGTCTTGGTGAACCATTCTTAGTCTGGCCCCTCGCCTGAGACCACTTTGCCTTGGGAAACCCTACCAGGAGCATGAAGCTCCAGACAACCCAGCCCTCAGGTTCATAGGGGCACACAAACCTCTCCACCACGTTAAAGTGATGATTCCCGGGGAGGCCATCTGAATGTGTCAACAGAAATCGAGACTCATCAGACCAGGCAACGTTTTTCCAGTCTTCAACTGTCCAATGTTGGTGATCTCGCGCAAATTGTAGCCTCTTTTTTGTATTTGTAGTGGAGATGAGTGGTACCCACTGGGGTCTTCTGCTGTTGTAGCCCATCCGCCTCAAGGTTGTGCGTGTTGTGGCTTCACAAATGCTTTGCTGCATACCTTGGTTGTAACGAGTGGTTATTCCAGTCAAAGTTGCTCTTCTATCAGCTTGAATCATTCGGCCCATTCTCCTCTGACCTCTAGCATCAACAACAGTGTTGGTCATCTTACTTAAAAAAGTAATTAGTTACAGTTACAAATTACTTCTCCCAAAAAGTAATTGAGTTAGTAACTCAGTTGCCACATTGTAAAAGTAATTAGTTACTCAGCAAAGTAACTGACATTATTTTGTTTATGTTCTAAACGCTATTACGTTCTATAACATTTAACGTCAAAGATGTTTATATTAACTTATTGAAGAATAAAACACTATATACAGTATTTTAGAACATTTGGTATTTATTTGAACTCAATAGATTGCAGCTGCCATATGATATGCATATGATAAAAACATAAATAAATATTGAAAATAAAATTCAAGTGCAAATTTAAGACACAAAAACCTTGGTAAAAAGAAACAAAGGAAAATCTTTGCTTGAGGCAGACGTGGATAACGTCTTTTTTCCTGGGCAATGTGGGCATAGCGTGCATGTAACATAAACATTCTTGCCTTTGACTTCAATGAGCGAGAAGTAGTGCCGGTACTTCCAGTTTGATACGGCTATTTTTGAACTTCCCCGGCTCGTCGCCATTGTCGCTGACGCAGTCTTGTTTAGTGGTAGTGTGTGCTGCGAGACAGCGTGAGCAAGGCACCGCCCACCAAGCCAATCATCATCACTTTTGCAATGGCGTCATCATCCCCACCCCAGCTGCAGTTGTTGTGTAGCCAAAACATGACACCTCGCGCTTCATTCAACCAAATTGTAGTAACGTGACACTTTCAATCTCAGTAAAGATAACGGCGTTGTAACGATGGAAACAGTAATTAATTAGATTACTCCGTTACTGAAAAAGTAACTCCGTTAGTAACGCCGTTATACTTAAACGCCGTTAATCCCAACACTGATCAACAAGGCATTTTCGCCCACAGGACTGCCGCATACTGGATGTTTTTCCCTTTTCACACCATTCTTTGTAAACCCTAGAAATGATTGTGCGTGAAAATCCCAGTAACTGAGCAGATTGTGAAATACTCAGACCGGCCCGTCTGGCACCAACAACCATGCCACCCTCAAAATTGCTTAAATCACCTTTCTTTCCCATTCTGACATTCAGTTTGGAGTTCAGAAGATTGTCTTGACCAGGACCACACTCCTAAATGCATTGAAGCAACTGCCATGTGATTGGTTGCTTAGATAATTGTATTAATGAGAAATTGAACAGGTGTTCCTAATAATCCTTTAGGTGAGTGTATATCTATCGACCCATCTCCCCATCTATACGCTCCATCAGACGGAGAATATCAGTTTTATACATGATTTTGTTCTGTTTGCCGTATTATCTATGAGGATGTATTGCACAACATGCCAATATAATTACAGAACATTTTGAGTTATTTTTTGTAAATAAATCTTCATTTGAAATTACGTTACTATCTGGTTTTAATTTGTTTGTTTTTGCAGATCGATCAAGCAGTTGTTTGTGTAGGCTGTTAGTTGTAAGAATGGCTTTGTAAATTCTTCATATTATTAATGACACAAAATATTTCGATTTATTTTACACAATTGTCTTCATTGTTTCAAACGAGTTTCACATGTTTCATCCATCTGCGGTTGATGTCGCCATTTCTCATTTCACCCGTTTCTGTGCGTACACATGGGTCCAAGCTTGCGTGGAGGACCGCACATTTTCCCGCCTAGTTTGTTTGTATAAATCCCAACTATTGCGTAGAGAGCGGCATACGTCTTCTTTTGTGCGTACGGATCGTTATAAATGAGGCCCCTGGTGTGTAGGTAGCCAAGACAAAACAAGAGAAAACAGATTGAATGTTGAATTACTGAGCGGGATGACTAAAAGGCTGGTGGCGAAGACCGTCGATGTCTGCCTGAAGACGGAGAGGTGGCAGCTTCTGAAAGAGTTGTGACACTCAGGGACATCTTCCCATCTATAATGTCTTAATCTAGTGAATTGACAAGTCTGTTAACATGAATTTGAGACACCTTGTTGCCCGTAAAAACATAAAAACACACACATTTTTAATCCGCTTTTAATTCATGTCGTAATCTCCAAAGCGTCTCTATGCGAAGATGTCCCGCCTTCCAACCAGCTTAACTCAGAACACCCGACTACGATTGGTCCGTTATGATAAGCAACACATTTGGTTGGCTGAGGCTTAAGAACTCAGAGATAAAGGTTAGTCTATGGAATGTGTGGGATATCAGATCTTGATGTTTTTCCCCAAAAAATAATTGTTTGCAGAAAAACTGGATTGCTGTTGTGCATATGTGTCGCTGCAGATGTCTTCACTTAAGGGACCAGTTTAAATGAGATGGATACTTCATACTAGGGCTGGGCGGTACAGCGTAAAATATTTATCTGGTATAATTTGAAATATATGCATAAATACATCACAGGAAAAATATAAATCACGGTATATTCATGTTTCTACATTTCTGTATAAATGCATCTGATGAGAAAAGCACTCTTATGGCCACTGCATGTCAGCTATAACTATAATATTAACTGTATTACTATAACACATTTCCCATAGCACATACAGACTATTTTAAGAGCATATATTTAGCAAAACTGCAATAATAGAAAAAATACTAAACCTTTTCAAGATCCTTCTATCTCTGAAAACAAAATCAAAGTAAATCTAGCTTCTTTCCCAATTGAAAACAATAACACAGTAATGACATTTGTTATGTTGGGCCACCGCTGACTTATTTTGGTCGTCGGTACATCCTTAGGAAATGACTGATACAGTGATGTCTGATTTGCAGGCTTATTTCTTCAAAGGACACTTCACTCTTAACCACTGTCATCCGAACATAGTTTGCAGATTACCGTTTTCTGCTCTTTGTTTGACCTTTTAAACCCGAACCATATCCATATAATGGAAGTTGCACAGGTATGTTTGACCAACTCTTTGTCAGCCATTTTCTTTAATTTATAAACCAGGCTGTATGTGATCTCTCATTTTCCAGAGGATTCGCTGGCGTAGGCTGATGCTCATAATGACGAAGCCTAAAGCAACTACTTTTAGGAAGCCTCTACCGCGGTAGGACGGTATAGTCAAATACAAACCGTAGGCCACATTCATACCGGTATATTTTGAAACCGCTCATACCATCGACCCCTACTTCATACTCACCCAATCCAGCCTGCATATCAGGGGCGAGGCTAGCTCCTTTTTAGGGGTGCTTCAGCACCCCTAAAAAGGAGCTCAGCACCCCTAAAACTTGGAGTAAGAATTGTTGTTATTCTAACATTTTTGTTCGTCTTTGACAAGGTTAAATAATATCCAAAATCTACTCCGTAGTTTGTGGTTTAAAATGTATGTGTTAAGGATGAAAAACACCCCCGCTTAGCAAATGGTGTCGTCCTCTCCTCTTCTACTTGTCCTCTACCTGCACCGCTCAGCACAAACCGCATCCAGCGTGAAACACACGCAGAGTGCCAACCCGTTATGTAGTGTTGTCAAATAACTAAGTTGCTCCAAAGCTGTGTCACATCTTTTACCATATCGGTGAGTACTGGAGTCAGTATCCTGAATCACCATGGTACACCTATATAAGTGTTTATTTTCGGACTATTTAAGTCCAGCGTGTCGCCGCCGCTGTGGAGTAGCACAGGACCTGGGTGACTCGTCCATAGTCATAAACGGAGAGAAGTAACGCCGGTTATAATGTTCTTCTGCAAGACGCATGCAGTTCTGTTTATTAACTGCTAGAGCGTGAAAGAAAAACAGCAGCGCGACAAATAAACTGCATACCTGTGTAGTGCGGACATGTGTAGTGCGTACCTGTGTAGTGGGTGCCAGGCCCATCTGTGTGATCTAGAGAATTACAGAACGGCCGGTACTCCAGGACGGCCGGCCCACCACCCGCAAAACAAACGGACTCATCAACTGTTTTTTTTCTTAATGCAATATTCCTGTTTGGTGTAGTGGGTTACAGCTCTTGGCTGTGGAGCCGTAGAACCCAGGTTCAATTCCCCAAACCAGATTTCATAACCTTATTTTTATAAATATTTTTTTTAACTTTTATTTTCAGCTAAACTTCAAAATTGTAATTGTAAAATTCCACATGCAGTAGCTAATATTAAGAAATATGTTGTGTGAACTCTCACAATAAGCTTGTGCTCTATAAGGATTTAAAAATAAATCTGGATTTTTGAGTAAGTTGAACCAATGTTAAAATGATTGTTATTTTTCAATAGACATTTTTGTTTTTGTGTGAAAAGTGGGTGGTGGCAGTGAGGCTCATTGGGTACTCAGCACCCCTAAAGCTCTGACCCTAGAATCGCCCCTGCTGCATACATAGCTGTCTGTGAGGAACAAGAATCAACTAGAAATAACCACAAGTGGACAACAGACAAGATTACCTCACACCATTTCCACCTGTGTGGAGTGACAATTTATGGCTCTATTTGACCAACAGATTTTGTTCTACTGCTGACGACTGTTTGACAAATGTATCAGCGTAAATAAAAGGTTCTATTGTTCTAATAACAGGAACTCCTAAAACCCAAGAATGGGTGTGCTTTATTTAAAGGGAGATTCCTGCAAATGAATAACACACAATTGTCCCATGTTTTGTATGCAAATAAAATAAGCATTTGTAAATTGCTGCTGTTGATATCTCCAGCTTCGTCTTTTGGGTTACTCGATCGCTTGTCAAGGCTTCCAGAGACATGGACACAGTAAGAACATGCACACACACACACAAAGCACATGGTGTGTTTAATGTGACCAGCACAGTCACTTTCTGTATATGTGACAGGCTCCTCTGGGTGGATAGAAAACCATCTGCCTCCCTCAGTTTGTCTAACATATTCCTCTGTCTGCCTGGCATATCCCTGGGAAAAAATCCCTAACAGTGATGGAAGAAAGGTGGGTGGGGCGAGAGAAAAAGGGAGACTGAGATAAAGAAGAGTGCTGGATGGAGGTAGATGGGTCAGAGACAGAGGAACCTGAAAAGGAAGAGATAGATAAATGGAGAGAAATAAGAAGATAAGTGAGTGAGGGAGAGCTGTGGCCAGATGAATCTAACTAAAGAGAGATGGTGTTTGAGGGGCTGAATCAGACTCTTATTTACTTTCCCAATTATATTTATAAGACACAAGTGTGTGTGTTTGTGTATGAGTGTGTGTGATCCAGTTTCATACATATGTGGATCTAAAGTCTCCACAGAACAGGAAAAAAACTGCCAAATTGGTTCCTACAAGTTTTTTGGTGTCACGGGTGAGTTATGTTTCCACATGGGACTGTTAGAAGGGTGTACACAGCTAGTTCCATGTGGTTAGTTCATTGTTTTCACATTTGAGCCTAATCACCTGGGCTATTTAGGTTGCTTTTTGGGTTGTGCTCTTTGCTTGGTATTATTTATGTCACGTTATATGGAGGTGAGTGTTAGAGCTTGAACTGTTTGAATATTTGTATATTCAATATTTGAATCAGTGTTGCTTCTAGGTTAAAGCATTACATTCTATTATATTTAGGGTTAGGCTAGGGCTAAATTAACCCTTTTGCACGTATGACCATACCGGTGTGATCTCTGATGCGTACGATCAAACCAGTGTCACAAGAACGTTTCGTTAGAATGACCATTTAAGTGGCGCAACAATCATTGGTCAGACCACACTTATTTAGCCACTATGAGCTTAAACAACAAGTTTAACTTATTTTGTGAATAGATTTTTAGTGTATATCTTCAAACAATTATAGAGGTAGTAGATATTCAAATGGAGAGGTGAAGGATTACTGACGTACCAATAGCAGCGGTAATATTTTTAGGAACGGGTAGAATTCCTTAGTTGTTTTAATAATGTCATGTCCAACACCAAGGCAAATAAGCAACAGTACACTCTAAATGATCACAGTGCGATGCAGCGCACGCTTAGAATGAATATGTCTTCTGTTAAAGAAGCCTGATAATATAACCTCCTCAGACACACAGGCCAGACACACGCATCATAGAACAATACCACACAAAGACATGACCAACACAGGGGACCTATATACTCTGTTACGTTCCAGCTCCCAAAGGGAGGGGAACCAGACAACCCATTGCTCAGGCCCACCGATGCCAGCAAAAGAGGTATAGTGTTGTGGTGCGAGAAAAGGACACAAACTCTCAAATACCGTAAAACAATGCTTTTATTTAGCCACGGTATTAAGTAAATGAAAAATACTAAACAATAGTAATGTTCTTGGGAAATTGGGGAGGGCTGGACAGACCAAAGCAAAGAAATAAAAAAACACAACCACTAACCTCCAAGTAACATAAACACATAAGAACAAACCATATCTGGCACACGACCAAGGTGCCCTAACCAAACTTACAGCTGGTGGTCCGCCCAGGTCTAGCTAGTGTTTCTAGAAAGAAGTATACCTACGGGTGATGTATACCCCAGGATAGCTCTAAATCTACTCCCCAACTCCATAAAGAACAACAAAGGAAATAAAGACAATTATTACAAGTTATAATCACAAACAATCACAAACAAACAAAATGCTCCGTCCTGCTGTTACAAGTTCCCACTGGAACACAAACTGTGGTTAACTAATACACCAAAACAATGTCAAAGGTTCTAAACAAAAATGTTAGGGAATCATCTTAAAAACATAAAGACCCCCACATAGGGTACAAACCAAACAATCAGCAGGAACCGAGAGACCGAACTGATCCAACCCTGGGCTTTTTAAAGACCCCAGGCAGCTGCAGCCACTGATGAATGGGCGGAGTCCCAAGTCCCAATCACCCATTGAACCACCAATCAGCTGCCGGAACAGTCCCAGAAGCTTTCTTGCCTGTGGGAAACACAAACACAGCAAACACCAGCAATACCAGCAACAAAACAACCCCAAAAACGAACCCAGAGCTCTGGGGACGTAACATCTACTAATGAGGAAATGGGCACTAGGTGTTTGTGATGACAAGGCCGGACAATAATGGGATGGAGAAAGGAACGATGGCAGCCGGTGCCATAAACCGGTGATGACGAACGTTGAAGCCTCTAGTGGCGGTTGAATGGCTTTTGGAGGGAGCACTGACAATTCTACAGGAAATTAAAGGTTATGTATGTGTAATGTTTGAAGAAGTAGTTTGTAAATCAAGATTAGAGGATGTTTCTCATGTCTCCTAGAAAGAGAGGTTGGATAGACCTTATGACTCTTAGCCTGCATTGCAATGTAAACACACCATATTAATCTAAAATAGCTCAACTTCATCATCACAACCTTAAACAAACGATGATTTACAATGATGACATGTGTCTATTACCAAGTATGCAAGAATTGGAATGTATTATTTGTCATAAGCATTTTAAAACATGTGAATAATAAAATAATAAAATGTATTATTACCACACAAATCATTGTCAGATAGCTTGTTTATTGATACAAACAACATGTGCCACCACTATTCTCACTGTTACTCAATCACAACACAGTCCACAGTCGCTCACTAGTAATTCACTTACATTTTCATTTACATAGCTACTATGTTTTTCAATCTTCTGGCTATTGAGGTACCTGAACCTGAGGCAACCAATCAAATCCGGGTCGAAGCTGCTGATGAGCATAAAAAAGGGAAAAAAGAAGGTGATGGTCAATACCCTCCGAAAAGCACAGGTTTGGGGTCAAATTATTTATTCTGTGTGATGAAAAGACAGGAATTGTCCAGGACATTATTATCTACACAGGATCAACTCCAGAATGATGAGAGGCTTGAGGTGTCCGGTTGTTTGGTAATGACCATGCTGGCTCCTCACTTTGCTAAGGGCCACAGCCTTTACGTGGACAACTGGTACAGCAGTCCAACTATGTTTCAGAATCAGAACAGAATCAGAAGATCAGAAATCAGAATCAGAAATCAGAAAATCAGAAAAGTGTTTAATCGCCATTGAATGTGTGAACATACAAGGAATTTACCATGGCAGGAAGGTGCTTACATACAACATATGAATAAACAATATAAATTATACTAAAGGGCTAGAGGGATAGTAATGTACAAAAAAGTAAAAACAAGATACCGAAAAAGATACCAAAAAACATCAGCATCTCTTGTCTAGAAGCACAGGGGCCTGTCGCACAGTCCAGTGTAACAGGAAGTGTATGCCCAGAGTCAGCAGCAGGAAGATGGGAAATTCCAGGACAATGGGAAACAAATGCAATGTTGGTAAACAGCCCGCAAAACCACCAAGTAGTACAAGAAGATATTATTTCCTCTTCTGGAAGCGGCGCTTCTCAACAGCCATAGTGTACACCGCCAGCTGACGGGTAAGATAATTTATGAAGTTTCTTTGTAAATGGGTATAAAGATTAGATATAAATGCATAATTGAAACCCACTCATTCTCTCAATTCCCTTATAGGTAAGGTGCAAACCTATCAAGAATAGAGAGAACCTGATGTAAGAGCTCCTGGAAGAACATCACATCCCTCGCCGTTCACCAGTAAGAGGCCGCCCTCCGCGCCTCACTGCACGGCACTTCCCAGCTGAAATGCCTCAAACCAAAAAACAATAGTCGAACCAGGGGGCACTGCAGAGTCTGTCTGTCCGAGACCAGGAAGCAGGGAAATTAGACATAGTTCATCTGTGTACCTTGTAACACCTTGCTCTTAGGAATACCACACACTCAAGCATTATTGAGCCATTGTATTAAATGTAGTTTTGTTTTTTGTGGTCCAGAGATCCGTACTCAGGAATACATACTCAGGTCCGGATGGCGTTCAGCTAATTATCCAGTCCCAAAAAAATCTTCACAGTTACTTAAAAATGTACAGACCATATGGTTAACCTTAACTATACCCAGCCCCCGCCTACAGCGTGTCAGAGCTGTTCCCCACCTATAGCGTGTCAGAGCCGGTCCCCACCTCTAGCGTGTCAGAGCCGGTCCCCGCCTACAGCGTGTCAGAGCCGGTCCCCGCCTACAGCGTGTCAGAGCCAGTCCCCGCCTACAGAGTGTCAGAGGCGGTCCCCACCTATAGTGTGTCAGAGCCGGTCCCCACCTATAGCGTGTCAGAGCCTGTCCCCACCTACAGCGTGTCAGAGCCGGTCCCCACCTACAGCGTGTCAGAGCCAGTCCCCACCTACAGCGTGTCAGAGCCAGTCCCCGCCTACAGCGTGTCAGCGCCAGTCCCCGCCTACAGCGTGTCAGAGCCAGTCCCCGCCTACAGCGTGTCAGAGCCAGTCCCCACCTATAGTGTGTCAGAGCCGGTCCCCACCTATAGCATGTCAGAGCCAGTCCCCACCTACAGCATGTCAGAGCCAGTCCCCACCTACAGCGTGTCAGAGCCAGTCCCCACCTACAGCATGTCAGAGCCAGTCCCCACCTATAGCGTGTCAGAGCCAGTCCCCACCTACAGCATGTCAGAGCCAGTCCCCGCCTACAGCATGTCAGAGCCAGTCCCCGCCTACAGCATGTCAGAGCCAGTCCCCGCCTACAGCGAGTGTGATCATAACATTAGGTTACTAAGGTTAATACCAACAGGGTATTATTAGGTACAAGGCACTACATTCTCTGGGTGTAACGTTAACATGCAGTTGTTTTAGAATACATTTTGAATAGATCATGTTGTTTTTAGTTATGGATTATATAGATATGACAGTGTAAATGTCTTTTCTGCTATTTTGTTTTAAATCAGATTCTAGGTATTTACCTAGCTATCATGTCTTCCATAAAATCTTGAATAAAATACAAAAAAAAAATGATTTACTGCTCTCCTATTTTGGACGATGGAGCATTTTTTTATAATTCTATTTCATTTTTGTGCTTGGTATTTTTTGACCCGGATTGCCCATTTTGTTATTCAGGTCTTGCAAAGCTCTGCCACTCATCTGGCCTCCCTCACTGCCACTTCCTGAGCTCTTCGTTGTTTGTCCACCATCCCACCCTAATGGGATTGCAGCTCTCACTCAGTGAAAGCGCTTCTTCCTTCTCGCAGCTCAACAATGAAACCAACATCCCCTTGAAGCCTAGTCTTGTATACTCCGAACGTGGGTAACAACACAAAGTATGGTAACACAACTGGCTTTTCTTGCACACATCCTACAGCTGAACATCTCTAACAACTCGATCATAAATTCTAAGTTTGTGTTGGCGCTGAGATTTGCAACAATAATTATGCTTATGCAAAATGTAGTTGTTTTCTAAAGTGCTAGCAGAGGAGCAGTAAGCAATTAAAGTTATTAAAACAGTACAACACTTTTACTCAGCTAGCTCGAAATTCAAATACATTTTTGCGTAATTGATTACTAGACTTCGATCAAGCCTCTTTCTACACGTTTTCTGACCCTGGATTGTGTCTGAGTGAAGAATAATGTCAGTCAGTGTGTTCATGACAGTGTGTGTTTGTGTGTCAGTCTCTGCATGACAGACTGTGCAGAAAAAGAATAAGCTCCAGACTTTTCTCTTATCTATTAATTCCTTCATTAAGCCCTTATCATTGGTTTTTAATGCTAATTAAGATGCTCTTTAATGTGATGACAGGCGGGTAAAAGCCTCTGAGCCCCACACGCTTTCACTGTGCATGTTATGAGTCCCAAGACAGGAGAAAGTTACCATAAAGTTACCCTTTTCCTCCATCTAACCGATCAGTAGGCTCTGGCCACTTGTCGTTTCTCTGGCCTTAAGTAATTCACCTCTTATTACACTGGTGTGCCTTTCCCTATCATCACACAATGTAGTTTGTTGTCGATTTCAGTATATATGCTGTGGCTACATCTTTGCCGGCCAAACAGAAGCTTATTTTGCAAGCATGCAGCAGCTTGACTTGTGCCATCTCCCAATTCAATTTCTTGTTAATTCAAATCAGATCGGTTCATTTGATTTGGTTCTTTTGTCAATAGAAATGTCACATGGCTGTTAACAAAGAAAGAGAGCTATGCTTTCAAAGCTAAAACGCATTCTGGACATGACTTAGCTATCAGTGGCACAATAGGAAATGCTCGTCAATTGAAGAGATTGGTGAGTGAGAATTCTGAGAAGGACGGACTGACTTTTTCCAGTCTTAAGACCTACTGCTGCTATAGGATTAATGAAAGTCATGGACTATAAATTCTCTGTTCAGTAGTTCAGTGGGTGTAAGCACAGAGAAAAATAGATAGTACTAGTCAATATCAATAAAATTATTGAAAAAAATATTATTAAGAGTATCATTTACTACATAAAAATAAGACAGACTATTATTAACAATGGATTAAACTCAGGCTTTGTCTTTAACCTTGCATTTGGCAAATTAATTCAGGTCATTATGAAGAGCTATTCTCTTTATAGCTCTAAATAGCTCTCATTGATAAGTGTGCCATATGCAGATCAAGCAGATAGACTTAGGTTACATGGATGTGATTGCTTGGGAAAGGACAAGCCTTAGACGGGAAGCTGGTTGCCAACACAGGGACAGTTCAGCAGACGTAGAGTTGAGGAGAGAGAGTTGGAGACAGAGGAGGAGTATCAGTAGAAGCAGCAGGAGAGAAATGTATGAAGAGAGAGTAAAAACTGAGAGTAAAAACTGAGAGTAAAAACTGAGAGTAAAAACTGAGAGTAAAAACTGAGAGTAAAAACTGAGAGTAAAAACTGAGAGTAAACATCTAGTAATAGGCTGCACTCGGCCTATGGTGAATTAAAAGAAGTAAACAACAGATGGAACTTCAAGGTTTTCTCCATTTCTCCGTCCCCTTCCTTTATCACTATGACTATTTTATTGTACTGCTGCCATTCCCCCTGTCTCCCTCTGTATATCTCTCTTTCCAACTTTAAAGCATGCATTAGGGGGATTTCCTGAAGACCATTATCTAGTGGTCATTCGACACCCTCAACCCCAACTGCAACAGACTTGAACGTTTTTGAGAAACTAGTAATTTCCGCTATGCAATCTGTATTTTGTGCTGGTGCCTCACGGCCACCTTTAAGGTCCTGAATGACATCATAGCCACCATTGATAAAAAGCACTACTGCGCAGCCATTTACATTAATCTGTCAAAGGCATCTGATTCTGTTAACCATGGTGTTCTTATCAGCCGACTCAATAGCCTGGGCTTCTCTCATGACTGCCTCAACTTGGTTCTCCAACTACGTCTCTGACTGGGTCCAGTGTGTAATATCACAGGGCCTGCTGTTGGGACCCAAGGCTGTCTCCATGGGAATAACATAGGGTTCGATTCTCGAGCCGAATCTATTTTCTCCCCAAATTAACAATGTGTCTCTCGATGTTGGGGACTCTCAGATTCATCTGTATGCAGATGATACCATTCTGTGTACATCCGGCCCTTAGACTGTGCTCACAAATCTCCAGGAGAGTTTTAATGCCATTAAGCATTCCGTACGAAACCTACAGTTACAAACCTACAATTACTAAACTCTGGTAAAACTAAGTGCATGCTTTCCAACTGATCACTGCCCACACCTGCCCATCTACCTAGCATCACCACGCTAGATGGGTCTGAACTAGAATATGTTGATATATACAAATATTTAGCTGTCTTGTTTGGCGATGTCATTTATAGAACTGCCACAAACTCTTTCTTGACAAAATTGGATGTAGTTTACCATAGTCATGGGTTTTGTTATCAATGCCCCATACAACACCCACCACTGCAAGCTGTACGCTTTAGTAGGCTGGCCGTTGTTAATAACTCAGTGTTTAACTTATTTGTTTAACTTAACTTGTTTATGCTAGGAAAAGTCCTGCTGTACCTAAGGTCTTTAGTCACCATTGCTCTACCCACCCACAGTCTAGGCTCAAGCACGTACATTGCCTTAGTCACCCCAAAAGTCTGCACTTCTTTTTCGTGGCCAATCCTTTCAGTTTTTAGCCGCCGATGTCTGGAACAAATGACAAAAAAGCCTAAAACTCAAAACCCTTATCTCACCCATTTCCTTCAAACTACTCCTGTCTGAATTTTTGTTCAATCACTGAACGTGTTAACTTGCCGTGCCCATTTTGCACAGTGGATCATTTTCACCTGTACTGCTGTCATACCTGTTCACATTTTTTGTATTGATCCTGGATTGCCTTGTAGAATCCCACTTCTATTTGCATTCTTGTATTCTGTGTATTTTCAATCGGCCTACCAGGTTAAAAAAAAGTATTTAGTAGAGCATGAAAACACTTTTTCAACATGTACTTTTTGTGTGTGTGTGTTTATAAAAACATTCTGTTGCAATCTTTGCTTTTATTTTTGGAGTATTTTTTCTGTATGAACATTTTGTTTATCCTTGTGTGTTGTTGTGTCTAGTGTGTGCATGCATAGAATGGGACATTAATTGCTTTACAAGCACAGTTCCTTCGTGCTCAGTCTAGTCTAAGTAGGGGATGTGACTCATCATCAGGATTAAATATTCTGACATTTCAGCATAAAACTCCCAGCATGCTCTGCAGCAAGCGCATGACTGAGACAGAAATTCCGCCCTGGCATTTCAAACCCACCAGCCCCATTGATTGCCAGATAATAATAATTACAAATGACAAATTACCTTAAAACTGGACCGATCTAAAATGCCAGTTTGTCTCTGCCGGTAGTGCAACACTGCACAAGTTAACAGTAAATAAAACACCAATATGTACCAATATATTTACAATAAACTAGTACTCATTACTCATTCAGTGAATAATGCGTAAACAAATAGATTGCAGCTGTTGAGTATGTCTCCTAATATACAATACATACAGTAACTGAAGGGGGTGACATTGTTCTGCTGAACACACTCCATGTTATATTCCTCCACTACATCCCTTTGGGCAGGATGAGGGAGCCTAGGGAATACACCTCAGGATTATTAAAAAAGAATCACATCAGGGTCAGAAGTTAAGATGCCGATAAGAAAGGGTTACACACGTAATTGTCCTGAAAACAAGAGTCTAGTGGTAGGTGGTCAGACCTGTGGAACCGGCACATTAATTACTTACTATTCTATCCTGCATGGCGGAACACCAGCACATAGGTCATAGGAGGCGGCGGAGGGGCAGAGAGATGGATAAGGAGGTGAGAGATAAGACTGTGGGATAGTCTGTGCGTGTGTGTGTGTTTGCCTGGCTGGCTGTCTGAGTGGGTGTAAGGTTCGTGTGTTGGTGACGTCCCCTGGGCCAGAAGACAGGGGAAACAAGGTGTGATTAATTCCTCCCTGACTGTGTGGGGGGAGCATTCTTCTGAAAGTGCTGGAAGGACAGGGAAAATGGAGTAGACAGAAAATAGCAAGGCTCTGTTTCCCTCCACTCCCCGGATCGGTAGCTTATTGAATGATTCGTCTTTTTAAGATGGCCTACTTGACCAATGAGAGGGGTCGGGTGGAGAACAGAGGCCCGGTCTATGTCTGCATCCTGCCCTAAAAAGGATCAATAGGGCTAGAAGACGTTGATCTGTTTTCAGCCAGCCCATCCAGTGACTTGCCTGAGATTTTCTAGCATCTCAGTGGTCTGGTTCAGTAGCGTCTATTTGGGCTAGCTTTCTAACAACTCAGTGGTCTGGTTCATCAGCGTCTATTTGGGCTAGCTTTCTAACAACTCAGTGGTCTGGTTCAGTAGCGTCTATTTGGGCTAGCTTTCTAGCATCTCAGTGGTCTGGTTCAGTAGCGTCTCTTTGGGCTAGCTTTCTAACAACTCAGTGGTCTGGTTCAGTAGCGTCTATTTGGGCTAGCTTTCTAACAACTCAGTGGTCTGGTTCAGTAGCGTCTCTTTGGGCTAGCTTTCTAACAACTCAGTGGTCTGGTTCAGTAGCGTCTCTTTGGGCTAGCTTTCTAACAACTCAGTGCTCTGGTTCAGTTGCGTCTATTTGGGCTAGCTCTCTAACATCCCAGTGGCTTGGTTTGCTAGCATCTCAGCGTCTTGGTTTGCTAACGTCTCAGACGGCTGGTTCGCAGTGGCGACTTGTCATTAGGAGCAGGCTGTGCCCCACCTGTTGTCAACAGAAAAAACTGCAACAAAATATATATAATAAAATATTAGTTTTATTTCTCGAAGATTACTTTCATAATATATTATCTATGAATTATGACTATATTTTTTTCTCAATTGCATATTATTTGTGTGAGGTTTTTATTCATTGGTCCCTGGCATGCTGCTTCAGACTGCATTTGCCGATTCGAGTTCGCAGTCGGCCATAGATTAAGCGTGAGGTGGGGCTAGCCCCTCTCTCCCGATGCAAAGTACATTAAACGTGTGAAAACATTAATGCGCATGCTCAGAATGTAAGCGTGGTAGTCAATCGCACAATTTTTTTGCCAAGTGGGGCAGTCAGCTCGTGGGGCAGTCAGCTCGTAGCCCCACTACAGCGTCCATTTGTATTTCAGACCTGATTGGCTGTCTGTCTGGCGCTAACATTAGCCTGCAGAAGAGCGTGAGGTTGGATTCTTGTAGTACCTAGCTTGTCAGCTTCGCTAACGGATTAGAACAATGAATACAGTGAATTTTATTCTGGAGCACCGGTTTGATACTCAGTTGGAAGAGAAACTTGAAGTTAAGCGACTTGGGGCACATCAAACACTGGGGGATTGTGTTATTACACAAACCACTGGTAAAGTTAACCAGCCGCGACTCAACGCATTGGCCATGTTGTCCATCGAAAGCCAGCTTATTCTGGAGCTACGTGACTTAATTCCCAAAACAATCAAAAAGTTTGCCCAGAGGACGATCCGCCGGGCGGCTTTTCTCTTTAAGTGAGCCATCAGCCATGGTGAGTAAATGCATATTTTATTATTTGGCCTTTGTGGTGCTGGTCCGTGCATTGGTCATAGTTTTGTGTTAAATCGATTGATTAGCCGGTGACAGGTGTCAATGTGTCCATGCTCATCTAATAGATAATATCTATTGGGTTTGTAAATGTGACAGTGGTCATTGTACATGTGTGTAAGAGGAGAGCAATTACACAATAAGGTCTCCCTCCAGGATGTGTACTACAGCAGTAGCCCTTTTGTTAAGTGTTTTGTAGAGTCACGCTGTTTGTTGATGTGTTAAATAAACACATCAGTAGCAAAGAGTGTTTTGTAGCTTTACTGGGATATATTCTATTTTGAAACTGTTTGTGCCCCACCAATTTATTACATATAAAAACGCCACTGCTGGTTCGCTAACATTTTAGTGGAGCCTCTACAATAGTGTGGTGAAAAAAAAACATTGTCCTGAATTCAGTCAGAAAGCATTGCTGTAGCCATTGAACATGTAACTAGGCTGTGCAATTAAATATCTGTTTTACATTAACAGAGCTTGCCAATCTTCCCTTGCACGGATCCGTCAAATTCATCTGGTTTTAAATCGAGTACAGCATGCCACTTAAATTCCCTACTGCCGAACATATTGTGGCGGATTAAAGAAAACCTTGAATTACATTACATCATTATGAATACCTTCCAACGGTGCTGGACTAAAATCATGGTGATCTGGTATGGAACTGTGCAACTGTATGAATGGAGAAAATTGTCAAGAAAGGCAAATAACCCCTCCACTCGTCAACACAAAAGCAATCATGCTGTTAGCTCCTCAGTGCTTTACGCACGGAACCATTATCTCAAGGGAAAGTCATTCATTATGCTATTAATGTTCAGGGAATGATATAATTCCATAAATGAAATATTCTTTTCCCTCTTTTACTGCTTGCAGAATGGAGCAGCCTACATGCACAGAAAAATAAAAAAACATTAGCCTACCAACCCAACCTTTTCATAGTGCACCTCTCCCTCTATGCTGTCTATCAGGAGCACTCATTTTGTTGTCAAAATCTTCTGTGTATTACATGATATTTGTGTGTGACATTCTCGCTACAGAGGCCCCCCTGTAACGAATTGCAGTTATGGTGACGCTGCCTGTCTGAAAACCTCTACACGTGGCAGCTCTGTGTGATGGAGTCAGATACTTTGCAATGACACACAATTAGAATGCTTCTGAATGACAGTTGCATTACTCTCTCTCTCTTTTGACCCCATGGGCCAGGTGACTTACATAGATTTTAAAAGAAGGATACAGAAATCCGGGTGACTGTGAGTCAGCAGACCAATTATTCACAGGCTTTCAACATTGTTGTTGTTGATATTGTTATGTGAAATGTGTCTGTTTGAATGAGACGGCAAGTAAAGCTGCTGTCCCATTGGGAATTGCTAATCAACTGCATATCTTCACTGCTTTGGGGCTGCCTGACTGGCTCAGTCTAGAGAAAAGCTGCCTCTAGATGGGGTAAAAGAGTGAGAGAGTAGAAAGTTACATGATCAATATGACAAATGCATTAGTCCAGCTTGATAAACAAACGGAAACATTGTGGCGTGGCAAATGACTAGCTGGCCCTCGCTTCGTCATTCAGGTGAAGCTGCTCTCTCTTGAATATCCTAATGTGTTTTTCCTACCAGAGCTGTCTCATCTCTATGACTACCTGTCATTGACTGGCAGAGCTGCTGCACAGCACAGAAACCCTGTGGAGTGATGGCTGTTTGCTTCTGTAAGGAGAGCACCTGCATGTCGCCCACTGATCCACTGAACCAATGATGCCAGAGGGAGAAGGGAGACATCCGCTTGTACCACCTCCAAAGTGAAACGGACGAATACAAACTGCCTGGGGACTGCCTGGGGACCATAGACCTTCTACTTTTTCTTCAATTGGGAGACAGACAGACATTCAAATGTCTCTCAGTATTTGAAGTACATGCCGGAAGATATTAGGTAGGGTTTGTTGTGGGTGGTCGGGGAAAAAGAAGGACACTGTGATTAGGGTTGATAGCTGGCATCTGGGCAAAGGCCAGCCCTCAGATGTAAGCTGCAGTGGGGCTGTGCATGCTGTCAAGTCCGACCCTCATGCTAAGTGCCGGATGGGTGAGTCAATGGGTAGGCAGGTGCCTGGTCAAAGCACCACTGATTTGCCAAAAATGGACCTACGCTTGTTTGAAAAAGACAATAGAATGTAATTAATGACGTCGGAAGATTTATTTTATCACAACTATTTCCAAACTATGTTAGAAAATGTAAGCTCCCACCGGTCACCAGCTTAGGTAAAGAAAAAATGCAGTATCTGTTACTTTAGAGGTGGGATAGCAGGTAGTGTTTGAGATTCATAAAAAGTAATAGCAAGTGGTAAGTTAGACAGTTAAAACCACACTTCATTGTTTACATAGTTTGCTGAATTTAATGTGTCATATGATGACTCATGTTTCTTCATTCAAAGCATTTAAAAATGTACAGTTTTTGGACAAAAGTAAAAAAAAGTGTGAAATGCCTGAAGATCAACATATAATATCCATGAATTTTCTATGCTTTGAGATGGGAGTGTACCAGTATATGTTAATAGATATGTTATGGTATATGTTAATTAATAGATATGTTATGGTATATGTTAATAGATATGTTATGGTATATGTTAATAGATATGTTATGGTATATGTTATGGTATATGTTAATAGATATGTTATGGCATATGTTAATAGATATGTTATGGTATATGTTAATAGATATGTTATGGTATATGTTAATAGATATGTTATGGTATATGTTAATAGATATGTTATGGTATATGTTAATAGATATGTTATGGTATATGTAATAGATATGTTAAGGTATATGTTAATAGATATGTTATGGTATATGTTAATAGATATGTTATGGTATATGTTAATAGATATGTTATGGTATATGTTAATAGATATGTTATGGCATATGTTAATAGATATGTTATGGTATATGTTAATAGATATGTTATGGTATATGTTAATAGATATGTTATGGTATATGTTAATAGATATGTTATGGTATATGTTAATAGATATGTTATGGTATATGTTAATAGATATTGTACCATCAACAGAGAGCTGGATATCATAATAATGATGCTTTAGCTTGGCCAGGTCGCCGTTGCAAATGAGAATTATTTGTCAATCGGCCTACCTGGTTAAATAAAGTTGAAATTAAAAATAACGCTGTGTTACATCTACCACCAAGATACAAACATTATAACCATTTACAAGTTAAGCGAATAACGCTAATCATCTCCTAACCAGGGCTCATGTCTAGGTCTGGTTAGATTAAATGGTAGGAAAACAATCAGTTCTTATAGTCAACGTGTTGGATGCAGAAGAAATGTGCACGGGTAGACCTCAGTGACTTTGTTTAAGGGCAATTTGTTATTGCCAAGTGACTGGATCAGAGTGTATCTGAAATGGCAAAGGCTTGTGGGGTGCTCCTGGTCATCAGTCTGTGGAGGGACAAACCACAAAATGGTGATAGGGTGTAAAGATAAAAAGGTGGTCATAAAATGTAACACATAATGCTACATATAATGCTAATGATGGTTACAGGAGAAATGTGTCACAATTCACATTGCATTGCAACCAGCTGCATATGGGGCAGTGCATCTGCAGAACGCATAGAGTGCACACGAGGACCTCTGTCCACCATCGAAAGCACCTAGAATGGCCATGTAAGCATTGCAAATGGACATAGGAGCTGTGGGAAAAGGTTGCCTGGTACAATGAATCCCGTTTTATTTCTTTTCTTTTTTTGAATCTTAAAAATAAAAAAGGTAATGATATTATTTGATTGAATTTTATTTGATTATATGAACTTTGATTATTTAATTATTGACTGATTCCTTTTGGATTGTGATTGGGATTATTTAAATTTTTTTATGAAGGATGCTCATTGGCTAACATATAAATTCAACATATTTTACTTTTTGACATGAACATTTAAAAAAATACCTGGATAGGGACAGCGCCCCTTGACAAAGAATTGTATATCACATATAAAAGTTATCCATCAGTGTTACTGTTGTCTAAGAAGGGCGTACATTTTAAGCATTTGACATATATTTATATTTACTGTAGATTAGATTAGATTCCATTTTAATGTTATAGAACAGTACAAGTACAGTACAACAAACTGCAGATTGCATCCAACCGGAAGTGCAAAAAGAGCTGTGCAAAATGGTATGCAGGGCAGTGTGTCAATGTGCAATGCATGAGTCAAGTGAGATGAAGGACAATGTAAGGATGTAAAATTGACATGGATAAGTAAGGTGTTTAGTTCAACAATGTAACAAAATGCAAATGTGCAGAGGGCAGTACAAGCGGAAAGCATCTGTGCATGTGGCAATGGAGAGTACAAACAGTATGCATTGTGCAAATGGCAAATAAAATAAATTGGGTAGCAGTGATTAGGGCAAGAGGTAGCAATGGGGAGTACAAACACAAATGGCAAATAAAGTAAATTGCAAGTAAAAAAATAAGGTAAAAGGTACAAAATAACTAAACATTTTAATTATGTCACTACGACTAATGTCGCCTTTTAGTGCTAAGCCTTTGTACCAAAACATCAAACGTAATTTGTCGAGGACCCCTAATTATTAGAAATGTGGGGAATATAGTATAGTCTCCAAGGATAACTATCAAAAACCACCAATTGTATAAGTGACTCTAACTAAAACAAATACAACAACTGAGACCAATCCCAAACGCTGACAGAGAAGAATGTAAACGTTGCATTTTACCTGCCATGCTGATTATTAACGTCAGGCCAAACCCATAAGTAACTGGAACCAATTTGTTTTAGGGGAAGCCCTAGATATTTTAGTGTTGCCGAAAGCTTGCACTGGAGTTAATTTATTCCCCCCTAGAGTAATGCCCGTAATTACCAAAATAAGGCAGTCGTTTGTGTTCATAATCTGTTAGTTTCCCCAGCCTGTCTCGGTGGAAACCAAAAAAATGGCATAGAGAGCACAGGACGCTGGAGAGTCTGACGCGCGCCCTCGTCTGTCGCTGGTAACATCGGAGCAAACGTGTCGTCTGGTGTTCACGCCGTCCGTTAGTAACGTTGGAGAGCGAGCGAGTGCGCAAATAAGGCACAGTCGAGAGAGGGAGGTAGAAGAGCGAGTGCGCAAATAACGCACAGCAGAGAGAGGGAGGTAGAAGTGCGAGTCGCAAATAACGCACAGCAGAGAGAGGGAGGTAGAAGAGCGAGTGCGCAAATAATGCACAGCAGAGAGAGGGAGGGAAAAGAGCGAGTGCGCAAATAAGGCACAGCAGAGAGAGGGAGGGAAAAGAGCGAGTGCGCAAATAAGGCACAGCAGAGAGAGGGAGGGAAAAGAGCGAGTGCGCAAATAAGGCACAGCAGAGAGAGGGAGGGAAAAGAGCGAGTGCGCAAATAAGGCACAGCAGCACCAGCGGCGGCAGCAACGTCAATGTATCTGTGACTTTGAATCCGTTGTACGGAGGATCGGCAGCTCCAGACATTTCAGATTGATCTTGAGGACCCCTCTCCACCAACCGGAGCTGAGGGTTTAATGCTAGAGACAATAAGAGACAATTCTCACGACCCTGTTCTATTTATCCCAGTTTCTTCAATATTTAATGGAAAATGGCGATCTGCTCTCAATCCTACGGTATCTTCTGCCTGTTCTCAATCCAAACTATACTCATCATTAGCGTCTCTTCGCCGGCAACAGGAAACCACCGCTTCCCCCAGCACTACACGTAAGTACAATTTCGACTGAGAAGGAAACGGGTCTATTGCCGAGAGCGCAGAACTGGACTGGTGGCCCACAATCTGCTGCTTACTATAAGGTTCGATAGCCGCGCGATGCAGACTGATGTAGAAACAGTAACGCAGTATCTGAATGATGCCATAGCTCGGTTATAATACACATGTATCTGAATGATGCCATAGCTCGGTTATAATACAGATGAATCTGAATGATGCCATAGCTCGGTTATAATATACAGATGTATCTGAATGATGCCATTGCTCGGTTATAATACAGATGTATCTTTATGATGCCATAGCATGTATCCGTATGAACGAATGGAACTGTAGCATTGGCAATAGTAGGCTACTTGCGCTTCTACCTCTTCCCCGGTCTGCTGCCCATACTTGATTTGAAGTGCATTTAGCCAGAATCGAGATGTTTATGCAGAGGCTACACTTGGTACGAAACAGGTGCTCCCAATAATAGCATGTGCATTTAATTATTTAACATGTCTTAGAATTAGATAGGATTTCCGATCCGTGCAGGACACCTGTGTGTTTCTGTGCTCTTACCAGTCACACATACAGTTGATACGATGCTGCGATTAAACAAACACTTAATTCTAATCCTGTCCAACTTTTACATTTCAAAGTAGGCTACCTATCAAGCCATTCGATTGAGACTTGCCGTTTGAATAAAAATGCACATTAAATTAGAGGTAAAACAGTAGCCATGTTCCAAACCATAACGCTGTATAATCTAGCCCTGTCATAATATTGCTCTATGACACTCACCTCCTTTCAACACGCAACCTAGAAGGAGAACTCTTCAATTGATTTGATAGATGGGCCTAAAGGCTTGTTTCTTCCCTCGACCCTAATCAGAGGAAAACGAATGACCTAACGCAAAAGCCAATACTTTTCGAAGACTAATATTTAAACTATTCCTATTGTGCATTATGTTTCAGCTATTTTGTCATCAAATTTGATCAAAACATTTCTTAATGCATTTTACAATCTGGCAGGTAGCATTCGTCTATGAAAATCTGACCGAATCTACACTAAAGTATATGCATAGGCTACTCAGAGTCTAAAAGCAGTTCCCGGACGGTTACCGCTAACTTTTGAAAAAAATGTTGTAAACGCTATTTGGAATGTTTTTCGGGCATGTATCACTGTGTGACATATAGACTTTTTTATTTTAGTCCTTATGTTGCCCCTTGGTTTGGAGCTGTTTCTGAACCTCTTGTGTCAGGGTGTGTCCCAATCTAGAGCCTACGGGTTCTAGGTTTATCCCCTTTGCTTCGGGAATAAAATACCTAAGCAACAGAATTGCAGCCTTTATCCAAGGGCGTTGCAGTGAGTTAAATATCGTGTGTGACACATTTGGTATTTTGGTATGTTATTGGGAGACCAGTGTATCTGTTTCCAACATTGAGGCGAACATGTCCCCCGTCCACCCTTGCTTGCCTAATTTATGATTATAAGAATGATTAATATCTTTATATGACAATATTAACATGAACACGGGTTTTGTGAGGTGTGAAGTCTGATAGCTGAGTGTAATATCAATATTTTATAATTCGATGTGCTTGCCAAAGGCTCTCATATTCCTCCAATTTCGTTAGAGTGCTCTATATCTTAAACAATTATAAATATATGAAGACGAAACCAACATACAAACGTCCAGGCTGTGGTGACATCAGAAGATAGTTTTGACATCATTAATACAATTTTAACTATAACAATATTTGAACAGGCCCCAATGCATCTCAACTTCAGTGGAGACAAAACCAACAGGTTTAGTAGTATCTCTTCCTAAAATATTCAAGCAACAACTATCCATAATTAATTAGCTCTGAAACAGTATCTCTAGAACCCCTTAAGCTAGAAATACAAACTTTGTTACACATGTTTAAGCTATTTCAACTTAAAACTCTTAAACCTGTATGCAAATGGACTACATTCATACTCAATTCATTAAGCCATCAATAGTATCTATTAGACCTTCCAGTCATGGTGCTGGTCAATGGCGGAAGCATATGCAGAGCTTTGCTGTATAGTTTTATTATCAACTTTAGCTTGCAAAAATAACAAATAAGAAATGGCAGCACTCGCGACACGCAACATAAAGCATAAAACAATGATCCACACAAACCAATGCCAAGAAATAACCTAGTATACTTACTTATTAATGAAACAAGGAGAAGGTTAAAGCCATAATCAAACAATAGTCCGGGGGTAGTTACTTACACTGGGTTGTTAGGTTCTAAACAGAAAATTACATTATAGGGGCCGTTATGCGCTACTAGCCCAATAAATGTCTCCAGTGGGCTAGAGTTTGGTACAGAACCCTCCCCTAAAGGCCTAAAGGCATGTGCTCATAAACGTGCCACCAGAAAACCAAAGAGAGGGCAGGGTGCGAGACTGGTGGAGTCTTCAGGAGCAAAGGATGGTTCCACCTCTAACGCAGGACAGGTTGCCGGAGCCGAGGATGGCTCCGTTCCAAAGCAGGATGAGGTGCTGGAACAGAGCGGGGTGACATTCTGAGATCACGTGGCCACCTCTCTGGGGCTGGCAACAGTAACCCCTCAGATTCCCTCAGCCATTCCAGTGGAAGTGGCGGAGAAGCTAGAGTTCGTTACACTTCCAAGCTGAAAACATAAAGCCAACTTTGTTTCACACGTCTAGGCCATCATCTATCAGTGTTAAAGCCTAAAATGTTTTAAATAATAACAAACTTTACATTTGTAAATGTCTTTTCTAATGAGTATAATTTGGTTGCTTTTTCTTTTAGGGTGCATTTCTTACCCTGATCTAGCTTTCCCCTAGCCAATGCATTGCTTTGTCAGACAAACTCTTTTTGAGCGATCTCATTGTTTATGGCTTAATAAGAACATGTATAGCCTAATTCAAACTCATGCTGTAGGCGTTATCCTCTGAGTTGGACATTATAGCCTATGACATATTAAGCTACTGACTGTGTATGGGGGCAATACGTTATCTGGCTATCAGGCCTGCTTTGGAGGCAATTTGTACCCGAGAGCTGTGTACTGGACCATTGCAGGATTTATTACGACGATTTTCACAGAAACAACTGTGTCAAGATATTTTCGATATAGCTGTTAGGCTACACAGCCCAATATAAATATAAACATTTACAAATTATTATATTATCTTGTCTAAAATTAACATTGTTATTGACATAATAGCCAATTGCATAATCCAAAAGGCATGCCTTGATTTAAACTATAACCAAGTTGACCCTTAAGCCTATATGGTTTCAGCCTAAAAAAATAAATGAAAGCATTTATTACATACAGACTAATAAGACTGTCAAGGTCAATCACAGTTAACTGCAGTGCTAACACAGACATGCCTGATAGCTTTTAACTGCAACTAAAACAGTGCTAATGAGAAGTCTTTAGAGTAAAATTAACGAAAAACACTGAAGAGAATTGTCCAATGTGACATTCGGTAATTCAGAGGAACCCAAGTGTTTGGATGTTATAGTCAGTGCGTGTGTGTGTGTGTGTGTGTTGAACATCAGGTTATTGGTCAATTTTGGCAAATACATCATATATGTTGAATAAGCATAAAGGTAGTGCATCTTCAATTATGAAAGGTTTGCTAACCCTTTTGTTAACTTAACCTCAAAATTCTACTTGCAACCCAGATAATAATTCCTGCAGTTGATTTCATGTTTTTTTTAAATAAAGAAGGTTACGAAAGGCCTAATATGGTCAGACCATAATAATTTCACCTGGCATATCATTTTCACCAATATTACCTACATTACTTTGATTTTCATTTACCTGTATTGGAACGTAAACACAATTAAAATACTCCTAACATGGATTTTCAATTACCGTTAAAATAATATGTGTATAAGTGGTGGATAGTGCAATAAGATAGCCTACACTCCAAATGAGTTGGGTTGCATAAAAAATATATTTGGGGGAATTTTGAATGTTTCAGTTTAGAGTTATGTTTGAGAAAGACAAAATAAAACTATATATTTGTAGCTCACATTGGAGTCCAACCTGTATCCTTCAAAGTTGGATTCTGAGCCCACAGCACCCTTGCAGACTTGTAGAAGGTAGAGGAATTCACATGTTTTCATAGAAAGTGTAGCATATATGTTCATCCACGTCCCAATGTAAACACAATTGGCACGTCCTGACTAATTCTGCAACCTAATGCGAGGTATTGCTTGGAATTATAGGTTGATACCATATTCAAGGCAGTTTTGTCATTTGGCCTTGAATGACAGACTCAGTTATCGTCCCAAAATCCCTGAGGGATATTTTATGAATTGCAGTCCTACTTCTAGATCATACGCTTCCATGCTTGTAAGCGTAATTAACTATTTCTGGTTCATACCAAGCGTCGTTTATAAAAAAGCCTTTTGATTTAACATCCAACATGCCAAATTAAGGTCAACATTAGCTTAAACGTCAGACATGTCCACTATAGTCTGAGCATTTAGAAAGGGTTGCAATATTTCTGAGGTTAGTGGTCATGTCATCTATTTATGGTTCATTTGGTTACATGATGTAGTTTACATAAGTTCGATCAACCCTTGCAGTAACACTGTCATTGTAACTTTAGCTTTGTTGTCTTGTGTAAGCCACAGTGTATGAAAAAATACATTTGACCCCATTAGTTAAAAAGACACCCTTTTCTTTTATTATAAGATTGTATGTCTAATTGTCTATGATAGGGTAGTATTCAAGCTCTATAAGAAGGAATGTTTTCAGCTTGGGGAGAGAAGTATGGCCATTTTCTGTTAGCATCAGAGCATTCTGCTACAGTGTGTGGTCTCACTTCAAGCCTGTCTTCACTTCATTGCTAGGTGACCTTTTCATAGTCAGCATGCTTAGTTTAGCGCGCAGCTTCACACTATCCTCTCAGAGGCACTCATGTGTTTTTCTTGGTCTCAAGGCATATCCCTCATTATAAACAACATTCATTATGAAGAACATTCAAATATGGTATTAACATTTTAACTTGTGCCTGTGCAAAATCATTCTCGACCAACATTATTTTTTTCTTTTTCCCATTGAATTGCCTATTTATTGTTTATATTCTAGTTTTTGTTTTTATTCTATTGACTGCATTGTGGGAGCGGTATTTTAATAAAAACCTGTCTGGAACCTTTGGGAGCCTTGATAGAACAGGCTGTGCAATAAACAGTTTTGGAAACTAATTAGTTGAGGATGAATATAAAATGCATGTATTTTATTATTTTAAATTTTGTGTGTAAAGAACATTGAATTGCTTCTGTCTGCAGCCCTGGTTACCATGTTAACTTCAAGCTTCAGATCTCTTTTCAGATTATTAATGTATCCGTCTTGTCCTTTCTTACTAAAGAATCTGACATTTAATGCTGACATATTTTGTCATGTTATTATTAAGAGATGGCGTTGTGCTGTTGATGGGTGTGATTAGCTATCAGCTGTGTCTAATGGGTCTGTGATAGACGGCCCAGCGTTGGCTGTTATCCTTTTTTCATAGCACAGCCACCAAAAACATCACAGGAGAAAGGGTACAGCTCCATGTTTGTATAATGTGTGGTGACCTTTTCTTTAACATTTGTACATGGCTCAGGTTTTGTTGTTATTCATACATTTTTTAAAGATAGTATGTCGGTTTATGTTATTATCTCTCATTCTACCCCAGTGATGCCTGGGTGGGGAAGGGCTGCATACTATGTTGCTAACTTGCTGATGAAACAGCAGCTCGTGAACCTCTAGATCCATCAAGTCATTTGCAGGCTTTCCAACGATATACAGAGATGAGCTCCAGACGTTTGATCTCTTAATTCCAGACCTGGCTCTTTCCGCCGAGAGCTCCTCCTGCTTATTGTGCACTTCTGCCAGACGTGGAGCTTTTTTATTACAGACCCTTTTAGGCGATGATGCTGATCCAAGCCCATCCAAGACCACACACACTCTGGTGCCGTCCAACCAGAACCCTACCAGTATGAGTAACGGCTGGACGTGGCACTGATGAATAAAAACAGACAGTGGGAGATAAAGACGTTTAGTTTAGTGGATGGCAGAAAGACTGATAGACAGAGACAGATAGTAACTAACTCGCAGACTGACTCGCAGACTGACTCGCAGACTGACTCGCAGACAGACTCGCAGACAGACTCGCAGACTGACTGACAGACACACTGTGATACGTAGCGACAGACATTCTTTGCTTGCCATCATTCATGTCACGTACCACTTGAGGTTCAGCGCCAATTTTTTTCAAACCATTTCCCTAATCAAAATATTTATAAAAAGCTACGCTTACGGCTGTGTGTCTTTGTTCTCACAGAATGATACATTGGGCCGATCGCATTGAGAAGGATCTGGAGAGGACTCTGCAACTGATTACTGGAACCCAGCAAATGAAAGGGGTATGTACATAAGAACTTTACTTTCTCTCTTCCTCCCTCCCTATACCTTCCCCCCCCTCTAGGCTAGTCTAGTATTGTTTCTAGGCCAAGTGGAAACATGAGACATCAGTTTGTTTGTGTTCTCTAGAGACTACACACATCTCTGTCTTTCTGTTTTGCCATTGTGCTGGAGCCACCCCAGTGCTGAGGCAGCAGATAGTTTGGCTGTGTTACACAGAGTTATAGCTGGTTTCCACACAGAGCCAGTGTGCACATTCACAGTGCTCCCAGGACTGGAAATGGACCCAAATCTAATGCTTCGCTGTACAGCGGACATGATGATTCAGCCAGCCATGCCCGAGGTGATTGTAGCATTTGCTAGGGGGAGGGTAATGGCTGTTCCAGCTTCTTGGTAGTGTTGTAGCAAGTATGGCTAACCACGTCCTTGGAGCTTGGTGAAAAAATGGGTGTGTCGGTGGATGGATTGACCACGATATTGGTGACACGGTTTTAATTAGAAATCTCCGCTTCTAAAGTTTTTAAAGAGCCATAGTTTGCCGTTTTCAACAACGCCACTGTACAGTATTGACTGTTGTTTATTTTTCTGTTATTTATTTTTCTGTTATTTGCTTGTGTTACTGTAACTTACTTTGACTGTCAGTTCGATATTTTAGATGGTACTTCACATGCCGTGCATAGCAGGACAGCAGTATTTGGCCAGCTGGAATGAAGGACCCTGTCAGTGTTGTCGCTTCCATTCTATCAACACGATATCACAGGTTTTGTGAAATAGACACGGTTTTTGTACCCAAAATTTGTGACGTGTTGATAGTGCTGATTCTATTGCTAGATGAAATATTTAGCAATATCAGTTACTGTGTAGTATATGACACACAATTATTATTTCACGGCCACTATGGATTTTCAATATTAGGATAGCTAAAAAGCCGATGCACGATTAATCAAACAATTCATGGTTGTAGTCCCCGATTTATTTTAACACACAATACAAGCTTGCTCAAAAAAGAGGACCAAACTGATGTTCACCTGTAAAATATTTGATGAGGAAAAAAATGTATTAGAGCGAAGTGCTATCTCAAGAATGTATACATCTTGCTTGTATACATCCTTGATTAAGTCGAATGCATTGCTTCTCAGCCTCTCTGTCCCGCCATGCATACAACTTTTTCCAACAGTTTTGTTTAACCAGCAGACCTTTGACAAAGTTGATTTAGGCTAAATACTGTAGCATCACAATAATCATATTCAATGCTGTAGGCTAATAGCAAGGTAGAAGCCCGGTTAGTCTGAAAAATTAATCAGCTAGTAATATCAACCATGTGTAGCTCTTTATTGATTATGTGATAATTGACCGTTTTCTAAGTGATGTTTAATTTTAGCTAGAAACTTGCTTTAATATTATGCTCGAGAGTCCCTTCCAAATTCTTCATGAACTAATCTCTTTCCTGGACACCTCAGTCTCAAATTGGTTAAAGGTCTGGTGGACCCATGCTTCAGACGTCTGTAGTCTATCACAACAACTCCAGAAATCAACAGCATGATAGACAACGGCTCAGTCTACGAGCTTAAACAACCATTCTCCAGAGGTGAAAAGAGTACTGAAATATCCAACTCCAGTAGAAGCGTGTGGGGCTTTCGGACAGCAGAGGAGTTGGCTATAAACATTTCTTAATGACATCGATAACAATGAAACAAATTTGCTATATTTGTTCAGGCTAGCTGATATTTTATTTGTTGAAAACAAAAAGCTTGCAGTATGTCATTACACTGCCACCCCTCTTCAGCGTCTTCTTTATGAATGTTTTTTAAACTTTTCAAAAATCTTCCAACATTTATTTTTGTTGACCCTTTGATGACAAAGGGTTTAGCTGCTAATTCATTATTTTCATTATTTTAAGAAAGCGTATTTTCAATCCACGGCAATGCACATTACACAAATCATCAGCAGTCATTGAAGATTCACCAAGCAGAATGCTTAGTTGCACATCCCGTAAACAGTAAAATGTGCTGTTTTATTCAATATTCTGATGATCTGCCCATTTCTTTCAACATGCCAATTTTTGGACACCCTCTAATTCACAGCAATGATTGTCGTGATTCTAGAAGTTCTTTTAGGTGAAGTCATGGCAAGCTACTGAAGATGCCGCCAAGCATCTTCCAGGTTAGGTGTTGGTTATTGAGGATCAAGTTGTGTTTGGGAATTGACAATGGTTGTGATTGGCATGGAGACGTGTTGGTTTTGATATCAAAGGAGTTCTTATTTATACATCGTTTATCTAAATTCACATTGTGTGCATACATTGTTAAGCCAAAAACCTTGCATGCGGCTATTGGTTCTGATGAAGCACGACGGATGGACTAAGGTCATGAGATATGCATTTTCTTTTTTACAATCAATGGGTACATATTTTAATGATTAGTCCAAAGATGTAAGCAAAAATAGACAAACCCCAGCTTATCACTACAGCAAGCTTGAAATGTTGTGGATGGAGACAGCATTTGTGGCTTGTCAACAGTGATGGAGACGTGTTTGTATCACAAATCTCTGTGGTTTAATGGAAGAATCAGGCACAGGCAATAATCCTGCTTGAAGGTTTTTAATGAAACCAAACATCAAATGACAAAAAAAGATATAAAATTTAATGAAATCAAAGTGCTTAACGAAGCAACGACAACATTTACAAAACAGATCTCTAAGCAACACTCACCAACAGTAATGGAAGAAGGACAATTAATGACTCAGTACAGGGATGACTATATGAATGAAAGGAAACTGTGAAACAACCTACGGAACAACGGCGATGCAACCTAGTCTAGCAAACCAGTTGCAGCCTGGCCGATTTCCTTCCGTTAAAATAATAAGAGTTTGTGTAAGATAACCATTAATACTGCCCCAAACACAAGTCGTTACAGTGTGTGGAAAATGCCCCGGCGCCTGGAAAAGCAATTGTAATGTGATGTATTCTGCTCCTCCAGGTTGTGGGTATTTAGTGAGCGGGACTGACAGCCGTGCAAAGTGAACGGGCTATGGAGAAAGAGAAGTATACGGGTGGTTTAGATAGAAGTTGGGTGCAGATTGGAGAGAGTGGCTAGCAGTATTTAGAATGAGGGATCTGACAACAAGAAGAGATGATGAATGTGGACAGATTTGTAGAAACAGAATTGGAGTTGAGAGAAAGACTGAGAGGGAGAAAGAAAAGGCGGGATGCAAATGGATGGATAGTGTAAAAGGAGAGATAGAAGAGGAAAGAGATATAGCTTCTATTAAGGAAGGATGGACGCTCTGTTTCTCTGTTTTTCATTATAATCCTGGTGGCTGGTGGTGACTTGTGTTTTGACAAGACTGTTTGACTGGACACTGGAATTACTTTACCATCTCCAGCTTAGCCCGACCTGTTTGATAAGCAAAGAGTAGGATTACTCAATCTGCCATGGTGGACTGAAGAACACGAACTCTGTGCTCATTACACACAAACGGTTTAGGCCAATAGTTCACAACCTCTTCTAGACAGCCTATTAACACTAGATATGCTGAAAGGTCTCAATTTGACCCAGAGGTGACTTTATTTTGGCGGCACTCTATAAACTTACAGGAAACGACTTACATGAATCACCTTTTAGGATTGCTCCTAGATATCCTTTTCTTGGTTAAAATAGCCACTGGAATAGCGATTTTAAGCTATTTTGCTTCCCCGAGAAAGGTTACATTTCTAGGGGCTTTGGTAGGGTATACATAGCTAGATAGCTAGATTTTGATCGCATCATACTTTCATAGCTTAAAACTTGTTTTTAATTTCTGTTTATCCGATTTATATATAATTATACCAATGTACCACACAAATTATCTTAAATTAAACACATATTTTAAAAAGAAAACTTTTGATTTTTTTTAAACAAATACAATTATTTATTCTTTAAACCAACACACATAGTTTGATGCCATGTGAAAGTCAACAAAGACAATTGTCCTTTACAAAAACACTCAAGTTGGCGTTGAAGTACCCTAATGGACCAGATTGCATGGCTGTATTCGGTAGGGAGTTCATTTCAGTCAGTGCGCTGTTTTCTGCCATAAATATTGTCCTGGTGCTAATATGTGTTGGACGAAGTCGCAGGCTCGACTTTTGACAGACACTCCTTTCCTTACCAACAAAAAGGCAACATTGTCAAGTTGGCAGATGTGCAGGGAACAAAACTAATGATACCTGCCAAACATTTAATTCAAACAGCGATTACAAATTGGATTGTGTGTGGGCATTGAAAATTGTTTCACTCGATTGGCTCTTCACATGTAAATGCCAATATACAAATATTTGCTGTCAGGAAAATGGTTTGGAGATCAGTAAGTCTGTACAAGCCTGGTGCAATGTAGCACATCTAAAATAAATCAACTTATTTTATTTGTCATAATTTCACTCTACTGAATGATATTAGGCAATATTGAATAGCAAAACCTCAAGAAAAAAAACTATAATTACAACATTTGATATAAAGTTAAAAATTAGAGTGCTTTAGCCCTCTAATGAAGTTTGAGCCCAATAAAATATACTTAAAAAAGCCATATTTTTTATTTTTTTATTTGGCTGTATGATATGCGTATCTTTCAACACACCGTGCAAAGCCAATGTTTAATGTGCTACCATACTTTTAGCAAAGGAAAACGTATGGATTGTGCACAATGTATCAGACAGTTGGTGTTGACAGTGCTGCAAAGAAACCAATTAATTTGGTTTAAATTAAAATAATTTGTGTGCTAATATGGTACTATAAAGGCCTACATCTATGTGCAGTTACGATAGTGTACACTTTTAGGCAATTTAAATTCATTTGCAAAGCTTCAACGTTTTGGTTGAACTTTTTATGCACCATCAAACTTTTACCTAGTTTCTATCTATGGTATTGCAAAGACTCACAACATGCGCCATCTACTGGTCTTTGTGAGTCAGCAACACCCTCCTATTTAAAACACGCATAGGTTAAATGACCCATCCCGGTGCTTTTTGTAGTTGAGAATGCCTCGGCGCTTCTAGTGTTAAATGGTGAAGCACTGTAACATATGTTGTGATCTTGATTTATTATAGACAGGAAGGCCGAATCGGCATTAATTATTTTTATTTTACATTTATTTTACCAGGTAGAGATTGAGAACAAGTTTGCAACGGCGACCTGGTCTAGATAAAGCAAAAACGTGCAAGACAACATATGGTTTCACAACATATAGACAGAATACAACAGTGTAAATATCAGTGGGATTATACATGGCAATACAGAATCAAGTGGAGAGCCAATATACTGTTAATACAAGATGGGGAATAAGTAGGTCAGCAATGATATGAGCAGCATTTATTTTATTTATTTAACTTTTATTTAACCAGGGAGACACATTGAAACCGAGGTCTCATTTGCTAACGTGCCCTGGGAACATCAACTCACAAATATAAAAACAATTATATAACTGTGCAACACTGTGCTCTCAAACAGTATGACTGCAACAAGCCATTGAACTTAAGTCTTTTTTTTCGCGTCATTAGCGCCACCATTAGGCCAATGTGATCCATACTTTACTGCTTAGCTAATGTCATGTCCCTCAGCATGTGTGCAGTATATCATCACTCTGAGTCAAACAGTTCCACAGATAGCAACCAATATACACACTTGCATTTTATAGCGCCCGCTGTGGTTGGGGTGAAACTGCCTGCATATCTTAAATCTTGAGATTTAATGAGCATTTATTTAACAAGCCACGCCCACACTTTTTTTTTGTTTAAAGGCAGCCAAGTTTTTTATTACATTTGCCTGAAATCTCCGCCTATGTGAATATTGGTCATTTGGTATGATAGAAGTAGAGTTATGAGTGATTTTCACAAAATCCAACATGGAGAAAATCCATCATGGCAGACTTTATGAATCCCATTGGAAAAATATTTCCTTGTGAGGGTGTGGCATGCTTCCAATGTTGGCTAATTTGGTGGCATGTCACAGCGCCACCATGAGGCCGATATGCAAGGCATTGTAATTGTGTGCATTGGGCATGTAACACACTGTAAATTAAGGCACCATTGGGCCTTTTCATCTCACAGGAATACAAGAAACACAATAGATTTTCAGCAGCCTAGGCATTGGGCATGTATTACTCTGTAAATCTAAAATAATTTTCTTAAACTTTGACACCAAGGTGAGGGAGACAGGGAGACACATTGAGAGACCAATGTCTCATTTGCAAGTGTGCCCTGTGAACATCAACTCAACTTAAAGACAGATACATACAATTAACAGACATACTGACAATTATTGCCACAGTCAATTAAAACAAACACAATTCTCACTATAACAATCTAATACAATTTTCTTCAGAGTAGAGTCAGATGCACTTTGGTATGTTGTATCACCATGGTCTAGCACAGGCATGAAAGTTGACTAAATAGTTTTTCTCCTGTTCTCCAATGAAAAGCACGATTTGTTTATGTAAAAGAAACCAATTTTACACCTAAGCTTTTTAACAAGCTCACTAGTATGTTTCTTAATTGAAAGGTCTCTGTCAATCCAAATCTCAAGGTATTTATATGAAGGGACCCGTTCAATTATAAAACCATCCAAAGAGTGAAGCTGTAAGTCCAGAGATGTCACCTGAAGAGTTTTTAAAAAAAACATGTATTTGGATTTGCAAGTGTTAAGTACAAGCTTTAAGTTTTTAAGTTGTACCTGCACATTATTAAAATCAGACTGTAAACTAGCCATAGCAGCATTGCTTGTTGGAGCACAGGCATATAGAATAACATCATCAGCATTAAGGTGGAATGTGGAACTATTTACATATTGACCAATAGCATCAATGTATATAGTAAAAAGAACAGGTCATAGGTTGGATCCCTGAGAAATATCTCTGTTTACTTCAAGACTATCGGACTTAACTCCAGCCAGCACAATAGTTTGCATTCGGTCTGTAAGGTCGTTATGAAACCAAAAACATGCAGCTGGACTAAGCTTATTGATGACAATTTCATCTGCATGATATCATGGTAAACTGTATCAAATGCCTTTGACAAGTGAATGAACAATGCAGCGAAATAGAGTCTATATACTGCATGTAAAAGTTTAAGTGTATACAGCAGGTAATTAATTTCACAAATTGTACGACAGTGATTGTGGGAGGAAGAGCATTTGTGTATGCCCGAGCAAATTGAATAATTCAAAGAATATAAACAGGCATGACAGCAGTACATTTAAAAATTATCCACTGTGCAAATTGTGCACGACAAAAAGTAAGTGGGGTGTGCACGAAAACCAGACGACAGTTAGCGCAAGCACTGTGCTAACAAGCACTGAAGTCACAAGCACTAACACACTCTCATACACACACCGCAAGATGTTTTTTGTTTTTTTGCGTGACTTGGCAATGATGTAACTTTTGATCAATGTAATTGGTTCCTTGATTTAATAGCTTTTACTCCTGAAGACAATTTACAGTAAAAGCTGAGTGTCCCTCCCTACTGTAAGTAATTACCTTTAAAGGCTGAAGGAGCCCTGACCTAACCTCACTCCATATCCTGTATCCTGCACTGTATCTCTGTTCTCCCTCTCTCCTCCCGCTCTTTGTCTCCCACCTTTTCTATCTCTCACACACTCTCTTGCCCTCTCGGTTTCTCCCTCCCTAGCCCCCTGTCTCACCTCTTAGTGATTTGGGTCCCCTCTGTCTATGTCAGGCCTATTCAAATAGCGACCTGGGGGCAAATTTGGCCCTATTGAACAATTCACCTTTGACTAAGCTCCGCCCCCCTTAGTTACTGTTGCTACGTCCGACAACTTCATCTGGGCTCTGGTTTGGTATCAACATGGCTTATGCTGTGACAGCTCTTCCTGCTGAAATTTGATCAAACTTTTATAAAGCAGCAAATAAAGTGTCCGATAGAAGTAGGCAAAAGGCGCTGCAATATGCGTTTGAAGGCTATATTCAAGACATACAGGTGAAACAAGGCATCCAAAGAGGTAAACGCATACCGGTCACAGTGAAAAAATTAACCACTGTATCCTACTAATCGAGACGGAGGCTGGGACTAACAATATGTCAAAAAGCAACACTGTTCATGCAAAGCTGGGTAGGTCTCTATTCACTTCTATAATCGTTATTACAAAGCAAACAGACTACGCGAGTATAACGTTGTATTTATTAGCAGCGTGTGCTAGCGTATCAACAACTGGTATGCTAGGTAACGTTAGCTGACAACGTGATGTTTTGGTTAGCTCCACAGGGTTTTGCGCGCATTTAAGTGTGTTGGCAGATGTGTAGTTTTAGTCAGTCAGACTTTGAAGTAACAGTGATGTTGGTTTTTCTGTCTTAATCTCTGTACCATCAAGAATGGCAAAGGTTGTTGGGAACTCTGCTCTCTAGTTGTCAGGCATGTTTTCTGTTATGCATGTTTTCTGTAATCCAAAGATGACACTTGTCAGGATTTGACTTCGGTTTTGGGAAGGGAAAAAACGGACACCCCCCTCCAACCTCTCTGGGAAACGCGTATCTGTGTTACAAATGCCCCAGGCATAAACGTTTAACTATATTTTTGATAAAACTACGACGGTAATAGCCTGTCGAGATCAAAATATAAGACGCCCGTGTTGTTAAAGTCAATGGAGCGCTGTGAAAGTGTCGGACCTCTGTCGGAGCTCGTTCTTGGCTGCGCTGTGATTGGTCAATCTACATTCTAGGGTGTGGCTTAGCCAAAGGCGAATTGGTTTTTTTTCTAGTTTTAAAATGTGTACTCACTGTCTGAAAGATATACTTCAGGGATATTTGAATGTTGTTATTTCCCCAAATAAGATTTGATATGGCAGAGATACTTGAAACTGCAGTTGCAGTTTTGCACTTATGACAGCTTTATTTTGATTGTTTGATATATATATATAAGCTATTACTTATGTTTACTGTTTTAAGGATAAAAGCTGTGTATATGTATTTGCACTTTGTTGTAGGTCTAATTAATACAAGTTGAATGTGTTGAAGTAATAAAGGAAACCAAAAGAACAATGTACCTTATTTTATTTCATATATTATGTACCTTAACTAAGGTTTAGTATATACATATAGTATATTTTCATTTCCTTTAGCTAATATCAATCTGCCCTCACAAATTTTGGAATTTCCTAGTTTGCCCCCCTGCAAATGTATTTGAAATAGCCTGGTCTATGTGGGAATCCAATCTCTAGGATCTCACTTTCTGGCTTTGTGAGTGTCTCTCTTTCCATCTCTCGCTCTATTTATATATATGTACAAGTTCTAAGGCATGTTGAATGGTTTGACATTTTAGAAGATTTCATAGTGAAAAATAACTCAGTGGAACTGGCTAAGTGGAAGGTCCATAGTTGAGTTTGAGGGTTATGAGCTATGTACATATGATAGGGAAAATATAAAGATTCATATTGTTCATGTTCATATCATTGTGTGTGCTGCACTAGTTCCCCTGCAATCATAGCAAATTGTCAAAATGTGGTCAATATGTTTGTGCATTGCATTTCTTT
Organism: Dallia pectoralis; assembly: GCA_029465975.1. Classification (NCBI taxonomy): domain Eukaryota; kingdom Metazoa; phylum Chordata; class Actinopteri; order Esociformes; family Umbridae; genus Dallia; species Dallia pectoralis. The sequence continues at coordinate 614,643 of CM055744.1, forward strand.
TTTCTGATAGATCTTTGTGTGATAATTCATACAATGTTAGCATCCTTTCTTGTTTAAGTACAACAACAACAAAACGATCAAATTAAACTGGATGGCAAACACTTTCCTCCTCACAGTGGCTCATCAAACAAGCAGATAGCCGGGTTGGGAGAGCAGGCGTTGGTTGGTCTGCCTGTCTGGGAGATGGTAAACAGCATTATTCTCCGGCTCATTCACGCTCCACAGAGGAATGGAAAGGAACACAGACACAGGCGTGTTTCATTTCCCAGTTTTTATTGGCTTTCTGACAAAGGCCCACACAGATTCCTGAGATACCTGTTTTTAAGGCTCTGCTGCGCTTTTGTAGTTGTGAAATTGCATTTATTTCCAAACGCCATAGAAAACCTGAACATTGTCCTCACAAACCACAGTTAATAACAAATGTCCATGAACATTTGAGCATTGAATAAACATGTTTGCATTGTCTAAAAACATGTGTACATTGAATACACTGATTATTAGACTCACATAATGAGAACTCTCACTACTAATATCGTTGATGCAGCTTTTTTTTAATACCATTAAAATGATCTGCTAAGCTCGATCACTAATGTCTTCATTCTATCAATTGTCTGGTCATTCAAAATGGATGACCCCTGACTCGTTGTTGACATGTCTGTAGAGCTCAGTGGCCTTGTTCTGTTCCTCAAGCAAAGACAATCTGAAGTCAGACTAAAATCAATAGAGCAGATTTGAGTCCACTGCTTAATGGGTGGCCAGTAGCCAGCCGTGGCTGTTATGTAATTTCTGGACAAATAATAAACATTTTACATCACGTGTTTCCCAATTTGATTCAAGCATATCAAATGGCCATAATAAAGGTTCATAAAAAAAGTATTTTCTCAATGATAGGCTTCTTTTTCATATTATGACCAGCAAGCCTCATTTAGCATCACTCATGGCTGTGTGTAGCCCACACTATGAAGTTCAGTAACTAATGGCCGTTTTGAAGATGGGGACGTGTAGCTAAAGACTGCTTGATTAATGCGATGTGAGCTGTGCTCACATTAATCCTGCTGCTTTTGGTTCCTCTTGAGTATAAAGAGCAAGTAGCATTCTGTTAAGGGAGGAGAATTTACTAGAATATGCCCAACTGGGATTAAAGATTGTAAAAATCATAATTGCTGTTAAAGGAGGAACCCGTCTCCTCTCCTCATCACCTAACCGGGAACACCACGGTTATCTGCACTGTTTGTTTGCTCGTGTCTGTATGCAGGTGTTTGAATTCTAACTTGTGTGTGAGCAGAGACTAATGTCACTGTGGGACAGCTCACATTCTTCCAGGCGTGACACGGCAAGTGGCAAATTGAAGGTGCAAAACCATACTTAGTTTTATAAAGTGAAATAAAATCAGGGTTTACTAACAGAACATCAGAAAAAAAGCATATATATATATATATCGTATGCATCCGCATCTGAATTAGTGGAGGCTGGTCCATAAAGGCTGAGGAGGTTGCCCCACCTCTATTTTTTAAGGCAAGAGGAAAATCAAAATATAAAAAACGTATTAGTTAATATAAACCATTACCAATGTGGAGGAGGACAGGCTGTGTGGAGTGGTGGTGGGGGAGGGGGGGCAGAGGAGGACAGGCTGTGTGGAGTGGGGGGGGCAGAGGAGGACGGGCTGTGTGGAGTGGGGGGGGCAGAGGAGGAGGGGCTGTGTGGAGTGGGGGGGGCAGTGGAGGACGGGCTGTGTGGAGTGGGGGGGCATAGGAGGAGGGGCTGTGTGGAGTGGGGGGGGCAGAGGAGGACGGGCTGTGTGGAGTGGGGGGCAGAGGAGGAGGGGCTGTGTGGAGTGGGGGGCAGAGGAGGACAGGCTGTGTGGAGTGGGGGGGGGCAGAGGAGGACGGGCTGTTTGGAGTGGTGGTGGGGGGGGCAGAGGAGGACAGGCTGTGTGGAGTGGGGGGGGCAGAGGAGGACAGGCTGTGTGGAGTGGGGGGGGCAGAGGAGGAGGGGCTGTGTGGAGTGGTGGTGGGGGGTAGAGGAGGAGGGGCTGTGTGGAGTGGTGGGGGGGGTGGGGGATCTGCTGGACTGCTTAGGATCTCTTGCATACATTTTACGTACATATTTTTTTCATGCAAACCTGTTATTGGCCAAAACATGTCAAATGTGCTCCAAGGGACATCCTCCCTTACCAATCAACAACCGGATTACAATATTGACATTGCATTTGTCCAATTATATTATTTCCAAATTTAATTTTAGTATTGTGAGTGTGACAAACTGTTGATAAAGTGATAGAGATAGCGATTGATACAGTAACATAATAGAGAAGATACATTGTAATTGCAAATTGCGAACCACTTTTAGATTTTCTCTGATTTTCTTTTCAGTTTTATTATTGAGAAGTAGCTAGCCACTAAGCTAACGGCTAGAATGGATGCTAACAAGGCAAATAACTACAGCCTGAATTTGGGGATTACAGAGAGGCATGTACACAGAGTGTGGGATGAGGAAGAACCACTTGTGGAATATTTGTTGTCACAGCCATTCCACAGTTTGGATTTCGCAGAAATCTGAAGGTCCTCACAGATAACGACACTCCTGATGGTCTTGATGACAACAGCCACCCTGCTTTGTAATCTATAGGGTGTGCTATAATAGTACATTGGGAGATTTGATTTGTATATCAGTATAGCCAAGATTGTTCATGTTGAATCATATGTAAAGGAACTGGTATTTAGAGAGAATAAGCAAGCAAGTTTCTATACGTTTTTTAGGAACTCTTCGTGCCAAAACCTTCTGCTTCTGACTGAGTTGTACGTTTTACAGTGAAACGTTTAGTGGTATAGTGCACAGTTCTGAAGGAATCCACTGGTCGACTTTCAAAACACAGATCTGACGGTGGACTATTCATCAGAAGTGTCAAGCTATCTGTACGGCATCACTGTAAGTGGATTGTAGCTCTCGCAAATGTAATTTCCCTTCCAGAGCGAGTCACATGTTATTGTCTTGATATGATATTAAGGTTATACTGAGTTCTTACTGTTGTTTCCTATTGCAATTCATTATTAGAAAGGAAAAAACATATTATGACCTGCCTGAGCTAAAAAAATAAATAATTAGAGTGATTTATTATACTTACCTTAGAAGTCCAATGATTGTTATTAAACTTACCTTGAAGTAGGGGTGTTTCACCTGTCCTGTTAGTTCTGGGAATGGAGAGTTTCTGCTGAGGTTGGCCGTCACTAGTTGATTGGCATACACTCTACACTTCCTTGAATGCATTACCTGAAGCCTGCTCTTTATGTTAGTAAAGTGTTACGCACTCATCACTCTATTCAGCAGGATGGGCAAACACATACTTACACACTTAGGTACAGAAACTAATTGTATTAGAAGTGAGGAGCGAGATCCTTTCACTAACCCAATCGTTCAGGGTAGGAACATGCGATTACTACCTGTACACGATGAGTTCACACCTCACAACATCAAAGAAAAAGGAAAGGAAGTTTGCATTATGTTGCTAGTTAGATTACATAGATTGCTACATTTCAACATGAGAAGATAATATAGTTTAACATAAACATAAGAAGAAGCAAACAAGTAAATATGTTTCTAAACACTGCCCTTCATAATACATACTATATATTATAGACTATATATGTACACTACCTTTTAAAGATTTTTGATTGTAGAATATGAGCATTAATTTCTCAGTACAGTGCATTAATTAAATGTATGTTGCTTTCTCACAATTTCCTTTCTCGGATTAGTTGTGGAAAGACAGCATTTGTGTATATACTTGTTATTGATAGATATTTATATCCTGCTGTCTACATCCTGTTTCTACTATTTATTTGTAGGCTGTGGTATCCATCTTGAATTTAAGAATCTTAAAGAAACTGCTATAAAGCAGAACTGGCTGTAAACCTGTCTGTGCTACAATAAACATGGTGGTCTTCTTCCTCAATTATAAACAGGTTTCATACTTATTTATCCTCTATACGTAAAGGTGGTATTGCTACACATGGAAAAGTCCTAGGAAAAGTATTTTTTCCCCATGGAAACATTCATGATGTGCACTATAGCATATTTCATTTTGTTTGTGTCTCACAAATAATCTTCTTTGTGGTCCGAACATCTTAGATTTGTCTGTCCATAACACATTTTTCCGATTTCCTTCTGTCGAGTGTCTTTGGTTCTTGTTCCTATCTTATTTTTTCTTTTCATCCCAACGTCGCTTCTTGATTATTGACGTTGAGCTGGGTGTTTTGTGAGTACCCTTTAATGAAGCTGCCAGTTAAAGATCTGTGTGGCTTTGTTTATCAGATACTCAACTGGCCTAGAATGACAGGTTTTATTGCTTCTTTAACCTTTGTTTTTAACAACAAGACCAGATGACAGGTTCTTAGGTGCAACATGTCCAGAAGGAGGAAAACTATTTTTATTTCATTTGTAATTATCAATTTCGACGACACACGAATGGAATACAATGTAGCACATTTCTTCTATTTGTTTCGAACTTGTCCTTGATATCATCGAAATTGTTTATCAAAATTATTTTATCAATGGTTTGATTTTTTCCATTATAATTAAATAGTATTCCTTATGATTTATAAGGGCTTAGAAGACTATACTTATACAAGCTGTACACTCACTAATTTACATTGTAGCAAAGTGTAATTTCTTCAGTGCTCTCACATGAAAAGATATAATCAAATATTTACAAAAATGTGAGATACTATTTATATATTTATATAACTGTGATATTACTTTTCAAAATGTAAATATAAGAATTTGGCTATGCCAAAGGGAGGATTCTGCCAATTCTACTAGTTTGTCATGGGTGTCTACAACTGGCAGGTTCTGAATAGCCTTTGACCTGACCCCTTTTGAGTTTGGAGAAAGCTGAACGGTCATTATGTATACATATATGATCGTCCCCCTGGCCAAATACACCTTGCATTGCACTCCATGAAGGGCACATCAATGTGACCCACAATCTAGGGAGATAAATGTAATCGCCCATGTGGAAACAATATGAAATGGGACCAGACAATTTAAAATATCATTATACACAGTTCAAAATGAAGCTATTGTTTCTTTCCAATATTATTAGCTAAAACAATGTTGCGCAATGGTCTATATAAAACATTAAGGTAATCTAAGAAATTAGCTGAAGGGAGTTAGTGTTTATGTTTTGTTCAAGTAAATGTTTCCTGATTCATCACTGGTTAGAGGTGGTTTGGACTTAACTAATACATATATCCATTTCCAATCCATCCGTATACTAACTTCATCGCAAAAATTGTATTTGAAGCAGTATTAGCCTGGTTTACCTCTTTATCTGTTTCTATCTCTTTCACACTTTGTTTACCCTCCTATTTCACTCTTTCTCTATGTGAGATGGACAGTTTTGGCGCTTTTCCACTACCACCTCGACTCGACTTAACCCGACTCGGCTCCGCTCGCTTTCGCTTGGTTCTCCATTGCAAATAGTACCTGCGCAATAGTACCCGGTCGTCATAGCGACGCGGCAGGAGTACGGATCCGTAATCGCGTACTATGTTGAGTATGTACTACATGTAAATAAGAACGTACTTTGCAACCGTTAAAAAAGTACGTTCTATATAGTATGAATCCGGGTAGTATGAATGGAGTCCGGACGTATTACATGCGCCGTGTTAGAATGCTCTACTTTTATAATCTACCGGGCAAGAGAAGCATGTTTCATTCAGGTCCGCGTCCTCCTACCAACACTCGCTACCCACACACACATAAGACAATGGAGGAAATCGAGTGTATGCTGTGTTTGATCATCGAGATGTGGCTGTTTCTCACGGCGTATTCTTTCGGTTTGCCATAGTATTCGTAATGAATAATATGTACAGCTCCCACGCAATCTCTGGCCAAACTATTATATATATATATATGGTGGGATTACTCAGGATACTACATCTCGCGCGTGCAATGATGATGCAGTGAATAGTGACGATTCTCTGACCAATCAGCAGTCTGCCTTGTTTTCACGTCACATTTTAGTATCACCTCAGCTCGCTCAGAACCTCGCCTGAGGTGGTACGAAAAAAAGTACCTAGAAGCAGGTACAGGTATAACTTTTACCCAGTGGAAAACCAAAAAAGCCGAGTCGAGTCGAGCTGAGGCGAGCTGGTTCTGTGTAGTGGAAAAGCACCATTTGTCCCCCTCCCCCAATCCCCTCCCCTCTGTTAACTCCTCTACAGCCCCTCCCCTCTGTTAACTCCTCTACAGCCCCTCCCCTCTGTTAACTCCTCTACAGCCCCTCCCCTCCGTTAACTCCTCTACAGCCCCTCCCCTCTGTTAACTCCTCTACAGGCCCTCTCCTCTGGCTCCAAGCTAGACCCGTTCTCATCTTTGCCTCTGGCCCTATTCCCAGGGTTTGGTTGTTTGATGGGAATTTTGCTCTGGCATTAGAATCGGTGCATTACACACGTACACACACACCATCACACACACACACACCACCACTACCGCACAAAACAGAAACATACATGCAACCCCTACATACCGTGAAGGAAGAAAGTATTTGATCCCCTGCTGATTTTTTTACATTTGCTCACTGAAAAAGACATGATTAGTCTATAATTTTAATGGTAGGTTAATTTCAACAGTGAGAGACCGAATAACAAAAAAATAATACGGAATAAAACATTATGAATTGTTTTTGCATTTTAAATAGTGTCACGTTACAGGTGTAGTGCAGAGGAAAGCCATAGGTTGAGCATGTACATTAGTTTAATACCGGTTTATGTAAATGAAAAACAAACTGTAAACGGCGAAAACACAACCCACTGTAAGACTGAAATGAAATTGCTCATATAGAGCGACTTATAACAAACAGACAAAAATCTATCTAAAACAACACTCACCATAATATTTAACAAGTATCGTGACATTCAAACAATATCTAACACGGTGCACCAAGACCCAGTGACTTTTATAACAAACATAATCATCTAATCTAAACTTGCTGTGCCCACTCTAATCACTCACATCTGATTTGGGTGACTTCAAACTTATATAATGGCCCTCAGGGAATTGCCATCGCCTCCTAACTCACTAGATGATCTTAGTGAGCCAGGAATTGTTACGCACAGTGAAATAAGTATTTGATCCATTGTCAATCGGCAGGATTTCTGGCCCCCAGGTGTCTTTTATACAGGTAACAAGCTGAGATTAGGATCACTATTTTATAGGGAGTGCTCCTAATCTCAGCTAGTTATCTGTATAAAAAACACCTGTCCACAGAAGTAATTAATCAATCAGATTCTAAACCCTCCACCATGGCCAAGACCAAAGAGTTGTCCAAGGATGTCAGGGACAAGATTGAACATCGCCAAGCAGCTTGGTGACAAGGTGATAACAGTTGGTGCAATTATTCACAAATAGAAGAAATGCAAAATAACTGTCAATTTCCCTCAATCTGTGGCTCCATGCAAGATCTCACATTGTGGAGTTTCAGGGACCATGAGAACGTTGTGGAAATAGCCTGGTACAACACCACAGTCCATAGACTATAGACCAAAGTCACCAAGAAAACAATCGGTAAAACACTACGCCGCTTTGGGGCTGTTTTTCTGCTAAAGGGACAGGACAACTTCACAGCATCAAAGGTACAATGGATGAGACCATGTACCATCAAATCTTGGAAGGGGACCTCCTTCCCTCAGCCAGGGCGTTGAAAATGGTCATGGATGAGTATTCCAGCATGACAATGACCCAAAACACACAACCAAGACAATAATGGAGTGGCTCCAGAAGAAGCACATTAAGGTCCTGGAGTGGCCCAGCCGGTATTCAGTCCTTAATCCCATAGATCATCTGTGGGGGGAGCTGCAGGTCTGAGTGGGCAATTGTCAGCCTCGAAACCTTAATGACTTGAAGAGAATCTGCAAAGAGGAGTGGGACAAAATCCCTCCTGAGATGTGTGCAAACCTGACGATCAACTGTACACTGTTATACAAGCTGTACACTCACCAGTTTACATTGTAGAAACCTGGCATTTCTTCAGTGTTGTCACATGAAAAGATATAATCACATTTTTCCAAAAATGTGAGGGGTGTCCTGACTTTTGTGAGATACTGTATTTGAAGTGCGTTATTCTGGGTTTTGTTGTTGTTATTCTGTCTCTCACTGTTAAAATAAACCTACCATTATAATGATAGGGTGATCATGTCTTTGTCATTGGGCAAACAAAATCAGCAGGAAATCAAATAATTTCTTCCTTCACTGTACGGCAGAATGTTACTACAACACGTACACTAAGCGATTACATTGGCTTACTGTGTGACGCTCAATCACTACGTATGTACGGCCAGTGCGGCGGTCCACATAGCTGTTTATGACCCCCGCAGTTGTGGTTTGAGCATTGCTGGTTCTACTAGCAAGCTTCACGGGTGATTCAGCTTGGCCAGCCTCGTCTTGAAGGATGATTAGATGAAGGGTTGAGAAGGGGGGCAAAAATGGGACTAACACCTCACTGGTACTAGTGCTTGGCCAAACGTGCAATATTCTAACTTGAGTGAGCTCTTGTTATTATTTAATATGCAATTGTTGTATGCAATTTCCAGAAATGTTGTAGTTATTAATAACTGCAACACATGAACAGTTATTACGTAACTGACGTTAAAATACCAGGAACACTGATAAAAAAACATGAGGGCGCTAAATTGAAATGCAGCTTAAGTGGGTCTTATATGGCTTTGCATCTCAGCCCAGCTTTTCCTGGAAAATGTTCCTGGCAGAATTACCATTGTTGTCAGCAATTAACTCATCTAACCCGGCAGAGACTCTTTAACCTTCAACTTCACACCAAATCTTCTTCGGTCAAATTAATAGAATTACTATTCATTAAGGATGAAACACAGAGAGTTCCTTTTATGTTGTTAAACATTAAGAATACCCCAGTAGCATTCCTACAGCATGACTTCCACGACATGCTTCCAGACTAATGTCAGCAATTGACTAAAGTAAACTAGACATAATGCAAGCTTGGCTGAATGTTAATCAGGAAAACGTGCGCTCAATGACGTTTAGAATTAATGCAAGCAGTACATAGGCCACGGAATGTTCGATTTTTCAGAAAATTGAAAAAGGCAGTCATAGGCTGTCATCTTCATGAAAATGTATTTTTGTTTGTTCACGCTGGCATGCTGTTTCACTGTAGCCCCTCATTTGGAAACCGCTGATTACTGTATATAGTCAATAGCCTAGCCTAGCCTAGTCTCGTCTTGTTTGCAACCCTGTATTTGCATATTTAATGTGTAATCTAAATCTATAAGTGCTCTATTTCACAACCGTGCGGGTGTGTGTGTAATTCGGACCACCAGGCCCATTTCACACACACATGCAGACATCAAAGGAAGGCTGAATTAACCCTGCGTGTCGGCTCGCTCTGCCCACCATCCGCAATTTCACATTTCCGCAGCTCCACGAGGCCCCAAAACTCACAGGGCCTATTCATATTGAAATGACCACATTGGAGTATTGCCCTGCTGCCAATCGCTGTCCTTCGCCAACGAAAGATAACAACTTAAAATGAAGCAGATAATTTCCGAACCAGTTTTGCGCTGGTTTGGTTCCATGAGCGTAATAGTGTGTCTGTCTGGTGTCTCTCTGATTGAGCGGGTGAAGTGTAGGTGTTGTGTGTTTCTCAGTTCCGGTCCGGTTGCAGAGGTTATCCCATCATCTAGATTCAATTAGTGTTTCATGTTGATTAGTGCACTAGTCTTCTACGGGGTAAAATCGCTACGTCAACATGCTGTAGATATAGTGTCGTTGTGTGCTGGTGTGTTTTGATTTACGTCTGTTTTTTACTTCCTCTATATCATTTTCACATTTTTACTTCGCAGCCGCAATCTAATTTCATTTCGTCCCGCATATCGATCTGGTCAACTTTAATTTCCCCCAGCAGGAGGAATAAAAAAAATGGACATGAGGACATTAATGATGGCGAAGATGATGGTAGTTTAGTCTTTGATGATCTACTGTGATGGTTCTAATGCTGATTGTAGCAGTACCTGGTGGAGGGGAGAAGGGTGGTCCTAGAAGGGGAGCAAGGCGATAGGCCAGCTGACACTACAATGCTTTCCTATCTGCATTCTACGGTCTTTACTCATCCATGACAGTTATTCAGTAAACACATTTATTTTTCAATAATCTAGCCGGTCCTCTCGCTAGCTGCCTCTCTTCCTGTTCCCTCTTACTGCAGCAGACTTGTTATGGGTTGGTATTGCTATATAGCTCTCTCTCACACAATTCCCCCCATCGCCCCCCCCACACACACACACAGAGCAAACACTCTTAGATTAGATGACACATTGCTGATTTGACCTGATGGAGCAAAAGGAGAAACAGTTACCATCTTTAAACATAATCTCACTTAATCTGGAACCTTTATAGAATTTACCATCCTCCAATGATATCCCTTCTTAATGTTTCTGCCCATCTTGGGAAGAGAGTCATGTTGTTGCTACCTAATGCAGTGTGTATGGGACATTTAGTCAAATGAAACAGGAAATCAAAAAGACGTGTGTGTCCTGCTTTGGGTCGGCAGGCCGTGTAGCATGTGACAGTGAACGCTGGGCCGTATGTAACAAAACCTACTGCTCCTAAACCTTAACCTCCACTTATGAATTATTCATCTGTAGTGGCCTGAACGGCTGTGTGTGTGTGTGTCTTCTGTGTGCAGGTACTCTGTGTGTGTGTGTGTGTGTGTGTGTGTGTGTGTGTGGGTATTCAGTGTGCAGGTACTCTGTGTGTGTGTGTGTGTGTGTGTGTATGTGTGGGTCTTCTGTGTGCAGGTACTCTGTGTGTGTGTGTGTGTGTGTGTGTATGTGTGCGTCTTCTGTGTGCAAGTACTCTGTGTGTGTGTGTGTGTGTGTGTGTGTGTGTGGGTCTTCTGTGTGCAGGTACTCTGTGTGTGTGTGTGTGTGTGTGTGTATGTGTGGGTCTTCTGTGTGCAGGTACTCTGTGTGTGTGTGTGGGGGTCTTCTGTGTGCAGGTACTCTGTGTGTGTGTGTGTGTGGGTCTTCTGTGTGCAGGTACTCCCGATCAAAGGTACATAGCCTGCCTAGACTGAAAAGGGATTAATCTGTTTGTATTGGATAGGATTTAGAATAACCAGGATAAACCAAGTTAACTGAGCACTGAGTGAGCTGTATAATGTAATGTAATGTGTGTTTGTTTGTGTGTGTGTGTGTGTGTGCGTGTGTGTGTGTGTGTGTGTGTGTGTGTGCGTGTGTGTGGCAGAGAGAGATAGTGAGGTGTAAAGAGACCGGCTAATAGAGTAGTACCTCTTTTTGCCTTATGTTGTATGTAATTTGGGTTTAGGTTTTGGCTTTTGAGGAGGTTGGGGTAAGGTGAATGCTATCTGTCTATGTGTAGACTGTGGCTAGCCTCCAGATATCTGTACTGTTAATTTACCTGCTAAATACTTTTCTTGTGTGCTGCACCTGGACTACCTGCCAGTCACTATGGGACCCACAGACGCACAGAAACATGCAGCTCCCAGATGGTTTTTTTCTAGGGCCTTTAGTGCACAAGGCATTTAGTACACCTTAAGATAGACAGGTGGGACAACCAAACAACACAGTAAATGTAAATACAATTTATGAAATGACATAGTTATCGGCAAGGCAGTGTTGGAAGCAAGAATCAAATCCAGATTCCGAGCAACAGTGGCGGGAGGTGGGGGTCTGATGGACACGCACGCAAGCACGCACGCAAGCACGCACCACGCACGCACACACACACACACACACACACACACACACACACACACACACACACACACACACACACACACACACACACACACACACACACACACTGGCCCTATTTTTTATATGTCTGCTATTAGTCACTTGCTAGGTCAGTGTAGTGTTAGGATGTGTTTAAATACATTGTGAGTCTGTGGTGTTTAAACGAGCAGTGAGCAGCCTTTCATCACTGATTGGAGTGACTCACTTTTAGAGTCTCTGTCTGGTTTGTTTGCAAGGGTTGAGGTCAAGGGTTGAGGTCAACCAAGCTCCTCTGCTTCCATCCTTATTGTTGCTTCTATCACACACACACTCTAGTCATTGCTATAGCAGGTCACTCTCCTATGTTGCAAACTTAGCTTTTGATGGTGGCTATCGTTTTTTATTATATTTGAATTAAGGTATAGCAGTCACCTGGTTCTATATTTATTTTTTACATTTATAGTATTTCTCAGAACTTTCCCCAATTTCTCCCAATTTTGCAATGACCAATTAGACAGGGGATTGAAAAAAATCTGTTCTTTTAGGAGGAAAGTATTCTAAAAACACTTTCTTTTATTACCTCAATGACTTGAGAGCATTTAGGGTTGACCATATGGTTCAGGTAACAAACAACTGGGTTTTTTACCTTTACCTTTTACCTTACCTTAGCTTTGAGGTTTTAACCAGCACCCTTTAGTTTCCAGAGCAACACTCCCCAGAACAACAACCAAAATTGAGCTTGGACACCACATCCCCAACCAGACACCCACGATTGGGCTTGGAGAAAATGTTTCCTAACCAACAACCATGATTGAGCTTGCAGGCACTCAACAAACCACAAGGAGCCGCTGGAGCCTTTCACAATGGCACCTCCAATTAGCCCCGCCCTCTGTGTGATCCCAAGCGCCGTTGATGTGCTAAACTTGTCCACAATGACACAGCTGTTCTGTTTACTGTGAATTGGCTGAGCCACCTTGGGGGCGTGCATCAAATCTTTTGAGTAGAATTCTACCTTGAGCAATAGATTATAAATGGTAGAGCTTGATACATATATAACATAGTGCAGCGAGTGTTCATGGGGTCACACTCAGTTTAATATCTGTCTGCTTCTCTCTCAGACACGCAGGTCTCAGTAGACAGCCTCTTCAGTGAAAATTGAAACTTAAAGCTTGGAGTATTTTATAAAACGTCTTCATTTGTAGTGTTCAGAAATTGTGCACTAATGCAGAAATGTTATAGTCCGTAAGTGTATCATGTTTCACTGCTATCATTTAGGTGTTCCCACACACGGACTCACACATGAACCTGCAGTCTGATGTAGTAGACAGCATGTTTAGCTCATTCACACATTCTATTCAACAACACCTTCCTTGTGGGAATATAAATCGTCTTCGGCGGCAGATTCTCAATAAAACTGCACTGGGCGAGCGTCAGAGGGCGTTCCAAATTGGTACGTGCATGCTTGTGATTGGTTGAAGGGGAAATTATTTGTTAATCCATTTCTTTTGTTTGTTTGTGTTTTTACAAATGCCAAGCAGCTATTCAGGTCCTGCTGGTGTGTATCCTGTGATAACATGGTCACCAGGTCTGCCATTGATCCACACTTTAGCTGTGTGTTTTTCCACAGCTTTTTCAAAGAACAGTTGTGGTTCTCGGAGTTGATGGTTAAATCTGTACAAATGCTGATTGACGGGCCTGTCTTTTTTGAGGTTGTCTGTATTAAATCCACACAACTTTGGGATTGAGGTCCTCTATTTGGGATTTCAAATCTGCTGTACTTTCAAATGCTGTCTGTCTTTCATGTGAACTCCATGAATTTTCTATTGAAATAATATGGTGATATTGCCTGCTCAAATTAGAGGTTTTTTGGCTCTCCTTCAGGATTGTCAAGCTAACAAAGGCGACTGAAAGCCTGGAATAATAGAGCTCTCAGTTCTATTCTCTTAACAAGTTGCCTTATTATCATGGGTCTGAAGGCCTCAAATATCCATGACAAGCACTGTTTTCATGTCACGCCTTTACTCGTTAGAGGATGAATGAATTGAATGTGGGTTGTTAACAAAGACACTCACTTCACAGATGTTAACTTAATATATGTTTTTCTTATCTTATAAAGTGTGCTCTGACTGTGGAAGATTCTAGTTGAAACACGCTGCAGTTGTCCTGATGTCTGCCATTGATAGCTCCAATGTGTTGCCGAAGCTTGTCTGTGTTTTGAGAACTAAGGTTCTGGAGCATTTTCAGTATTTATCCTGACCTGTTGAGGACCCTGAACCTTTGTATTCTCGATTTTAATGGATGTGTAATTGGTTGCTGTTGTAAATGATCAAAGAGCTAAGAGCAGTCAAATTGCAGGCTTTTAGTGGCTTAACAGTCAGTTGGATTCAGATTGGAGTGATTGGGCCCAGCTTTGTGGAAACTAGGGCTTCCCTTAACCCGTACAATTACACCGTATCCCCTTTTTTCTCGCAAAACTTGACTGGGAAGTTTAGTTTGGGCATCTTTCTAATTCCTGTGTGACTTGCTCGTAGGTGTGCATGCATGAGAGGGGATGAATACATGTTTTACAACTCAACATTTTAATATCTATGCATACGGTGGCATTATCACATTATTCTGGACCATATTGGAGCATTCAATGATGATCACTGTATTTAATGAAGAGAGACAGATTCCACCGAACATAAAGGATGGTATGTGGTCCTTGTGCAGAGCTATAGGCTGGTCGTGGTGATTGTTGTGAGGGTGTCTTGGAAAGTGGTTGAACCCTCTCTCTGGCTCTACAGCAATGAGTGGATATGCTCCGTTAATCTCCTGGCCGAGCTGGACAGACAATAATTAATGATCATTTACTTTGACAACATAATCAGGCTTCTCCCTCTACTTTGATTCTAAATTGGTGTCTTTGTCCCGCAAAAAGTTGCTCTATTCTTTCATCTCTCCCCCCGATTTTCTCTCTGACTCTCTTCTCCGAGCGTCTCTCATTCTCTCTCACTCTCAATCGGGTCATTCTCCGTTTAACGGTCATTAGGTGCAGAGTTTCCATGGAAACAGTCAGTTTGGGGTGAGACTGGCTGGCGAGGTGTAGGAACAACCCGTGGTCAATACAGAGACGCCGTCTGATCTCACTCTTCCCCCACAGCATCAGGCGTTTAGTGGAGGTCTCTACGTGTCCGCATCTATGTGTCCGCATCTATGTGTCCGCATCTATGTGTCCGCATCTACGTGTCTGCATCTACGTGTCCGCATCTACGTGTCCGCATCTACGTGTCTGCATCTATGTGTCCGCATCTATGTGTCCGCATCTATGTGTCCGCATCTACGTGTCTGCATCTACGTGTCTGCCTCTACGTGTCTGCATCTACGTGTCTGCATCTACGTGTCCGCATCTACGTGTCCGCATCTACGTGTCCGCATCTACGTGTCCGCATCTACGTGTCCGCATCTACGTGTCCGCATCTACGTGTCCGCATCTACGTGTCCGCCTCTACGTGTCTGCATCTACGTGTCTGCATCTACGTGTCTGCATCTACGTGTCCGCATCTACGTGTCCGCATCTACGTGTCCGCATCTACGTGTCCGCATCTACGTGTCCGCATCTACGTGTCCGCCTCTACGTGTCTGCATCTATGTGTCTGCATCTATGTGTCTCCATCTACGTGTCCGCATCTACGTGTCTGCATCTACGTGTCTGCCTCTACGTGTCTGCATCTACGTGTCTGCCTCTACGTGTCTGCATCTACGTGTCTGCATCTATGTGTCCGCATCTACGTGTCCGCATCTACGTGTCCGCATCTACGTGTCCGCATCTACGTGTCCGCATCTACGTGTCCGCATCTACGTGTCCGCATCTACGTGTCCGCCTCTACGTGTCTGCATCTACGTGTCTGCATCTACGTGTCTGCATCTACGTGTCCGCATCTACGTGTCCGCATCTACGTGTCCGCATCTACGTGTCCGCATCTACGTGTCCGCATCTACGTGTCCGCCTCTACGTGTCTGCATCTATGTGTCTGCATCTATGTGTCTCCATCTACGTGTCCGCATCTACGTGTCTGCATCTACGTGTCTGCCTCTACGTGTCTGCATCTACGTGTCTGCCTCTACGTGTCTGCATCTACGTGTCCGCATCTATGTGTCCGCATCTACGTGTCCGCATCTACGTGTCTCCATCTATGTGTCTGCATCTACGTGTCCTAGGGGTGTGCGATATTGACAAAAAATGATATCTCGATTTTTTGGGGGATTTTGCCGATAACGATAATATGACGATATTTAGCATTATTAAAAAATGTGTTTGTAAATGTCTTATATTCTACTAGCTCCGTTTTACAATGTCAATAGGATATTAATATATTACTAGTTGAAACGTATTGTTGGAATGGGTATTTATTATTTAAAAATGAAGCATGCGTGTAGAAACAACACAAATCACTGCTCTGCTGTAAGGTGAACTGTGCAGTATACTAACAAATATGACATTATAATAATAGTATCTAAATGCAAACTTCTGTCAAAAACAGCGCTAGAAAACCTTAGTAAACAAATTACTCCCTTCTGTAAAATGTTCTATAGTCAAAAATACAAAAAACTAGCCCATAGTATTCTCAATTTACTAACTTGGCTCTGACGTTCTGCTTGACCACAAATCGGTTGTGGCAAAATGTAAAATCTTCTGCACTTCATGCCAAGAGTTTAGCGACATGATTCATACTATTTAGGCACGCTGTTTTATTAAAGTATTTCCATCCAGGCAGTGTGTATATTGGGTGTAACGTCTTTAAAAACTGATTTTTCTGAAAAAATCGATTTTTCTGTCGTAAGGTACTTTCTTGGTAAATGAATCAGCCAAAGTTTGTTACGTGTGTTTTTTTATTTGACCCTGTCAGCTGCAGGCGCGTCGTGTTCGGCATATATATTATATATATATATATATCACGGCATATATATTTTATTATATATATCACTCGCGAAGCTTTTCATAATCCTCATATTCAGTGTGGTGGGTAGTTCGAAGATGATCAAAAAGATCGGACTCATAATCGAAACCAAAAACCTCCTCCATGCTAGTGATGACGACCCACGTCTAGGAATTGTTTGCTGGTGTTTAAATATCTTCTGTCACAGTTTCTCATTTTAACTTCTGTCAGCACCGCATGCTCTGAATGCGCGTGTCACATGTGCTGTAGTGGTGTGTCGTTCATGAACGATTCGTTCATTTTGAACGAATCTTTAAAATGACTCGAGACTACCGAGTCTGTAACGAGAGTGATTCGTTCATTTTGTGTTGACCGCGCATGGGCATTGCGCAACATATGGGTTTTGAATTTGTACTGGAAACAGAAATGATTAGTTCATCTTTCGAGTCTCGAGTTCGGGTTCGCCCGGGTCTGAGTCTTTTGTTCTTCCTGTCAGTCCCATAGAGGCTATGCTGTCAGTACCGGAAACAAAAATGATTAGTTCACCTTTCGAGTCTCGGGTTCGCCCGGGTCTGAGTCTTTCGTTCTTCCTGTCAGTCCCATAGAGGCTATGCTGTTAGTACTGGAAAGAGAAATGATTAGTTCATCTTTCGAGTCTCGGGTTCGGCCTGGTCTGAGTCTTTCGTTCTTCCTGTCAGTACCATAGAGGCTATGCTGTCAGTACACTGTTTATATATGCCTATATATATTAATATAAAATGATCCGAACTTCCCTTTACTAATGTGCTGCACCCTATGCGCGCAGTGAATTCGCGAACAATAATTGATGCTGCGTTTTGATTGGTTTCTGAAAATGAGTGCCATACTCGATAATATGATTTTGCATATCGTTTAAACAACAATGACGATATTATCGCAAACGATATATATCGCACACCCCTAAGTCGTGTCCGCATCTACGTGTCCGCATCTACGTGTCCGCTCCATCTATGTGTCTGCATCTATGTGTCTGCATCTATGTGTCTCCATCTATGTGTCTGCATCTATGTGTCTGCATCTATGTGTCTGCATCTATGTGTCTGCATCTACGGGTCAGTACTAGTTCCCTATCTCTCCGGTGTGGCCGGGCACATAATGCCATCACTTTTAAGAGCAGTGACCCCGTTGACAGGTTACACAGGGAGCCGTCGTGGGATAATTAGGCCCTGGTCTGTGTGTAATGACTCACCGTGGAGCTCCTCTCTATCAGGTCCAGCAGACAGCCAGATGGGGAGAGGGGGGTCCAAGAGCAGGCCTACAGGACAAAATATGTCTGTTTAGCTCGCTCGATTTCTCTAACGCACCTTGTCTATCTCTCTCTCTGTCTCACCAATAGTAGGTAAAGCAACGTTTCTGAGTCAGTGAAAAACCCCAATAGCTTATCGAAAGGCACACGGGTTAAATGTTCAATCTGGGGAATTTGGAACGTAATCCAAGTTGAATTGTCTCCCTTCTGCTCTTTCTCGTCTTTGTGAACGCTGAGATACGGTACGAGTGTGACAGCGGCGGCACAAAATGGCTGTCATTCCGCCTGTCACTCAGGTCTTATGTTATCAGACCTCCACTCAACAATGAATGGATTATAAAAAATAACAGCTCTTTTTTGACGCTCACAGACAGGAAGGACACCAATTAGCCAGCAATCATTTTATGTAACCTAACTACTTACTGATCACGTGGCTGGAAGCATGTTAGGGCCCTCGAGTGTGAGACGGTTATTTTATTATTGGCCCCCTTGTGAAATCATCATACTCATCTACAGCGCCGTTCCATAACACTGTCCTACTGACCCCTTCCTCAGGCTTGCAATTCCACCGTCAGATCCAGAGTGCCAAAAAGTCTCTCCTCAACTGTACACTTGATTATTGCCTCCATTGTAAAGTGCTTCCTTTTATCTTATTACTTAAGTTGTATTCCCTGATTTAAAGTCATATTTATTACAGAGATTAGATTAGGGATTGGCCCTGCTTTAATTTTTAGAGTGGGTTATTATAACACTGCATGTATTCCTTAAAACCTGCACAGGGTTTTGAGGAAGTTGTTCAGTTTTTGACAAGACCCAGAATCCACAGAGTAGACAGAACAAACTGTAGAGAAATAAAAGAAGCCGGTCAGCAGTGGTCCGAGCAGGGCCAAACCTAAATCAGTCACAAGGCTCATCAATGAGAAACCAACCCATCTGGTCCAACCAGCAGACGGTCTACAGTGACACAAATAAGGATTGGGGTCGTTCATCTTTATTGATGTTCATATCCTTATTGAGACTGCTCAACGATCCAAGTCTTTATCGATATCACTATCGATACCTTCCTATTATATGGTGAAAATACAAGACGCAAATACATTCTTAACTAAACCATTATTGCTTTTATAGAGTCTCTTTAACTGTTCGATATCTGATTTCAACATTATGTACTTTGAACTAAGACGTAAGTAAAATAATATATCAGCAGCAAAATCTCAAACACAATGTCCACATTTTCCCAACAACAAAGAAAAAAAAAAAATATATAATAATAAATATTATGCTTTACACATCAACAAAAAGTAAAATTTGACAACAGGATGCCCTGAATTGTCTTATTATTGTCAACCATGGAGACCTGTTACAGTGTGTGACACCATGGTTACCATGGGTGGTAGAGGATGATTGTCCTGGGTCTGTGTTAGTGTGTGGTCACCATGGTTACCATGGGTGGTAGAGGATGATTGTCCTGGGTCTGTGTTAGTGTGTGGTCACCATGGTTACCATGGGTGGTAGAGGATGATTGTCCTGGGTCTGTGTTAGTGTGTGGTCACCATGGTTACCATGGGTGGTAGAGGATGATTGTCCTGGGTCTGTGTTAGTGTGTGGTCACCATGGTTACCATGGGTGGTAGAGGATGATTGTCCTGGGTCTGTGTTAGTGTGTGGTCACCATGGTTACCATGGGTGGTAGAGGATGATTGTCCTGGGTCTATGTTAGTGTGTGGTCACCATGGTTACCATGGGTGGTAGAGGATGATTGTCCTGGGTCTGTGTTAGTGTGTGGTCACCATGGTTACCATGGGTGGTAGAGGATGATTGTCCTGGGTCTGTGTTAGTGTGTGGTCACCATGGTTACCAGGGTGGTAGAGGATGATTGTCCTGGGTCTGTGTTAGTGTGTGGTCACCATGGTTACCATGGGTGGTAGAGGATGATTGTCCTGGGTCTGTGTACCCTGTGGTCACCATTTTATTTAACATTATAATGGATAACTATTTTATGGGTCGTTAACCGTTTCATGTTATCTACATTTGGAGAAGTCAGACGTCTTCGCTCCTCGTTCGTCATTTCAGATTTCGGAAAACAAGAGCAGCAGAGAGAGCATTTACTTGATTGGAGTGAAACAAACTAGCATTAACGTCAGTAGTTGGCAGGCGATGTAGGCAGTGTTTCCACTTGAAGACAGTCGAAGGTACTGCATTCTTTTTTTACTGATGCACATTATTGGGGTTGTGTTTCCCCCGTGCAAGAAATTAACTTTGAACATAAATTACATTTAGCCTCCTTATCTTTGGCTTTAGTAAAATGTAGCCAAGCCTTTGACCGCTTAGCACCAAGCAAAGGAAGCAATATGTAGCGAGTGATGAGTGAGTCAATTCAATGATTCATTTATTTATAAGGTGGTTGGCTGGCAATTCAATTTAATTCAGTATCTCTATTAGACAATCAATGTATGTTTTTGAACAAGTTATTTTATTTAAATTACTCTTGTCTCCCGAGACATAACATTACATTACACAAACCAGTGCTGTCGATAGCAGTATTGATAAGCTCGGACCTTATTGGGTTTGGTTAAATATGGAATTGGTTCCTTAATAGACCCTGGTCAGTGTGCCCATGAGACATAACGTTACATTACAGGACCCCTTATTGGGTTTGGTTATATATAGAACCGGTTCCTTAATAGACCCGGGTCAGTGTGCCCATGAGACATAACGTTACATTACAGGACCCCTTATTGGGTTTGGTTATATATAGAACCGGTTCCTTAATAGACCCGGGTCAGTGTGCCCATGAGACATAACGTTACATTACAGGACCCCTTATTGGGTTTGGTTATATATAGAACCGGTTCCTTAATTGACCCGGGTCAGTGTGCCCATGAGACATAACGTTACATTACAGGACCCCTTATTGGTTTTTTTATATATAGAACCGGTTCCTTAATAGACCCGGGTCAGTGTGCCCATGATGACTCCTGTTCACCGTCAATAGCTCCTACAAACTACACCTTGAAGTAGTTGAAAAGGGTTATCTGGTTCAATGAGTCCAAACCAGTTGGGCGTGGGGGTGCTGCTTCAGTTCTGCTGGGTTAACCTGGGTCCAGGCATTCATGTGTCAAACATGCCACCTATCTGCACATTGTTGCAGACCAGGTAGAGCCATTCATGGCAATGGTATTCGCTGATGGCAGTGGCCTCTTTCAGCAGGATAATGCGCCCAGCCAAACTACACACATTGTTCAGGAATGGTTTGAGGAACATGATGAAGAGTTCACAATGTTGCCCTGGCCTCCACTATTCCTAGATCTCAATCCGATTGAAGGATCTGCTCCAAAAGTCTTGGTTCCAGATACCACCGGACACCTTCAAGGGTCGTGTGGAGTCTATGCATCCTGTTTTCTCATAATATTTTGGCTCCTCAGTATATATCACCATATTACCATCAGTGGTGGATGTGGGTGAGTGCTGTGGGTGTCTAAAACATTGCTATATTGCAATACATTATATCTGGCACTTTACCTTAGGGCTCTTGAAAAGAGTAATGTGTAAGGAATGAGATGTCATTTGAGAGTCGGCTATGGTCAGAAAGCAGTCAGAGGAGATCCGCATTAGCCAGTCGATTCGTTTAGACACTGTTAACCCGACGACACTGTCCCACTGTCCCGAAAGGACCTGAAGTGATGAGACATTGACTGAAGCACATCAACTCGACCCTCAGATGCTCAGGTGGAGCGGAGGCCTGATTGAGGCGTGGTTCGGTAAAGACAGGCGGGGAATCCAGACTGTGATTTAGAGGAGCAGGCGATGCCTGTGAGTGGTAGAGGGAGGGAGTTACAGTGGCATCGTGTTGAGATCATTCAGTCAGGGTGATGGACAAGTGCCAGCCTTCATCAGTGGTGGGGAAGTGGAGCAGTGATTAAGGAGATGAGAAGGAAGTGGAGAAGACGCCAAACACAGAGCCTTCCCCCCGGGGCCATGTCACACACAAACACACATACTCGTGTATAGATCCACTAGAGGTCGTCTGTCAGTCTTACTGGAGGGAAGCAGCTCTGGGCCGACGTGATTGGCTAGAAGATGAAATTTGTATGATTGTGGGTAAGATGTGACTTCTAGCCAATATAACGATAGTATAAAGTTGTAACTTGTAAAATGATCATGTATACTACTATATGTATTAATGCTATTGGTGAATCTGTGAATAGTTGTTCAGTCAGTGTTCAGTGCTGGACTATGGAGATACAATATACCAAAGTGCATCTGCTTCTACTCTGAAGTTGCTTGAATCATAGTGGCCGTGATTTATTACATCAGACAGTTATAATACACATCACTGTGTCTTATACCAGAAAGGTGGTTGGACTCCTTTAAAAGTGCTTGGATCCTTTCATTATTCTGTTTTTGTACACAAAGCACTACTCCTCTGGCGTCCACGGGATACTTAACATCACTGTTGACACAGATCGTCTGGATTCAATACTAGATCTCAGATTTGGATAGTATTACAGTACCTTTTGTAACTACGGAGTTGGGTAGTTCTGTCTTCTCTTTTAAAACACCTCAGCTGTGGAATAGTATTGTATTAGAGTTTAATTTGGGTGCCTTGAAATCCATGGGTCAATTTAAAAAAATGTCTTTGCCTGGATAAATAAAACTTAAATAAAATGTAATGTTTAAACCATTAGAATGTAGAAATAAGGTTGAAACCTGTAGAATGACCATATCATGTCTGAACCATTGGAATGACCATATAAGGTCTGAAACATTAGAATCACCATCAACCTGTTATTTTATTCATTTGTTGAATTTTGGCCCTTGATAGCTTCCGGTTTTCGGTATTATTGTGTTATTTCAATGTCGTCTTTCAAATCGTATTGCTGTTTTGTCGGCTGTTCATTGAGACCAGGGACGAACAAGTAGCCAACAATCAAGAGGTTTCGATTTCATAAAGAAGAAAAACTGCTGGCTACTGACAGCAACTTGGGAGATTTGGAGTAGTCACTTGATTACTAGTAAGGAATTTTTTTTATAGGTATAAGTATTTTTATTCAGCAATGTCAAGGATGTAAACGGTTAATCGAATATCGATTAATTGTCGATAAGAATATACTCGATTAAATTAAATTAATTGTCGGTTAATTGAACATTGCAATCAAAGACCGTTTTCCACAGGACTTAGGCTTAATTGAACGTGACACGAGATTCTCGCGTGCGGCGAGAGACCCGACACTAACTTGAGGCGTCAAAAAAGAAACCAAGCATGAGGCGGTCAAAACGGAGTGGAGTGGGAGAATATTTTACATTTAAAATAATTCAATATTTTTTTCAATGAATATTTTAAATACTTTTATCCTCCTCTATGTTAAAGCTCGGGCTGGACAATAATTCAATGAGTTCAATATATGATTGAGAGACCTATATATAGTTGTCAGTGCCCTGAGACCGGTGCGAGATTTGATCGTTTACGAACTTGCTGTTATCCTTGAAAGTCTGAATACGTTTGTTCCGTGTACCAGTCCTTTGCCTGCCCGTTTACTCTGAGTCTGCTCACCCTTTGCTTTGTGTCAACCAGTGATTCCCGTGCCTGACCATCCTGCCTGTTTACCGGACCTTGTCTCAACCGCCACTCTGTACCGTCTCCTGCCTCTGACTTCCCGAAGCTGAACCTTGCCTGCCCGACTATTCTTGATTGCATTGAACGTTCCTGTAAATAAACATTGCGACTCCGCGATTGGATTCAGTTCTTCGTTTCCGTGTGTGTTCGTGACAAATACATTTTCGATATTTCAATGTTTTTGCTGATCTCCAACGCGTCAAGTATAAGCTACAAAATGAGCGCCCATGACCGCAATTCAAACATGACTGAACGAGCTTCCACAAGTGAGGAGAAAGCAGACATGAGAAAGACTAATTCAGTGGTAGGGAAGTGGTTCGGCTTTCTGAGATCTGATAAACTTCAGGTTTCAGCGTGCTGCTAAATGTGCCGGAGAGTGGAGCCGACTAGCAGCGTGTTATGTTAAAGGATTCAGTTGGATTGGATTGGATTCAGTTCTTCGTTTCCGTGTGTGTTCGTGACAGAATACCTCGCCCCGGTAACATGGATCCAGCGGAGTTCCGCAAGCGGTGGGAACAGCAGGAGAAGCGAATGGACGAGCTACTAGACCTGCTCCAGTCCGGGGTTGCTGACTCTGCCAGTTCCTCCGCTACTAGTGTGGCACCTGCAGCGCCTATATCCATGCCCAGCAAGTACGACGGGACCCCCGGGAAATGCCAGGGATTCCTGTTGCAAGTAGCGCTTTACATCTCCCATCATAAAGCACTGTTCCCAGATGAGAGGAGTAAGGTGGACTACGCCATCTCTCTCCTCAACGGAAGGGCGCTGGACTGGGCTACGGCTCTGTGGACCGCCCAAAGTCCCGTTCTACAATCTGAAACACGGTTCCTGAGTCTGTTTAAGGAGGTGTTCGATCACACCGTGTCGGGTCGCAACGTGGGAGATCAGCTAGTGGACCTGAAGCAGGGGTCGTGCCCGGTGGCGGAATACGCTCTGGAGTTTCGGACTCTCTCCGCTGGAAGCGGGTGGAGTGAGACCGCCCTCTTGACCGTCTATAGGAGAGGGCTTCGGGCAGAGCTTCGCACCGAGTTGGCCTGTCGGGGTGACGTACGAGACCTTCACCAGTATATACGTCTGTCCGTGGAGATTGACAATCTGCTGCGGGAGAGGAAGGGTACGTTTCCTTCGGACTATGTCCGGGTACCGGCGGCACCCTTCATCAGGAGAGAGAGAGTTATAGCGAACCAATGCAACTGGGACGTTCTCCACTCAGTCCTACTGAGAGACGCCGTCGCTTCCAGGAGGGACTGTGCCTGTACTGCGGCCAATCAGGACACGTCGTCCGACAGTGCACTGCTAGACCACAGCGGGACCGAGAGCCTTTACCACGAGCTGCACGCCCGGTAAGCTTCCGCTCTCCTCTAAATATCACTTCTAGACAGTTGTATGTTCCGGTAACGCTGTCAATGAGTATAGAGGGGCGCTCGGTAGATGGTCTAATAGATTCGGGAGCGGCCGGGAATTTCATGGACCGGGCTCTAGCTGAGGACTTGGGGGTGAGACTGTTACCTGTAAACCCTCCGTTGATAGTAAAGGCTGTTGATGGGAGCCCAGTAGGGACAGGGTATGTGACACACAGGACCAGTCCACTCCGGATGAAGGTGGGAGCGCTGCATTCAGAGACTATTTCCCTACTCATTATCTCGGCTCCTCAGGAGCCACTGGTGTTAGGTCATCCTTGGTTATGCCTTCATGATCCCGTGATATCTTGGACTGAGGGTAAAATTCTGTCCTGGGGTGTGAAGTGCAGGGATCGTTGTTTGACTTTGCCCTGTAGGGCGACCTCGGTAGAGGACTCGACTACTGTCTCTTGTGCTCCTCTGGCCCCCGAGTACGCTGAGTTCTCACAGGTGTTTTCGAAGGAAAGAGCTTGCGAACTGCCTCCACATCGACCGTGGGACTGCGCCATCGAGCTGCGGCCCGGAGCTACACTGCCTCATGGACTCATCTATCTACTGTCCCAACCTGAGAGGGAGGCTATGGAAACGTACATAGACGAGGCTTTGAGTCAAGGGGCGATCCGACCATCTACGTCCCCAGCGGCATCCAGCTTCTTCTTCGTGAAGAAAAAGGACGGGGGTCTCCGCCCATGTATCGACTACAGAGGTTTGAATGACAATATGATAAAGAACCGTTATCCTTTACCTCTCATTCCCGCAGCCCTGGAACAGGTGGGTCAGGCCCGCCTATACAGTAAATTGGATTTACGCAGCGCATACAACCTGGTGCGGATTCCAGAGGGGGATGAGTGGAAGACGGCCTTCATCACGCACCGGGGGCATTATGAGTACTGCGTTATGCCATTTGGGTTGACGAGCGCTCCAGCAGTCTTTCAGTCATTCATGAATGATATCTTTCGGGACATGATTGATCGGTTCGTAATTGTGTACATAGATGACATCATGATCTACTCTAATTCTCTGGCCGAACACATTTCCCATGTGCAACAGGTGTTACGGCGATTGCAGGAGCATGCATTGTATGTAAAACTGGAGAAGAGCGAGTTCCACGTCACCACCATATCCTTTTTGGGGGCGATTCAAACACCGGACAGGGTACGGCTGGACGACAACAAGATCATCGCCGTGCGTAATTGGCCTCAACCCACGACGGTTAAGGAACTTCAGCGCTTCCTGGGATTCGCAAATTACTATAGGAGGTTCATAAGAAATTTCAGCACCACGGCCGCTCCCCTCTCCACCATGACGAGTCAGAGGGGACGAAAGCTAGTGTGGACGGAAGAGTCCCTGCGGGCGTTTGCGCATCTACAAGACCGGTTCACCACCGTACCCATTCTGTGTCAGCCGGATCCTACGCTGCCCTTCACGGTAGAGGTTGATGCATGTCGGAGTCGGCGCCGTCCTGTCCCAACGTCAAGGTGATCCTCCCAATTTGCGTCCCTGCGCCTTCTTCTCTAAGAAACTCAACTCCGCGGAGAGAAATTACGACGTGGGAAACCGCGAGCTACTGGCAATAAAGCTGGCACTTGAGGAGTGGCGTCATTGGCTCGAGGGAGCTGTCCACTCGTTCCAGGTCCTGACCGATCACCGCAACCTGGAATATCTGCAGCAGGCTAAGAGGTTGAGCTCTCGTCAGGCAAGGTGGTCTTTGTTTTTCAACCGGTTCCGATTCACGGTATCCTATATTCCGGGCTCCAAGAATGGAAAAATTGATGCGCTATCCCGTCAGTTTGAACGACCTATGGGCAAGTCCGAACCCGAGACCATCCTCCCGTTGGCATGTCGGGCTGCGCCAGTCCGGTGGACTATAGACGAAACCATTCGGGGGTGTTTACTCTCGGAGCCCGCTCATGCCGAGACACCGGAGAATAAGACCTACGTCCCTGCCACTGTTCGATCCCAACTACCCGAATGGTGTCACACCTCCCTCGGCAGTGGACACCCCGGGATTACCCGGACCACACAGCTTCTCTGCCAACGATATTGGTGGTCGTCCCTCGCGGAGGACGTCCGTGACTATGTCTTGTCCTGTCCTGTGTGTGCCCAATCTAAGAGTCCGCGTCTTCTACCGGAGGGTAAGCTGATTCTGCTCCCCACACCGCACCGTCCGTGGTCTCATGTAGCTATGGACTTTGTCACCGATTTACCAGAATCCGAAGGGTGTACGGTGATTTTGGTGGTAGTGGATCGGTTCTCCAAAATGTGTCGTCTGATTCCCTTGCCACAGCTGCCTAATGCCACTCAGCTGGCAGAGACTGTATTCCAACAGGTGTTCCGGCAGTTCGGGGTACCGGAGGACATCGCGTCAGATCGGGGACCTCAGTTAATTTCCAGAGTGTGGAAGGCGTTCTGTGACCGGCTGGGGGTGTCAGTGAGTTTATCGTCTGGTTATCATCCTCAATCTAATGGCCAGACCGAGCGGCTCAATCAGGAGATTGGGAAATATCTGCGGCAGCAGTGTGCACGTCAGCCCACCGAATGGTACCGCTATCTGCCGTGGGTGGAGTACGCGCAAAATTCTCTAGTACACTCATCTCTGCGTCTAACTCCGTTTCAGTGTGTGTTTGGTTATCAGCCTCCCTTGTTTCCGTGGGACACCGAGCCGGGGATGGTACCGGCAGTGGATGAGTGGTACTGGCAAAGTTCGCGAGTCTGGGAAACGGTTCACGACATTTACAGCAGGCCTCTCAGCGACAGAAGGGAAGCGCCGATCGACGGAGACGCCCGACACCCCTTTATCATCCGGGGCAACGAGTATGGCTATCCACACGGGATCAACGTCTGCGGCGGGCCTGCAGAAAGCTCACCCGAAGGTACATCGGCCCATTTAAAATCCTCTACCGGGAGAGGAAGCAATCAGGCTCCTGTAAATAAACATTGCGACTCCGCGATTGGATTCAGTTCTTCGTTTCCGTGTGTGTTCGTGACAAATACATTTTCGATATTTCAATGTTTTTGCTGATCTCCAACGCGTCAAGTATAAGCTACAAAATGAGCGCCCATGACCGCAATTCAAACATGACTGAGCGAGCTTCCACAAGTGAGGAGAAAGCAGACATGAGAAAGACTAATTCAGTGGTAGGGAAGTGGTTCGGCTTTCTGAGATCTGATAAACTTTTCAGCGTGCTGCTAAATGTGCCGGAGAGTGGAGCCGACTAGCAGCGTGTTATGTTAAAGCTGCAGTACCTTTTTAGTTAAAAATTAGCAAAATGTATATAATGAGCCAGTACATAATGAATCCAATATCCAAACCGTGTTTTTGTTTTATCCTGAATCACTATGGTACACCTATAATAAGTGTATTTTAAACTACTTCGGCTCGGCTGCGGCGTAGCCCAGTACCTGCGTGATTCGTCATAGACATAACCGGAGAGAAGAAGTTCGGCTACAATGTTCTTCCGCAAGATGCATGCAGAGCGCCAAAAGTTAAGTTTAAAGTGAAATATATGAATAAGGTCAGCCTGAGGGTATTATGTTTATTTTACTTTTCTTGTTTGTATAAAGTTTAAATTGAAATAAAAAGTGAACGTTAATTTATTTGTACCGTTTCATTTCTAAAATATTATGTAGTTTTATAGGAGGTTTCATAGACTTGGCAAATTAATTTTTCAGAAGATTGTAGGTAGAGACATCAGTTGTGGGTGTTCTTGACATTTGTTATTGTTCATATCGATATCGGAATTTTAACGTATCGACCGAAATTAAGAAATATATCGTGATATAAAATTTGGCCATATCGTCCAGCCCTATGTTAAAGATACTATTGATAACGTGAGAAATTTACTTTCTCCGGTAAAAAGCTGCTTATCAGTTAATCGTTAATCGATCGATAAAGTCAATCAACTAATGATTAATGAATTAATCGATAATTTGCATCCCTATTAACTACCGTATACCTTCCAATAGTAGCCCCGACGTTTATTTGAAAAATTATTCCGACGGTCTGGCGTTTTAAAGAGACTTTTGGAGGTTGTTAAGAGGTTGTTGGAGACCAGCTATTATTACCCATCACAGCGAAAAAAGTAGGTGTCAATGCCTCTGTGCTTCTAGTGTTAAAGACACATACATACAATGAACAGACATACTAACAATAATTGTCACAGTAAATTAAAACAAAGACAATTCTCACTATAAAAATCTGACCCATGGACACCAAGGCACCCAAATGAAATTCTGATTGGATACTAATCCACAGCTGAGGTGCTTTCAAAGAGAAGACAGAACAACCCAACTCAGTAGTTACAAATGGTATCTGCAATACTATCCAACTCTGGGATCTAGTATTGAAACAATCTAGGTGTCAACATTGATATACAGTAAGCCTGTGGAGTAGTGCTTTGTACACACTAATAAAATGATGAAGGGATCTACACACTTTTAAAGAGGTCCAACCAACTTTCTGGCTTAAGATAGAGTGATGTGTATTATTGTTGGAGCTATTTCCTTTATTTAGTTTCATATTAGATAAGTAGCATGATTATTTTATTGATTTAATATATATATAATGTCGATGTTGTTTTGGTTAATTTGAGCATTTTTTGTTGGGACTTTTATTTTGATAGTTTTGAGCACCTGTTTCATATTCCATATAATGACGGTCACAATTGGGACAGGTGGGCACTGGGAAAGGTTGTTGGTTTTTTACCAGGGAAAGAGAGGCTAACGTCGGCTTGCTTAAATGGCAAATAAACACGGCATCAGCGCAAAAGTTGGTTTGGACATTGGACTTATTTACCTGCGTACGATTTAATCTTTAAGTGCCCCAGTGGCTGTTTGTATGATTCGATTTGTTTGCTTTCGACTCATTGTGGATTTAAATAGCCACTACACAAGTAAAAAACCCACCTTGATATGGACATTCAGGTCGATGGACTTCATGGAAGTTTGGATTACTACATGAAAGAGGAAGGTGGATTGCGCACGTCACAGAGAAGCATTCAGCAGTCGGTATGTGAAAAATGTTTATTTGAAGCCGTATTGCAAGGTGGCTTGGCTATTGGAGCGTTGGATTAATTATTTTTCACTGCGGGAGGCTGAATATTACAAGTCCTAAAAGGTTTGGCTTGGAGGATGTGTGGGGGTTGCGCAACACCTAAAAAGAGACATTTACGTTATTCATTCATAAAAAGCCACGTCAGTGAAGCGACCTAACGCAACAAATGATGTTTCTTTGTGCTACGGGAAACAATATGTGTGAAAATTGAGCTGTACTTAAAAGGGATTTGAGAAAGGAAACAATGTCGCAACAATCTGGCACATCAAAAGTGAGGAGTGACGTTCTGCCTACTGATTCTGCAAAACGGGGCGTCAAGTTCACTGAAAAAGGGTTGGCATTTTATGCACGGTCGTGCCAAGAAAAAAGGTCTTTAAAATGCAAGCAGGCTAAGAGGTATATGGAACAAATACGTGGTTTGATGGAGTCCACGGACAATGTGAATGCTGTGCAATCTCAGTTGGGCAAGCACATTAAGTGTTATGAGGAAGCTAATGACATGCATGAATCCTTCTTGAATTTGAATTTGCCAGAAGGTGAAGTTAAAAGACAAAATGACTATTTTCATGCAAAAATGACAATGTTCAATGAATTCACCTATGAAGTAAAAAGATGGTTGTCTGAGTGTGCTCATCCATATGTACAATCCATTGCCAGGGAGGCTGAACATCCTGACAACCGAAGTGGAATTTCTGACGGGATTAATCCTGAAGACAGTGCATCTAACATCTCATGCTTAAAGGATGGTAATTCCAGATTGCATTCTCAAGTGTCAAGAGCGTCAGCAACTTCATCTGCTAGGATTAAAGCTGAAGCTGATAAGGCAGCACTTATGGAACGCATGACGGCATTAAAAAGGAAACACATGATAGAAGCCAAAGAAGAGGAATTAAGGAAGGAAAAGGAACAATTGGCTCTGGAAGCTGACCTTGCCGCAACCAATGCTAAGCTTCGCGTGATGGAAATTAATTCAAAGTGTGGTTCTAAAGGGTCTGATGGAATGAATTCCTATCATTCAAGGAACAAGCAAAGGATAGGCCGCCTGAATCCGTACGCTCATCAGTTCACTCCAGACCACCGTGACATAAGGAATATTCACAGTGAATCTCATCCTGAGTCACAGGCTCAGATAACCAGGCCTAAGAGGGTGGAAATGAGACAATCAGACACCGGACTGGCAACAAGTGACACCCAAACACAAAGGACACCAATGGTTCATTATACTCTACCTAAAGGACGGCAAACCTATCCTAACTCAGCACGCAATGATGCCACCCAGAATGATATTGTGAGCATTATGCAACGACAAAATGATATTACTACACTGCTGGTTCAGCAGAATTTAGCATCTGCTCTGCCAATGAGAAGTATTCCCGTGTTCGACGGTGACCCTCTTCAGTTTCGAACCTTTATTAGAGCTTTTGAAAACTGTGTAGAAGAAAAGACTGATAATATGAGTGATTGCTTGAGCTTTCTAGAGCAGTACACCAGGGGTCAGCCAAGGGACTTGGTGAGAAGTTGTCAGCACTTGTCTCCTCAGCAGGGATACCAAAGAGCTAAATCTCTTCTGGCAGAACATTTTGGCAATGAGCACCAAGTTGCCTCCGCTTATATGGACAAAATTCTTACATGGCCTCTCATTAAGCCAGAGGATGTAAAATCACTACAGTCGTTCTCTCTGTTTCTTCGAGGTTGTGCCAATTTAACACAGCAAATCATGTATATGAAGGAGTTGGACATGCCATCCAACCTCAGAAGCATTGTGATGAAATTGCCCTATAAGCTAAGGGAAAAATGGAGAAGTGTTGCATGTGATCTGCAGGAGCAAAGTGGACACAGAGCTGTATTTACTGACCTTGTGACCTTTGTTGAAAAACAAGTAAAAGTTGTCTCTGACCCGCTGTTTGGTAATATACAGGACTGTCCATCCACCAGCTATACTAAAGCCTCCATCACTGGTTATGCAAAGCAGAGAAGAACGGGAAGCACATTTGCAACCAGCGTCAGTTCAGTAAAAGAAGGAGATAAGGTCTTCAGGGAGAATAGGATGAAGTCCTCCCCTGCCCAAGGGAATCTGAAAGACTGTTTGTTCTGTCAACAGAACCATCACACTCTGGATAGATGCTACCGGTTTAAGGTGAAGATGCACCGGGACAAGATACGTTTCATAAAGGAAAATGGAATTTGTTTTGGTTGCTTAAAAGTTGGTCACACAAGCAAAGACTGTAGGAGTCGTTTGGAATGTACAGTGTGTCACTTGAAGCACCCATCAGTCCTTCACATCGAGGGAAAGGGTACATCATTCAAAGAAGCTCAGGAGTCTGTGAGCCTTCCGCTAAGTGTGTCAACTGGACAACAGACATGTGGTCACATAGGGGCCGGCGAAGAGGATGACGCCGTCTTCTCAATTGTTGCAGTTCAGGTTAAAAGCCAGATGAGTAATACAGTTGTGCAGACTTACGCATTTCTGGATCCTGGGAGTTCAGGTACTTTCTGCACTGTTGATTTGGCCAGGAGACTAGGTTTAAGAGGAAAGCCAGCAAACATTTTATTAAGGACAATGGGTCAAAAGAAGATTGTGAGTACTAATGTTTTGTCTGGCTTGGAAGTGTCTGGCATGGATACTAATGATTTTATGGAGCTGCCTAGGGTTTTAACTCAAAAGATGATGCCCGTGTCAAGGTTGAACATTCCACGACGAGAGGATGTGGCTAAATGGCCTTACTTGAGGAACATAAACTTTCATGATGTGGATTCAAATGTTGACTTGCTCATTGGAACTGATGCATCAAAAGTGATGGAACCCTGGGAGGTGATTAATAGTCAAGGTGAAGGACCATATGCAGTTCGAACAAGAGTTGGCTGGGTAATTAATGGACCACTTCGAGGCAGAAGCAGCAATGGAGTAAAGACTGGCTGTTCTGTTGTTACAACCAATCGCATTTCAGTGGAGTATCTCGAGGAAATGCTCATTAAACAATATAACCATGATTTTAATGAAAGAACCTCCGAGGAACAATTGGAGATGTCAAGAGAGGATGTTAAATTCATGAAGATTGTGAGTAGTACCACGGAACTGAAAAATGGACTATATCAAGGAGAAGTTTCATTCCGGGGGATATCGTCATCATTGCTGTTGCTACGGCACCAAGAGGATCCTGGATGATGGGCCGAGTCCTGAGTACTAAGTCAGACTCCAACGGATTGGTTCGTTCTGTGGTCCTCCAGACTAAGACCAGTGTTTTGGAGAGACCTATAACGAAGATCTGTCTGCTTCTGGAGGCCACAGTGTAGCATCATGGACATATGTTCTTTCTTTTTCTCCTCTTCTATTTTCTCGACTGTTTGTTTCTTTTTCAGACAGCCATGGGAAGAAGATCAGAAGAATCTATGTATTAGTTAGGGCATAGCTTGAAAATAGCTCCGTTACAGGAAAAAAGTAATTGTGAGTTTACACATTTCCCAATTAGGGGCCGGAATGTTGGAGCTATTTCCTTTATTTAGTTTCATATTAGATAAGTAGCATGATTATTTTATTGATTTAATATATATATAATGTCGATGTTGTTTTGGTTAATTTGAGCATTTTTTGTTGGGACTTTTATTTTGATAGTTTTGAGCACCTGTTTCATATTCCATATAATGACGGTCACAATTGGGACAGGTGGGCACTGGGAAAGGTTGTTGGTTTTTTACCAGGGAAAGAGAGGCTAACGTCGGCTTGCTTAAATGGCAAATAAACACGGCATCAGCGCAAAAGTTGGTTTGGACATTGGACTTATTTACCTGCGTACGATTTAATCTTTAAGTGCCCCAGTGGCTGTTTGTATGATTCGATTTGTTTGCTTTCGACTCATTGTGGATTTAAATAGCCACTACAATTATAACTGTCTGAAGTATTAAATGTAGGGCACTATGATAAACAGTGTCAGCCGCTTTAGAGTAGTAGCAGATGCACTTCCGTATATTGTCTTGCCATAGCCTAGCACAGGCATGAAGGTTGACTGAACAATTTGTCTCCTGTTCACCAAAGAAAAGTTAGCTCACTAGTATGTTTCTAATATGTTAGTATGCAGCACTGATTGTTGGAGCACATGCATACAGAATAGTATCGTCAGCATAAAGGTGTAATGTGGAACTATTTACAGATTGACCTATAGCATTACTGTATATTATAAAAAGAACAGTCATATGTTGGATCCCTGAGGAACACCTCTGTTTACATAAAGACTATCAGACCTAAATCCATCCAGCATAATACATTGCGTTCTGTCGGTAAGATAGTTATGAAACCAAGAATATTCAGCAGGACTAAGGCCTATTGATGCCAATTTCTTCAGCATGATACCATGGTCAAGAGTGTCAAATGCCTTAGACAAGTCAATGAACAATAAGGGCAGCAGTTATTTTAGCATCTAGAGCATTTACAAGATCATTTATAACAAGTGTAGAGGCAGATAACAGTGTTATAATGAGATCTAAAAATTGATTGATTTGCAATTAAAATACATTTGTTAATATTACTTTTTTCTTGATTCTTTGGCTGTGCATTTATCGTCGTTTAGAATCCGATTCGACTTCGTCCTACACACACACATTAGACCGAAGCGTCAGGACTATATTCATATCATTCATGTTAACTTAATCTAGAATTGTCTAGAATACGTCAGAACTTATTTTCTTTAATTTAAAATGATTTGTGTGGTAATATGGGTGAGGCCAAGCCTTCAGGCATGCAGGGGGAAGAAGGGGCCAAGCCTTCAGGCCCACCAGGTTGTTGTAGGCGGGGGCCAGCTCAGGCACGCTGTAGACGGCGGCCGGCTCAGGAACGCTGTAGACGGGGGCCAGCTCAGGCACGCTGTAGACGGGGGCCAGCTCAGGCACGCTGTAGACGGGGGCCAGCTCAGGCACGCTGTAGACGGGGGCCAGCTCAGACACGCTGTAAGCTCTGGTACGCTGTAGGCTCTGGTACGCTGTAGGCTCTGGTACGCTGTAGGCGGGGCCCGGTCCTGGCAGCTCCAGCCAAACCCTCCACCACCTCCCAGCAACCTTCAGCGACTGGTACTCCAAACTCCTTTTAGGGGGCATTTGAGTGCTGAAGGTTAGTGGCTAGAAGGGGTCGTAGTATGGCTGGAACTGGGGTTGTGGCTGTAGCTTTAGGGCTTTGTATCTCTCTGGCTGCAGCCCCAGAGCAGTGGGTGGCAGTTGTTGCGGCACTCTGTTAGCTCCCCCGCAAAAGCCTTTTGGGGAAGCTTACAGGGTGCCCTTTCGACTTCTTCGTGGAAGGACCACAGACACGGTGTAAATACAAACATCACTGCAATCTTAAATGTGAACTTGGAAATAATAACCAACCAATGTGCACACAGATCCAGTGAATACACACAATCCCCAAATCCCATACACCATGATACTTTAATTAAACTAAATGCTAAACAGCTGTGACTGAAAATCCCATTGCTCACCTCCTCCTACACCCTCCTAGCCCACTAGATGTTCCTGGTGGACTAGGAATTGTGACACGCCCATTCAGAACAGGAGGTTGGGAAGATTTGAACTATTAGAATGACTATATAAAGTCTGAACTATTAGAATGACCATATATCGTCTGAACAAATTTAAATCACCATATACGGTCTGAACAATAAGAATGAACATCAAAGGTCTGAAACAAGGGAGATGAAAAATTCTAGGTATGGAGATGGAATAAAAGAGAATGATTTTCTGAGTTGAAGACTGAGAGTGAGCTAGCGAGACAAAGTGAGATTGAAGAAACATATATATTCTGTTGATGTCTATATGAGAAAATCTGCTCTTCAAAAAACTCTCAACCATCAGCAAGTTCATCTCTGTCAGAAAGAGTCAGTTCTCTGAGAGGTGGGAACAGGAGGAGACCGCTGCTACACATCCCACTCCCTCTGTATCTCGTTCCCTCCCCATCTCTCTCTTTCGCTCTACTTTCTCACAATTGTCACGAGTGGTGAGGTTGTGTTGCTACACGGGTCTATTTTGGTGGTGCACAGCTCATTGTTTACGTTCTGGTTACAGCTGTTTTTGGTTTGTCATTAGTGGGGCTATAAAGGGCAGTTAAATAGTATTCACATTGCTTAGCATTGTTCCAAGTCACGGTTGCTTTACAGGTGAGTGGGGATAGTGCTGTTTTCATCGTTGTTGAATGTATACGTTTAAGTCGCTATATGCACATTTTCATTTCAACAGTTTAGCTTTATTCGCCATCCACGGTTTGTTTTATTTTGTATTAGAAATAAACCTGTTTCCAACGGATACCTGGCTCGGCATATGGCTTTCAAACCGCACTAGACCCGACAGTTTTGTGACAACAATGGCGAATGGGAGTTTGTCTGTTTGGTAGTTAAATAAAGTCTGTCTGCCTGGCTGTGGGGGAGTATGTTCAATAGAACACTGTACGTTGCATTTCTATGTCCCATTGATTTTTCTGACAGGGGATCATTAATGAATAGCTATAAAGTAGTTCCAGTGACTGCTTCCAGCTTCATCTGTCCATCTGGCCTCGTTTGTCAGTCTGTGTGTTTGCGGGTGGGTGTCTTGGGGAGGTTGTCATTATTAGAGACCCTATCTGCACAGATTGGGAGTTTCATTTCCGTCAGGGTTATTGAACGAGAGATCTAAATGAGGAGTTGTGTCCTTATTAGGAGATTTCAGCTCTGGAGTCAAGCCTGGTTAAAAGCTATTCGAAGGAGGATGGTTGTGAACAATCTTGCTGGTATCAGTCTGAGAAACACGTACAGTGGGGTCAGTCATCGCGCAATACCGACTCAACTGTGGAGGTCAGTTCCTGGCAAAGCCGTTCTGAATGTCTGTTGGTCTAACTAGCTGGCAGATAGACAGAGTGACAGAAGGACAGACGGGGGGTTGTGATGTATAGTTCTACTGAGGGGGTGTGGACATACAGGTTGATATCGTGTCTGGTCCAGACTTGGTTCTGCTAGTATGATCTGACAGGGTGTTGACTCTGCAATGGTCCAACTGTATGCCATAGCACTGTCCTTGTGTCTGTGTCTGTGTGTGTGCGTGTGTGTGAAAGACTTGTGTACTTTGCTCAAGCCTGTCTTTATCCTAGCTGACAGTCCCTCTGATCATGTTACGCATCATGTTCCCTCTCCTCATCCTCTCTCTCTCTCTCTCTACTCTCTCTTTCCTCTGTCTACAAAGTCTCTATAAAATTACCCTGACCCAGGCGGTTAGTGTGTGTAAATATTACACTACGTTTCCTGTGATGAGTCATGCTCAGTGAACCGGCAGCAACCCCTCCTCTTTACTGGACCGTTTTAGTTTTTTGTGTTAATTATTTAGGTCCTCGGAAGTGAGGTCTATGGTCAGTGTAAAGTACAGTGTAAATGCGTGTAAAATACAGCGTAAATGTTTGTTTTTGGCTGCTCTTGCTTCGCATTGCCCATACACTCACTGAAGGTTTGGCTGTGACTGACTGGTCGTGTATACAGTATATCCATGCATTGTGATGAACTTTACAGCGTAACACTTAGAATCACACATTAGGGCCAGTCCACTCTCATCCTCTGTCTTTCGCTCGAACTCCTTGGCACCTGTGACCCTTCCGGTTCTGTCCTGACCTCTCAGTGTTACTGAACCCTGATGTCCCAGCCACGTTGCTTTTCAAGTGTTGATGTCACGAGTGGTGAGTAAGGGTACTGCACTGTCTGGTTTCGGGTGCACCCTTTCCTGGTTTATGTTGGTTACAGCTGTTGGGGATTTGTAATCACTGGGCTATAAAGGGGATGGCTAGTTGTCACTCGTTGCTGTTCATTGTTTTATGTCACGGTTGTCATAGAGGTGAGTGTGTTTGTATCACGTTATCATTGTTGTTTAAAGGTGCTCGTTTTAAGTCGCTATATGCGCATTTTCCTTTCATTCAACTAAGTACGTGTTTTTGTCGCCGTTTACGGTTTGTTTTGTGTTCGTCACTAAATAAAACCCGTTAAACGGATCATACGGCTCTGCACTTGGCTCAACCTGCACTACACCCATCCTGGTTCGTGACAGTTGACTCTTATCAAGCTCCTCTAGCCCACCCCCGATCGTGTTCTCCCTTATTGAACTATTCCCAGAGCCTGTGGATGCTGGTTTGGTCTGCTCGGCCGAGCCCGCTAATATTCCTTAATGACGTGGCATCTGTCTCTGTCACCCTCAGTCTTCCTAGTGTGGCTGATATCAGGGAGCGATAAGCAGCCCTGTCTCTTAGACACTGACTCCGGGACAATAACGCCTCAGTTTGTTGCCAGAGAAAAAATAGCAACAACCTTCTTTTTACCAAATCCAGTGCCGATTTATTTATTTGCCGTATCATTTGTCTCTTTCAATTTACAGCATTATAACAGTGACAGAATGGTAGGAGTTTGTTTGTGTTGAGGACGTGGAACGTGGAGGTGTTCTTGGGATTGTTCAGCAGCTTCGACAACTCATAAGGAACCGAGGATCACGGAGGTTAATGGGTCGATTGGACGAGCCGATAAAGGCTCCCTGAATGTGTGAGGGTGGAGAGAGCCCTGTGGGTTGGTCTGTCATGACAGGGATTCTCTGGAGTGACTCCACACCTTCCCATCTGTGTGTTTACAGTCACCCACTCTGAGCTTGGCACACAGGAACAAGCTATCGTAGCTAATGATTAGTGTGAGATGCATATGCCTGTGTTTGTTTGTGTGTGTATGTGTCACTGTCATGACTGCCAGGGAGAGCCTGTTGGCTCAGATTCTGTGTTGGTGTGGCGACCAGCCGGTTTTGTTGGTCCTCTCCACATTACGAAGACACCAGAACTGACATTTTCTTTCTCTGCTTATTCCTCTCTGTAAATGACAGTTGTATCCTGGAAGCTGTCAGGGTATCTCTCGTCTATAGGAGTACATACAAATAATTTCATTTTCATGCTTCCTAAAAGATTAGAATTATACATAATTTGTCTTTTAGAATATTGAGAGTTGTTTTTATGGTTGTTG
The DNA here is from genome assembly GCA_029465975.1 of Dallia pectoralis. Lineage (NCBI taxonomy): Eukaryota > Metazoa > Chordata > Actinopteri > Esociformes > Umbridae > Dallia > Dallia pectoralis. The sequence continues at coordinate 653,671 of CM055744.1, forward strand.
CCAATTTTCTAATACATATTTTATTTGAGGAAGCATCAAGATAATGGTCAGTCTGAGACACTCAGATAATCAAACAGGTTCCGAATCTATTAAACCCCCAGGACCTAACAGAGATAATCACCTGGGCCCTCATGCTATCAAACCCCCAGGACCTAACAGAGATAATCACCTGGGCCCTCATGCTATCAAACCCCCAGGACCTAACAGAGATAATCACCTGGGCCCTCATGCTATCAAACCCCCAGGACCTAACAGAGATAATCACCTGGGCCCTCATGCTATCAAACCCCCAGGACCTAACAGAGATAATCACCTGGGCCCTCATGCTATCAAACCCCCAGGACCTAACAGAGATAATCACCTGGGCCCTCATGCTATCAAACCCCCAGGACCTAACAGAGATAATCACCTGGGTCCTCATGCTATCAAACCCCCAGGACCTAACAGAGATAATCACCTGGGTCCTCATGCTATCAAACCCCCAGGACCTAACAGAGATAATCACCTGGGCCCTCATGCTATCAAACCCCCAGGACCTAACAGAGATAATCACCTGGGCCCTCATGCTATCAAACCCCAGGACCTAACAGAGATAATCACCTGGGCCCTCATGCTATCAAACCCCCAGGACCTAACAGAGATAATCACCTGGGTCCTCATGCTATCAAACCCCCAGGACCTAACAGAGATAATCACCTGGGCCCTCATGCTATCAAACCCCCAGGACCTAACAGAGATAATCACCTGGGTCATCATGCTATCAAACCCCCAGGACCTAACAGAGATAATCAGCTGTGTTCCGGATCTATCAGAACCTCCATAGCTCCATAGCAGATCCCATAGATTCCATTCGAGAGGCTATACGCTGGTTTAGCCCATGGACAAAAACAAGCAGTGTGTCCCACAGAAGTTTTACAACTTCCGCACACCGATACAACCACACATTAGTTGAGCGTTAGTCCTTACACACTGCTGCACCTAGTGCACTTCTCTGTTTTGAGCCTCGTCCGTGCAGAGCATTGGATCGGTGTGATGCGTCGTGAGCTGTCACTGACTTCCAGCGGGTTCCAGCCCATATTGAGCTGTTTTCCTACCACAGATAACCCCCAGGCTGACTGTTTAAGGAGGGAAATCTGGGCATGACTCTGATGTATATCAGTTGCAACACTGATACGTGTCTTTTTGCTGCAAAGTTAGTTTAATTCACACATTTTATTAGAGCTTCTGCCGCCACTATGACAAATCTAATATATGCCCCCCTCTGACACTACCCATTCCAGCAGTATGCAATTTTCCCTTTCAGAATATATGTAAAAATAAATCACCAATTATATTAGGGGTATGCTACATATAAAGTAATGAATGCTGCTGAGAGCATGTCAATATGGGATGTATGCAAGTATCTGAGTAGAATTTGAGCACACTAGCTTGAAAACATTTTTTAAAATAGTCTAGAATCCACTGCTTAGAATGAATTTCTGAAATGCCCGAGAAGTAATTTTTCTCCCGCTTTTGTTTTGTAGTCATCTATCATGTCAGTTGTTACAGAGGATCGGAAGCACTTCCAACCCACCATGGCCAGACTATTGACATGAGCTGTCAATCACTCACCACTGGCTAATGACCGTTCCCCACAGAAACTGGTTTAGATTACAGCATGGTTGACAGCACACACTGATCCCTACTCAGATTGTGGCGTGGCCTCCTATCCCACTGGTGAAGGGCTGAAGGTTTTTGTAGTGCACAACTGGTGAATTGTAGGTACTACTAATCCCCACACAGGTAGGGATGGTAATTGTTCATTTTTATTGATATGATACCATTTTCCAGACTGCATAACGATTCAAGTCTTTATTGATACCTCTAGCGATTTTACTATTATTTGGTGGAATGACAGGATGACAATACATTCCTAACAGAATTATTGCAAAACCTGTGAGTATGTGACTGTTTGATTTTGGATTTCAATATATAAAGTATAACTATGAGTACGTTATATATCAGCAGCAGAATGTCCAACAGATTTTTACCAACAACATAGAAAAGGGTTAGCGTTAATTGGCGTTGTGCTAAAATATTTAGAACATGATTTCATTTTACTTCCCTCTCCACGTTGAGGCTTGAGTAAAATGGAGCCATCCAAGTACGTTCAGCCATCCAAGTACGTTCAGCCATCCAGGCAAGCAACCAAATGAGAAATGTAGCAAATGAGGGTGTGAGGCAAATACATTCTTCCTCATTTAGTTTAAATGCGGGTTCATCATCACATACACAATTCATCTGTCCTAATTTCTGTGGGTGTCTTTCTTGCTCTTTGTCTTTGATGCTGTATTTTTCTCTTGAGTGTCTCTCTTTTTCTCTGTCACTCTTCGTCAACTGACCAATAGTGTTATCTGATACGCCCTCTACCCCGCCCCTCACCCCCCGCCCAAGCTTGCAATGATTGTGTCACATTCGCAAAGCCAGAAAAAATATTGCAATCGTCCGAACCCCGGAATCGCAAAAAAAATCTAAATCGCGAAGCCAGAAATAATATCGCAAAATCAAAAATAGTATTGAAAAGCTCAAAATAATATTTTGCAAAGAAATTATAGCAAAAAATACATTCATTATTTTATTTTTTGGATTGTTTATTAAAAATTGTTTGCGATTTCAGATTTTTATTTTTGACACACTTATTTTTTTGCAATTCTTAAAATGTCTTTGCAATTTCTTGTGACCCAAAAGTAATTCCATAATCCAGCTCCTGGAATTTCCCAAAGTAAACCAATTTAGTAGACGTCTAACCCTCCCTAAATTCCTATTGGTCAGTTGTAGTCAGCTGGTATTTGTAGAGAGTGATTTGTATCAGTTAGTGATTCGACGGTTTTACATATTCGTAGTTGTAGGTAGTAATTTGTGTATGTGTACATATGTTTTGTACACTGTACAAGTTGTACAGATTTGGGGAACATTGAGGCCAGGGCAAAACATGTTTAAAAAAAAAAACATGCTTGAAGATGGTCTGTAATGGCAGATGTACAGTTCCCAGGAATCTCATTGAGTGAGGAAGAGTAAATCAAGCAGTGGGGGGAATTGATATTGATTTAAAAACATATTCTGCATTGTTTTTAAATCAAAATGAAAATGCAACACTTAATAGAGTAAGGGCTTTGCAGTGTGTCAGTGGAGCAAAACGTCACTCTAGTTTGATGATTTAATGAGATGTGCTAATGGATTCTACCATCTTGAGAAAAGCCACCGTTTCAATTGTGAATGTAAATGTGCAGAAGTTCACCTGATTATTGCTCTATGGCTGCAAGGTTGGTTTTTTTGCAGGCTACTGGCTTTTTATGCAATCAAATCACCGCCAAATGTCTTGTGGGTAAAAGCAACTGATTCGCACACTCCACTTGACGGTTTTACATTTCGTAGTTGTATGTAAAGATTTGTGAATGCGTAATAAAAGACTTGTAAGAAATTAATTTTTGCAGCGGCCCACATATTTACACATACACAAATCACTACCTACAACTACGAAATATAAAACCGTCAAATCACTAATTGATACAAATCACTCTCTAGGGATCAGATTGCTGTTTGCGCATACGAATCTGTTTGTACGAGTTTACGAATCTACTGCAGCGTAAAATTACTGCCAAATACTAGCTGACTACAACTGAACAATAGGAATTTAGGGAGGGTTAGACGACTACTAAATTGGTTTACTTTGGGATATTCCAGTAGCTGTATTAGCATCGTCCTGGTCTGCGTGTATTTGATTCAGGTAAGAGTAACTTAAATCATCAATATCAACAGACATGACATAGACCAATATACTGATGATAATATTCACAAACTACAATAAAACACATGTTGTACAAAAGGCATGATGAGGCCATGTTCAACAAAAGTTGAGTCTAGTACTCATACTTCTAACTTACCTCCAAATCGTCAGGGGGATCGACAGGATTCTGAGCAAGACCAATTTCCCACAGTTGGTTTGGAGTGAGGTTTTGTTCTGTGCGCAGAGAATGGTTGTCCCATCCTTCAGTAAAGGTGTTCAGGTCTGCCTGGAGGCGCGACAAGAAGACATACTGGGCACAGAATAGGTGCAGACCGTCTCCGGGGTTAAGCACACCCTCGTCTTCTAAACTGTGCAGTACATCATAGTAGATTAGGGCTGGCCCCTGCACCTCAGGGTTGGGTAAAATGCAGAGAACACATTTCAGTTGAAGGCATTCAGTTGTAAAACTGACAATATTGGTCTATTCTATTCTATTCTATTAGGACTCAGGACTGTAGTTAGGATACTGTAAAGCAACTGCTAACTTAACACACACAACAGCTCTACATTAGGACTCAGGACTGTAGTTAGGATAATGTATCTAACGTAACTCACACAACAGCTGTACATTAGGACTCAGGACTGTAGTTAGGATACTCTATCTAACCTTTTGCCGTAACTCGTGTCTACACAAACTGTCGTTGTGCTATTTTTTATAAACATATTCATCGCTAACATGATGTTCCACCTTATAAACATGACCTAAAGCTCTTAACTGAATCAAATTTACGCAAACCCAAAATTACTTTTGGGTCACAAGAAATTGCAAAGACATTTCAAGAATTGCAAAAAAATAAGTGTGTCAAAAATAAAAATTTGAAATCGCAAACAATTTTAAATAAACAATCCAAAAAATAAATAATTGTATGTATTTTTGCTATAACTTCTTTGCAAAATATTATTTTGAGCTTTTCAATACTATTTTTGACTTTGCGATATAATTTCTGGCTTTGCGATTTAGATTTTTTTAGGGATTCCGGGGTTCGGACGTTTGCAATATTTTTTCTGGCTTTGCGAATGTGACACAATCATTGCAAACTTGGCGGGGGGGATGATGGGCGGGGTAGAGGACGTATCCGATAACACTATTGGTCAGTTGGACGAAGAGTGGCAGCGTTGTGTTGACCCGCAGGTGGGTGAGACTATCTACTATTTAATTACCTTGCAACCACATTTGGTGTTATCTAAATAAAACCCACCTGCAGCCGATGATTGCCCGATGCCATTCTTTTATGCTTGTTAGCTTCTTTATTGTCTGCTAGACGTTGGCTACATTAGTATAATCTATTTTCAGTCTAGAATCCTGCGCTCAACGCAACGCTGTCACTCTTCGTCAACTGACCAATAGTGTTATCTGATACGCCCTCTACCCCGCCCCTCACCCCCCGCCCAGGCTTGCAAGATTGTGTCACATTCGCAAAGCCAGAAAAAGATTTGCAAACGTCCGAACCCCGGAATCGCAAAAAAATCTAAATCGCGAAGCCAGAAATAATATCGCAAAATCAAAAATAGTATTGAAAAGCTCAAAATAATATTTTGCAAAGAAATTATAGCAAAAAATACATTCATTATTTTATTTTTTGGATTGTTTATTAAAAATTGTTTGCGATTTCAGATTTTTATTTTTGACACACTTATTTTTTTGCAATTCTTAAAATGTCTGCAATTTCTTGTGACCCAAAAGTAATTCCATAATCCAGCTCCTGGAATTTCCCAAAGTAAACCAATTTAGTAGACGTCTAACCCTCCCTAAATTCCTATTGGTCAGTTGTAGTCAGCTGGTATTTGGCAGTAATTTTACGCTACAGTAGATTCGCAAACCCATAAAAACAGATTCGTATCCGTAGACAGTGATCCACAAACAGCGATCCGTATCTGTAGAGAGTGATTTGTATCAGTTAGTGATTCGACGGTTTTACATATTCGTAGTTGTAGGTAGTAATTTCTGTATTTGTACATATGTTTTGTACACTGTACAAGTTGTAAAGATTTGGGGAACTTTGAGGCCAGGGCAATACATGTTTACATGTTCAAATGTTCCCCAACAGCACATTAGGTTATTATGTTTTTCACTTAAAACATAACTTAAAGTGTACCGTTTGTGTATGTACTAGGGCTGGACGATATGGCAAAATTTTATATCACGATATATTTCTTAATTTCGGTCGATACGATAAAATTCCGATATCGATATGGACAATATAAAAGCCTCAGAAAAAATGCCTAGAACACCCACAACGGATGTCTGTACCTACAATCTTCTGAAAAATACATTTGCCAAGTCTATGAAACCTCCTATAAAACTACATAATATTTTAGAAATAAAACGGTACAAATAAATTAACGTTCAGCTTTATTTGAATTTAACCTTTATACAAACAAGAAAAGTCAAATAAACAAGACTCTGAGACTGACCTTATTAATATATTTAACTTTAAACAATAACATAGGCTGATTATATTATTCTTTACACAAAACTTCTTGTAACAAAACTTGTTCTTATAAAGATATCGTTTGACGTTAGTGAATATTTGAGACAATGAAACGGTGAGTTCATGAGTTCGCTACGTGTACCGTGGATTTCAGAGACACGAGAGAGAATCTCATGAACGCGCATGTTGCTATCGGTGACTACGACAACACAAACAAATGATTGCTAGTGCGCATGTCCATCATGACGTCATGGGCCAGTCAACGCGGAAGATCCATTTTGGCTTTATGCGCTTTTGAGCCTCTCATTCTCCGGCACATTTAGCATCACGCTGAAACCTGAAGTTTATCAGATATCAGAAAGCTGAACCACTTCACTACCACTGAATTAGTCTTTCCTCTCTTATCAACTGTCTGCTTTCTCCTCACTTATGGAAGCTCGTTCAGTCACGTTTCAATTGCGGTCATGGGCGCTCATTTTGTTGCTTAAACTTGCCGCGTTGGAGATCAGCAAACATATTGAAATATCGAAAATGTGTTTAGAAATCATATCACCGTTATTGATTTTTTTTTACCGCGATATATATTGATATTGAATTATTGTCCAGCCCTAGTGTGTACATAGACAAATTTAGACGACCTCTCCTGGTCGGGTATAAAATAAAGAATACAGAAAAAAAAGAGTTGAGTAGAAGCATCTGTCTGTTGTAAACCCCATCCACCGGATGAGTAATTATTGTGGGAACAGATTTTACCCACACATGTCAATATGCAGGTGTCCTTCGAGACAGAGCTCTTCTGACCTCAACGTGACCTTGTGCTAAAAATTAAATCAAAATATTTAGGCTTGCAAGGATTTGGCTCCCATTTGTCACCTTGCTGTAAACCCCATCCACCGGATGAGTAATTATTGTGGGAACAGATTTCACCCACACATGTCAATATGCAGGTGTCCTTCGAGACAGAGCTCTTCTGACCTCAACGTGACCTTCTGCTAAAAATTAAATCAAAATATTTAGACTTGCAAGGATTTGGCTCCAATTTGTCACCTTGCTGTGATCCTCAGAGGATGGATACCAGGACAACGCCACGGGCTGTCTAGCTCACTGTTTAGTTGGCATGGGGAGGTCAGTGACATTCCTGGCTTGTCTCTATGGGCAAGGGAAGCACGGTAACCACTAGTCTCTGGCTTTCTGCCCAGGTGCCTTTTAGCTTGACAGAGATGGATCATGGGTTATAGACTGACATTTTAATTTTCTAATCACCGTGCTCTGAACACGAACATGATTTCATAAAAACTCAATAGCTCTGTATTACCTGTCCACGCCTTCAGAGGAAGTACTACGGAAATGTAATCTAACCTACCTGTAATTAGGTTGGAGCAATGCGCCAGTCAAGATGCCAAAACCAGTCAAGCACATTTTTACTCATTGCCTTGAAGGAGGCCGTTGGGCTACTTGGCTTCACACACCGCCTGAATGTACGTAGCCTCGCACGAAATGTTCACAGTAAACTCACCACTTGAAGCTTGCTCTAGCAAGAGTTGAATTCTGCAGTGTGAATGTGTTCCAACACTGTGTAGTGTCTTTTAGGGCAGCCCAATATCAGTGTTAAACCCCAGGGAGGGGGAAGGAGGGGGTCCGCTGTGGAACACCAAGCGTTGCTGTCTGTCAAAGGACAGGCCCAGGAGCTACTGCTGACGAGTGCTTAGTCAGGTGAAACGGAGGATACCGAGAGACAAGCTAATCTTCCCCCGAAATGTTTTCTGCTAGGTCTGAATTGGAGTATATCTCTAGCTAGTAGGTCAGAGCTAATTCTTGCAAGACTATAAGGATGTACACAGCTTGTCAGTGAGGCCAAATATGACACATTATGTTTGTCATCTATCTTAACTAAAATGTTTTGGACAACGTTACTTTGCAAATTACCGCAGTCAGAGGAGGTGCACTTTTTCTCTTTCGAGCTAGTTAATTGTCTACAATGTCGAGAAGGCATGGCACGCTGCAACGGCCGCCTGTTTCCATGCCACTTTCGAAAGTTTTCAACGGCTATCTGGGAGTCGTTTGTCGACCCACAGACTTTTTTGAGTTTGACTCCCCTGTTTTCTTTTGCAGATCTACAACGAGAAGAAGAGCCAGTTTGACATCAAGCGGAATAACCCAAAGGACCTGGTGGAGAGAGTGGCACGGGACATCGCCAAGCTGCTCACCGGCAAGAAGAGAGCACTGGAGGTAAGACCCCTCTAATGAACCCGACAACAGAGGAACAAGCCCAAAGTGTTATTTCTAACATCTTCTTGTGAAGGGATTTCAATACTCTTGAAGATAGTTGATATGTGCAGGAGGCTGTAGGAGGATTTTAGAGGGTATTTTTAAGGGGAGGCAGTTATTTGTCAGTTATGTTCTGACAAGCTCTCTGATTGTTTGTGTTTCTTACACCCAATACAGATTCTCACTCACCTCCTAAAAGGACCGAACACATTCACACATACAAATATACACACACACACACACACACACACACACACACACACACACCACACACACACACACACACTCACACACACAAACACAAACACACACGCACATACATACAATTGAAACAAGGGCTTTTCTCAAGTTGGTAGAAGCCATTAGCACATATTTGCACATCTTAGCACATCTTAGCATATTCTTGTTCAGATCCATCTAGCGTGTCGATGCTAGTTAGACGTGCAGGTCTCGGCATGTGTGTCAGTAAAAATGCATGCACTTTGTTTTACCAAAGTTTAGTAGTAACTGTAGGTTTCGTAAAGGAATGGTGAATGGCATTAAAACTCTCTTGGATATTTGTGAGCATTGTATCTAACGAAGAGCCTGAAGTATACCTGTGGCACCCCCATGGAGACAGCCTTGATTTAACACCTTGGACCCTGTTGGAGAGATAGTTCGGAGAACCAGGCGAGGCAGTCGCGAGAGTTGCTCAGGCAATTGAGTCGGCTGATAAGAACACGATGATTAACGGAATCGATGCCTTGGACAGATCGATGTTAACGGCTTCACAGTAGTGCTTAATATCAATGATGTGGCCGGGGTGCAGCGATGACCAGCACAACAAAAAGATTGCATAGCGGAAAATATACAGTGGATTCCAGATGATTGACAATCTGTTTGTTGCCAGTTTTTTAAAAACTTTGGAAAGACAGGGTAGAATGACATTTTTTCTGTAGCAGTTGGGATCGAGGGAGTCTCTTGTGACAATATAACCTATTTTTATGGCTGTAGGAAGCTGGGAGAAGGTGATATTGGTCTCCAAAGTTTTTTTGAATTTTGCAACAGGATGTAAATGTCTGTTTAAAGTTGTGGGCTGTTCCCCTAACTACCTGAGTATACCGGTTTTTGACTTAAAAACTAATTTTTTATGTATGTATCAATGTCCCATTGTTGAATTTTTGTAATAGACTACTTAGATTTAATATAAAATAATTTTTGTACTTCATGTAACACGTTCGCATTTACATGTAAAGAGGCGAACAAGGGAAACAACATGCAAACCATAATCACTGTTTGAGTTAATTTGCCTCCACAAGTTGCCTACATGATTGGCAGCATGTAGGCAACCTCACATGTCTCCCCTCGCCAATTAATCGAATAAATATGAAGCAGCCGAGTTAAAAGAGGATTATCTGATTGTCCCCAACCAAAGCTTGTTGTATTCGGGCAGAGCTTCCTGTCAAATCCCGACAATTTGCGAGTCCGTAGGCTGAAGCATCACTGAGATATGTCACCGGGAAGGTCTCTCAATGCCCCATTCAGGCGAGCTTTATGTGGCAGGCGCTGTGATGTTTACCGGTCGCCTATTTTGGTACTGATACCTTAGACAATGAAGTGTTAGTTTGTCAATTGTACAATTGCTTATTGAAAACCAGCACAATAGGTGGAAGCAGTTTGCCATAGTTAGCTAGATACATGTCGCCGGTTCTGTTCCTTACAAAACGTATCTGTTGCATGCAGGAAGAAAAGTTGAAAAAAACTAATGTAGGCTACTAACAGGAGCAGCAACAAGATTGCAGATCCAATGCTCCGCATCACAAAGCTATATACAATACAGTTTTTTTTATTCGCTTTGGTACTATTTTCACAAGTATGTGGTAAAACCTCACAACTGTTAGTACAAAACTCAAAGCAGTCTGTTTTTTCAAACATGTAATCACATTTTCAATTGACAAAGTACAATGCACAAAATCAAAGAAATACCTTTCATATGAAGTTATTGTCTTTCACAATGCAATGCTCACAATACTTTTGATAAGCTTCTCATCTCATTTGCGTAAATACATTTGACCAACACTTAATCCAACTGATCTTAATGGTTAATCACTGAACCGTTTGGTAAACCTATATATTTTAGTTTCAGCAATAAACAGTATATCGATTTTGAGAACTACAGAAATAAAATGTGTTTTTGTACAAACGTATAAATTAACCACACATGATGAATACTCGTTATTGCTAATTGATTTCACTGAAATGAGATGTGGATGAGAATCTATGGCCAAATGCTCAAGATAGGCTTGATCCAAATTACATGCAATGTAATGTGTGCACTAAATGTTATGTTTTGTTCTCATTTAGTTACATACGTAATAGAAATTATACCTATGTTACAATTATATCTGAAAAATACGTAAAAACGAATTTGCCCAAATGGTTGTAGAGGATGTCTTCATTGATCCTTCACTTGATTACACATAGGATGGATATTTTGGAAATTATAGATTATGTAAATGTCAGTAATGTAATGTGTAGTGTGTATTGCCTAATGTGACACTGTGTAATCTGTCATTTACAGTATAGTACTGTAGCATATTAATTTCAGCACTTCTAAGGCCCATTTGAAACATGTATCTTGCATTGTTTGCTGTTGGATGAACTGAATGTTAAAAGTACTAAACTGAAAGAAGATCATACTGTTGTGTTTCAGTGATTAAACCAAATGTTCCCATTACATATTACAATAATCTTGTGTTTGAAACAATGATTATGTGGACTGAAAGCATTCAATCAGGTTTTGAAAGAATGACTAGCTGTGTTACAAGTGTGATCAGTTTGGATCTTTGTACTAAGAGTTTTGAAAATGTACACCTTACTGGTGAAAATAGTACCAAAGCGAATAAAAAAACTGTAAAAGACAATTAAACCAGCCAACAATGATCTAACATAAATACAAAAAACAAAAAGTTGAGTAATAACTATTTACACATAACTGTAAGTTGTGACACCACAATTTGTGTTTGGTACCAATGTGACACATGGATGTGTGTGTGTGTGTGTGTGTGTGTCTGACTATGAGCTAGTATCAACCAGACATGAATTTGTCATAAGCTTTGGACACCATCTGAGAGCAACAAATAATCCCTCCAGATCACTCCTCTCCTGGTCAAACAGCTAATATGCTAAAGTATTATCTCTATTTATCGTAATAATAATATATCACACATTATTATGTTATCAATATGCAAACATTTGAAAAGCTGCATTTGCAAAAGCTGTTATCAACCATTGCTATTGTATTTGCAAAGCTAGCAACATTTCCCATTGATAGCTGCTACACAATGCCCTTTCTGCTAAAATGCTAGCAAAAACATTTGTTGCGACTTACCGCGACAAACTTTTTCAAAGTCATTGATATCTTTGGAAATTAAGTACACGAAGTTGGAATATATGTTTCAAAGATGATTTTGAACATCGAGTAGCAACTTTTTGTATATTTTGTGTCATGGTGCACTATGCTACTCTAATACACGTTCTCTCTTGGGCAAATTCCCATGATGGAGAAACGCAGTTTATCCTTCAAAACTTAGCCTTAAGGCTTAGGAATTAACTTAGCTTTTTCGATAGAAATCAGTTGTGATTGGAGGACGAAACTGGCAATCAAGTGACGCAACAACTACGAGGCCGCCCGCATCCTTCATGAACTTTAGTGGCAGCAACGGGCCAGATCAGGTTACAGTTTATCTAGAAGGTAGGTCATCAGTGGGAGGGACAGAAATGGGAGAGACAGAGAGACAGGGATAGAGAGAGAGGAGAGAGAGAGGGTGAGTGGTGAAGATATTTACTCTCCCTCCTACCCTCTGTACAGCCCTCAAATGGGCCCTGGATGTAAATACGCTTATTAAATGGACAGCTCAGAGTTTACTTTAGGTTGTCTGAAAGGAGACAGACTAGACCTTTAAAGGACAGAGGGCAACTACGGTTTATTTCAGCACCCTAAAGATCATAAAGACGATCCGTGGAGGTTTTGTACAATTTCCGTAAGCAGTTGTGATGCTGGTGACAATGAGCCACAATGTTTCTTTTTTGTGTACTTTACTAGTTGTATACATGACTACCTAATTTTTACATTCTTTATCAATTTCTATGACAGGTCTTGAATCTATTTTGTGCCATTTTTTACGATCTTGGTGTGTTTTGTTTGCCGGAGAGCCTCTTTAATGGTGAAAGGTATTACCATGTATCTGGTGAATGGTATTACCATGTATCTGGTGAAATGTATTACCATGTATCTGGTGAATGGTATTACCATGTATCTGGTGAAAGGTATTACCATGTATCTGGTGGTTAGGTATTACCATGTATCTGGTGGTTAGGTATTACCATGTGTCTGGTGGTTAGGTATTACCATGTGCCTGGTGGTTAGGTATTACCATGTGTCTGGTGGTTAGGTATTACCATGTATCTGGTGGTTAGGTATTACCATGTGTCTGGTGGTTAGGTATTACCATGTATCTGGTGGTTAGGTATTACCACCTGCTGGTTTAGGTATTACCATGTATCTGGTGGTTAGGTATTACCACCTGCTGGTTAGGTATTACCATGTATTACCATGTATCTGGTGGTTAGGTATTACCATGTATCTGGTGGTTAGGTATTACCATGTATCTGGTGGTTAGGTATTACCATGTATCTGGTGGTTAGGTATTACCACCTGGTGGTTGATGCTGGGCATTGGAGGGAAATTGAAATGGCACCGATCTTCCGCCCCCCGTTTGGGTCTGGGTACATTTAGTGCATACAACCGTGCCCACGCCTTCCTCCATGTCTTTGTGCCCATTGGGCACGTCCACCCGCTAGCCTAACCTTCCGGTCAACACTGTCACCTCGCATCCCGTCTCCGCCGCTCACTCAGGAGGAAAGGCAGGAAATCATTTGAAAACAAGGACTAAGGATAAAATAGATAAAGAAGCCCTGGGGCTCAGGAAAAAAGTTCAAAGATAAAAAATGAGCAAAAAGGAATAGGGTGGCAAAGAATGGAGAGAAGTAGAGAGGTGGATGGATGGTGACAGAACGTTGGTTGAAACAGCAAGAGAGAAATGGTAGAGATGAGGGAAAGAGAAGAGGAGATGTTAGAAAAGAGGAGGTAGGACATGAGGTGTCATGTTGTGCTCATTTAAAAACACAAGGCTCATAGAACTACATATAAAACAGTTTGTTGGTTCAATATCGCCGTACTATACATTCTGGACTAAACCGATCTGTCATGACCTTGAACATGAACTCTAGTAGGTAGGGCTGTACCGGACTCAGAATGTTGTCAGTTGAATCGGATTTGTCTTTTCTATACAGATGTTCATAATAGACCTAAAAAATAGATCTGACTATCAGAAAATCCATTGGCACGAGTTTCGGTGATGATTCTGACCACATGAACATAAGCAAATGCAACAGTCATGGGAGCAAATTTTTTGCATTTAAAAATCACTAGATGACAGCCGCCTGCAAGATTTTAATTGCGGTCTAATTGAATTGCCAAACACGTCGGTATATTCTGAAAAATTATGTGACCGGCAGCACATAATTTCTTTTCAAATCAAGCTAACCAAAACATTTTATTTGACTGCAAAATTCAAAAGCAATGTGTAAATGTGTAAACAACATTATATTCTGGGGCTTCCTGACCGTCTAGCTCAGCTAACTCTAAAGAAAACAAGGATAGTGAATCTGAATTTCCTGCCGAATGGCGTTTTAATAGAACACTGCACATGCGGTTATTAGGGGGCTACACAAATGGGCGCCAAGCTATACAACTGGTGGTTTGCCATGTTCAATATTGTCGAATGATATGCAAATTCTTGCATATAGAGTTTGTATTTTACTTTGTTTGGGTGGTTCCTTAAAAGTTCGAAATGCCACCATACTTTAGACTTCTTCTGAGACATAGCCTTAACCAAGAATTCCACCAACTCAGGTTTCAGCTTTTTTCATCAATAAGGTCTAACCACCAGGCACACATGTTGTCGCGGATTGTTCTAGTTTTCTTTTGGTGCCAGCGTGCCAGCGCACCCTGCTAGAATATAACAAACATTGTGCATCTGCACTTATTGTTACTGCAATAATGTTTTATTTGACTGACCCCCCATAAAACTGAAAATGAATAAGCAGTCTGCTCGACATGAAGAATCTCAGTCGACTGAATGGTTTCTGTCTGATGATTCAACTGGTCGACTTTTAGGGGGCAGCCCTACTAATAGATATTCAACTCCAGAGTGAAGTGGAACCAGACTCATTATGCCGAGAGTTTAAGCTGATCTCAAACTCATATTAGGTGATTTGAGCAACGCTGTATGCTGCTTATTAGTCCAGGCAATTTCTACTTTGTCCTTAATGGTTATTTACTCCCATGCTTACGGAACATTTTAATCTAGTGCAGTAATCAGAACGGGAGCTGCAAATAGCTGGACACTTGATTTATGCAAATGCAAACTATTTAGATATTCCCTAGGGTGGGCTTACTGTGAAGCGAACTGGGGAGGGAGCTTGTTTTATTGTACTGATGTACAGAAACAGTGGGCATGTACACTGTCCGCTCACTACAGCTACAGAGATAAGCTCCCATTAATTTCCAACGAGAGCCATCTTAACGACAATGGGTGGAGCCTTGCTTGGAGACTCTAGGCGACATTTGATATATGTTCAACTTTATGCAAATTTCCAGCTAGCGAGTGTGGCAGAGTTTGGCGACTACCATCGGCAGGGTACATGTTCTGCGCATCAGGAAGTCTCCTGTCTTTTCTAATAGCTAGCTCACAACTCGTGGTCCAGCAGCCTATAGACTAATGGACCACTCCTGGTTTTATTTATGATGCGTCTCAGGCTTTGTACATAGATTTACAAAATTCTAAAAATCTATGCGTTGAAGAATAATTCTGGGATCGTTGGGATCACTGGTGAGTGAAACATGCTATTCAAACATTGACAAATCATTGAGTTGGCATTGTGTTGATACATAATACATTTTTAGTAGTGGAGTCAATTGCAATAACTGCAATAATTGCAGAGACTGATGTTTAAAAAGACACACCCCACTCGAGCTGACAATGTGCACATCAAAGAGAGCTCAGGGAAAGCTTACCAGAGATCGGGTTATTTGCGAGTTGAGCAAGCCGTCAGTGTGCATCTAGCTTGACTCTGAGCGCTCAAACCTGGGAAGGAAACATCATATTTAACTCCCAGACTCTGTTGTGTGCTATTAAATGTTTGATCAACGCGGCACATGAAACCCAGTATATTCCACATTTTCAGTCATTTAGTAAACACTTATCCTGAGTGTCAACTTTAAGGGAACACAAATAGTTTGGCTTTACCATGTCGGCAAGGGGATTGGAACAGGTCTTCCAGTTGCTGGCCCAAGGACCTTGATCACAAGCTACCCTGCTGCCCCATGTTCACTTTTATATTACTATTTTATGTTGTTAGCAGCAATCAGGTGTAAATACAAAGGTTGGGTTGTGTATTCTGAAACCATGATGCATCACTCCACCCATGTTAGCCATTAGATTTAACAAGCTGGCAGGCTGTGCCCGGGGCTTCTTCAGAGGGATGCTGAGATGATATAATGGCAGGTCTGCATTTTTTTTGTCATGCTCTGCCTTCAGGGCAGACATTATACGATTGATTGACTCAGAATTAAGGAATGAGCATTCATATAAATGAGAGTGCTATCTGGACAGGCTGATTGACTTAGTTATTGGCCCCTTTACCGTAGTCCTAGCCACATTCCCCTACCTAACCTGTACCATAATCATAACTACATTCTCCTTAACTTACCCTAACCTGTACCATAATCATAACTACATTCTCCTTAACTTACCCTAACCTGTACCATAATCATAACTACATTCTCCTTAACTTACCCTAACCTGTACCATAATCATAACTACATTCTCCTTAACTTACCCTAACCTGTACCATAATCATAACTACATTCTCCTTAACTTACCCTAACCTGTACCATAATCATAACTACATTCTCCTTAACTTACCCTAACCTGTACCATAATCATAACTACATTCTCCTTAACTTACCCTAACCTGTACCATAATCATAACTACATTCTCCTTAACTTACCCTAACCTGTACCATAATCATAACTACATTCTCCTTAACTTACCCTAACCTGTACCATAATCATAACTACATTCTCCTTAACTTACCCTAACCTGTACCATAATCATAACTACATTCTCCTTAACTTACCCTAACCTGTACCATAATCATAACTACATTCTCCTTAACTTACCCTAACCTGTACCATAATCATAACTACATTCTCTTTCTCAATCCTTAAAACATAACTGTTTTACATTACAGATTCAATAGGGTGACTTCAGAGCAGGGCCGTTCACTCATCACAGAGTCAACCAATCGCATCACTTCCACCTTGGGGTGCATCTGCCTCCAGCACAAGATTCATGAGGGGAAAGGCTAGCCTGCTAAATAGAGCAGAGACAGAGAGCCGTTATGTGTGTATGTGTTTGTGTGTGTGTGTGTGCAAATGTCTGTATTTTTTCATGTGTGTGTGTTTTACAACTATGCGCATGGGTCTGGGTGTTAGCATGTGTGTCGGCCACAATGTTATCTCAGCGGCGGGGCGCACACCTGCTAACGCTACAAGAGTTGGTGTTTGACAGCCTTTTTAGAGCCAGCATGAAAGAGAATGGAATGGTCCATGTAACCTGTCATGTGTACAGACTGCCGGGCACAAGTGATTCCTCTCAGAGCGATCTGGGCCTGCCTCTCTCCTCCCAGGGTTCCTTTGATTGTTCCTCTTTTCTCTGTGCTATGTTGTGGCAGCAGCCGGAAGGTTCCGTCAGCCCTCTGTGTTCCTGTGAACCCGGGCCTTGTGGATCCTTTCTCAACGTTCTTCCGGGGCTGTCAGCCAAAGTATGTATGCCGCAAAGCGAGCGTCAAAGAGGTGTTGATCAGCCGCTGGCTGGGATGTCTGAAAGCACAACGATGTGGCACCTGGAGTTACGAGCGGTGTTTATAGCGTTACACGGAACGTCTGTTGCGAAATACCATATGAGATGGAAGATGGCAACAATGTAGAATTAATGCTTTAGCAATCTCACAAAAGTTCTTTATCTTCTAAAGATGATACACAAGAACGCCTGCAAACAGTTTGCTGAAGACAAGCAGACTACAGACATGGATTACTGGAACCATGTCCTGTGGTCTGATGAGACCAAGATAAACTTATTTGGTTCAGATGGTGTCAAGCATGTGTAGCGGCAACCAGGTGAGGAGCAGAAAGACAAGTGTGTCTTGCCTACAGTCAAGCATGGTGGTGGGAGTGTCATGGTCTGGGGCTGCATTAGTGCTGCCGGGACTAGGGAGCTACAATTCATTGAGGCAACAATGAATGCCAACATGTACTGTGACATACTGAAGCAGAGCATGATCCCCTCCTTCAGGGACTGGGCCGCAGGGCAGTATTCCAACATGATAACGACCCCAAACACACCCCCAAGATGAGCACTGCCTTGCTAAAGAAGCTGAGGGTAAAAGTTATGAACTGGCCAAGCATGTCTCCAGACCTAAACCCAATTGAGCATCTGTGGGGCATCCTCAAATGGAAGGTGGAGGAGCGCAGGGTCTCTAACATCCACCAGCTCCATGATGTTGTCATGGAGGAGTTTAAGAGGACTCCAGTGGCACCCTGTGAAGCTCTTGTGAACTCCTTGCTGAAGAGGGTTAGGCAGTGCTGGAAAATAATGGTGGCCACATAAAATATTGACACTTTGGTGTTGTCACATGAAAAGATATAATTAAATATTTACAAAAATGTGAGGGGTGTACTCACTTTTGTGAGATACAGTATTATCAAATTTCTGGGGTGATTATTTTCACTGAAAGCTCTGTGACAACATGTTAGAACCAGAAATCACGGTTGGGTTCAGCCTTACACTTTGTGACTTCTACAGCTAGATGACTGAAGAGTAGCCAAGAGTGTTTGAATATAAAACTTCTAATGCGAGTTGTTGAAAGGCGGGAGAACAGGAGCGGATTTACGGGAGTTGGTCTGGGGTTGTGTTGTATTTGGGAAGGGGTCAGCTGGAATCGTGCCGACGTGATGGAGATGCTCTGTGACTTCGCCGTCAACCTGATTGCCACGCTGATGGAAGGCAAGCGCTCCAATCGGACAATATGCAGAGACTGCAGAATCAAGCTTGACAGGATTGGTCAGTCACTCTGCTGCGTTCAGTGAGCTGACCATGGTAGGCAAGGAGATTCAGATGGGCTAGGGCGTAGGGGACACTGCCCTGTGTCAACTGTCATTGGGTTTCGCCCAGAGAAATCTTTGAGGCTGACACGGACACATGCAGCACACAAATAACAAACACACAACGCCGAACAGATGCATGTACACAACTTCAATCGCCCATGTGCAAACTTATTATATATAACCAAGTCCATTTCTCTGGGATAACCTAGATCCAAACAGGTATGGTGACAGAATCCTTTCCGTATATTGGTCTCTCACTTTAGCCTCCAGTAGAGTTTTAGATGCTTGACGTTATGTGTCAGTGAAGGCTAATATCCTGGATTATATACTTGTGCATCAGGAAAGAGTCACTATTACAAGAAATGAATCGTTGGCTCTTTCCATTCCATTAACAGACATATGTCTGGCTGTCGTATTACATGTACTAACACATTACGAGGTGTTCATTTTTGTAATCTTGTTCCAATTCTGTAAGATACAAAAGCTCAAATAGATTATGTCATGATCTGATTTGTATTGATTCACCACTGGAATACAAAGTCCATAAATGCCTAAATATTATGCACTTAAATATTCGTAGTCTTCTCAGTAAAATGGATCCCATTAAAATCTGGTTCCTGCAAATCCAGACATTTTGTTTTTATCAGAAACATGCCAGAAAACAGAAAACATTATGGACTCTGGAATTGCTTTGGATTGTTACAGAGTTTACAGAGCTGATAGGAAAGGTAAGGTGTAGTTATTGTTGTTAGCAATTTGAATATGTGTCCCTTAGCCTGTACAACTAGATATTAACTTCAGTATTATAATCAAATGAGTTTACCTTCCTCCGCAAAGAAGTGTCTGCTAGTTGTACTCACTAATCTAATGCCTCATTCTCCACCACTGAAGTCTAAATTGGCTGGGATTTTAACATTAACTGGGATTTTTAAGAGATTTTGCTGAAAATAAAATTTGAAGCAGTTAAATTAAAAGCAGACACGTCCAAATCTTAAGGACCCCTCAAAACCCACCACTATATATCTTATTTTTATGAATTTCCCAGACTAATATGTTGCAAGTGGTGTGTTTGCATTAGATATAAGTGATCACTGCCCTACTCTATGTATTAGGGATGTGCGAATACCTAGACCTCATCTCATCAGATAGAGGAACTTTAGGCTGTTTAATGAACAGACACTTCTATATGATTTACGATTGAGTGATATTGAATGTGTCACATTTATAGTTGATCCTGAACTGGCCCTGCATAAGTTCTGTATAGCATCTTTAATGCCATTTTGGATAAGCATGCTCCCATAAAAACCCTGAGTGTGTAAAGTAAATCTATAATCCCTGGATTACACCAGATCTTGCTGAAGCTATGCATAATAGAGATGTCACCTGGGCTAAAGCTCGATTTACAGATTCTATCTCAGATTGGCAATTATTCAAGACACAAAGGAATCGTTGTGTAAAACTTCTGATTATCTGATTATTTTGTCAAGACCTTTTGCGTTTGTTCAGGAAACTCAGCAACGTTTTGGAAAACGTTTAAATCTATTAAGGGTTGCAACTTTTTTTCACTCCCGCATCAAATTAATTCAGTCTCTGGCACCATCACTGATAAAAATGAGATTATTTGTGCTTTTAATCACCATTTTATGTCTGCAAGCTTCCCATTTGATTCAGTAAATAGGTCATCACAATTTAATTGTGCCCTGGATTTTGTTGGAGGAAACCTGTTACCTTAGGGATCCATCCTAGGACCAGTTCTTTTTTCTTTTCTGTAAATAGTTCCACGTTCCACCTTCATGCTGATGGTACCATTCTTTATGCTTATCAATAATGCTATTGCCAGTTTACAGTTTGACTTTAATAACATGCAGATGGCACTTACGATGTAAAGCTTGTAGAGCAAACCCAAATACATACTTTTTTCAAATCCCGTCACATGGTCTCCCCGTACTTACAGCTTCACTCTTTGGATGGTTCTATATTTATGGAACGGGTTCCTTCATACAAATACCTTGAAATTTGGATTGACAGTGTCTTTTCATTTAAGAAACATACCAAAACATACCGCGGTTGTGAAAATGCTTATGTTTCTTCTTCAGAAACAAATCTTGCTTTTGCTTGGGGAACAAGAGACAAATTGTTCAGTAAATTTGCTTGCCTGTGCTGGACTTTGGTGATACAATATACCAAAGTGCATCGGCTTCGACTTTGAAGTTGCTTGACTGTTTATCATAGTGCTCCGCATTTTATTATTTTGGAGAGTTATAATACTCATCACTGCATTTTATACAAGAAAGTTGGCTGGACCTCTTCAAAAGTGCATAGATACATCCATAACTCCACATGAGTCTGTTGTATTTAACATCACTGTTGACATATTGATTGTCTGGATTCTATACTAGATCTCAGAGTTGGATAGTTTAAAGACTACTGAGTTGGGTTGTTCTGCCTTCTCTTTTAAAGCACCTCATTTGTGCAATAGTATCCAATAAGAGTTTCATTTGGGGGCCTGGGTGTCCATGAGTCACTTAAAATAAAATGTTGTTTTATTTTTGTATTGAGAATCGTGTTTGTTTTATTGACTGAGATGATTCATGTTATGTCATTGTATCTGTTAATTGTTTGTATTTGTCCTTAGGCCTACTTCTTGTTGTAGAGTTGAGTTGATGTGTCCAGGGCACACTTGCAAATGAGACCTTGGTCTCAGTGTTTCTCCCTGGATAAATAAAAGTTATATGAAACCAACACCTATGAGAGGCGTGTATCAGGGACTGGATTTGGTAGCTCGGCGTGTTCCCAGATGCCTCGGCACCTCCATTTCATTGGAGGGCACCTGGCACAATTCACCATTTTGAAACAAACCATGTTTAGCCTGTCTTTCTATAAACAGCCGAAGTCTAAAAATACACCATTATGCATTCGTGTCACAGCTACTTTGTTATTTAGTAGAGATTTTCAGTGTCTTCAGTGTGGAATGGCCCTTGGTGGAACAGACCAGATGGAGAAGTGTCTGATTGAGTGTTAGTTAGACGTGGTTGTGGTTCAGTTGGGGCTGTTGGGGAGGTAGGCTCATCTGGAAGAGTGGGTGTGGGGCTGACTGATGGCTATGGCACTTAAACCATCAGGTGTTTGCTTCTCATCTTATGCTTCAGGTGACAGGTGAAGGATGGTGCTAGCGAGTTGGCTCTGGTTAGAGATGGTGTTTGCAGGTTGCCTCTGGTGAGAGATGGTGTTAGCAGGTTGGCTCTGGTGAGAGATGGTGTTAGCAGGTTGCCTCTGGTGAGAGATGGTGTTAGCAGGTTGGCTCTGGTGAGAGATGGTGTTAGCAGGTTGGCTCTGGTGAGAGATGGTGTTAGCAGGTTGCCTCTGGTGAGAGATGGTGTTAGCAGGTTGCCTCTAGTGAGAGATGGTGTTAGCAGGTTGCCTCTGGTGAGAGATGGTGTTAGCAGGTCGCCTCTGGTGAGAGATGGTGTTAGCAGGTTGGCTCTGGTGAGAGATGGTGTTAGCAGGTTGGCTCTGGTGAGAGATGGTGTTTGCAGGTTGCCTCTGGTGAGAGATGGTGTTAGCAGGTTGCCTCTAGTGAGAGATGATGTTAGCAGGTTGCCTCTGGTGAGAGATGGTGTTAGCAGGTCGCCTCTGGTGAGAGATGGTGTTAGCAGGTTGCCTCTGGTGAGAGATGGTGTTAGCAGGTTGCCTCTGGTGAGAAATGGTGTTAGCAGGTTGCCTCTGGTGAGAGATGGTGTTAACAAGTGGCCTCTGGTGAGAGATGGTGTTAGCAGGTGGCCTCTGGTGAAAGATGGTGTTAGCGAGTTGTCTCTGGTGAAAGATGGTGTTAGCAGGTTGCCTCTGGTGAGAGATGGTGTTAGCAGGTTGGCTTTAGTGAGAGATGGTGTTAGCAGGTTAGCTTTTTTCCATTTCTTTTGACTGTCCTTGTATCAGCAGTTCTTGTTCAAGAGATTTACACAGAATGATCCAAAATGACACAGCTTTCCCATCCCATGATAACCATATTGAAAGTACCAAGCTTGTTCAATCCGATCCGAATCAAAATGAGTTTTATGTTTGCAGCATGTGGGCGAGGATGCATATCTCTGTTTTATTAGGCTAGAGGGAGTTTGCTGTTATTATTTTGCGCTACTTTTAAGATGAAAAGAGATCATATGGATTATTGACCGGACTGCATCGTTAGACAGTGATGAATAAGTGAAACATGTTGTTGATCTAGATAGAGATAGTGATAAGTGATGAATAAGTGAAACATGTTGTTGATCTAGATAGAGATAGTGATAAGTGATGAATAAGTGAAACATGTTGTTGATCTAGATAGAGATAGTGATAAGTGATGAATAAGTGAAACATGTTGTTGATCTAGATAGAGATAGTGATAAGTGATGAATAAGTGAAACATGTTGTTGATCTAGATAGAGATAGTGATAAGTGATGAATAAGTGAAACATGTTGTTGATCTAGATAGAGATAGTGATAAGTGATGAATAAGTGAAACATGTTGTTGATCTAGATAGAGATAGTGATAAGTGATGAATAAGTGAAACATGTTGTTGATCTAGATAGAGATAGTGATAAGTGATGAATAAGTGAAACATGTTGTTGATCTAGATCAGGGGTGGGCAAACTATGGCTCGCGGGCCGAGTCCGGCACTCAAGGCAATTCCACCAGGCCCACGGAAGGTATTAAAACAGTTTTGAGAGGCAGTACAAAATAACTTGGCAGTCCAATTGTGATGTATCTAAATCTGAATTAAAGTTATTTAGATATAACACACCTCCAGTATATGTTATGTGTATACATTTTAATTATTGCCCTTTTCTGGCCAACAAATGTTTTAGAATGAACAAATTACATAACAAATGTGGCCCTTCATATAATTTCAAAGTGCTCATGTGGCCCCTGAGCTAAAATATCTGCCATCCCCTGATCTAGATAGAGATAGTGATAGGTGATGAATAAGTGAAACACGTTGTTGATCTAGATAGAGATAGTGATAGGTGATGAATAAGTGAAACATGTTGTTGATCTAGATAGAGATAGTGATAGGTGATGAATAAGTGAAACATGTTGTTGATCTAGATAGAGATAGTGATAGGTGATGAATAAGTGAAACATGTTGTTGATCTAGATAGAGATAGTGATAAGTGATGAATAAGTGAAACATGTTGTTGATCTAGATAGAGATAGTGATAAGTGATGAATAAGTGAAACATGTTGTTGATCTAGATAGAGATAGTGATAAGTAGTGAATAAGTGAAACATGTTGTTGATCTAGATAACATGTTGTTGATCTAGATAGAGATAGTGATAAGTGATGAATAAGTGAAACACGTTGTTGATCTAGATAGAGATAGTGATAAGTGATGAATAAGTGAAACATGTTGTTGATCTAGATAGAGATAGTGATAAGTGATGAATAAGTGAAACACGTTGTTGATCTAGATAGAGATAGTGATAAGTGATGAATAAGTGAAACATGTTGTTGATCTAGATCAGGGGAGGGCAAATAATTCAGCTCAGGGGCCACATCAGCACGTTGAAATTATAAGAAGGGCCACATTTGTAATGTAATTTGTTTATTCTAAAAGATTTGTGGGCCAGAAAAGGGCAATAATTTAAATATATACACATAACATATATATTGGAGATGTGTTATATCTAAATTACTTTAATTCAGATTCAGAAACATTACAATTGGACTGCAAAGTTATTTTGTAATTCCTCTCAAAACTGTTTTAATACCTTCCGTGGGCCTGATGGAATTGCCTCAAAGGCCTGATTCGGCCCGCGGGCCTTAGTTTGCCCACCCCTGATCTAGATAGAGATAGTGATATGTGATAAATAAGTGAAACACGTTGTTGATCTAGATAAAGATAGTGATAGGTGATGAATAAGTGAAACACGTTGTTGATCTAGATAAAGATAGTGATAGGTGATGAATAAGTGAAACACGTTGTTGATCTAGATAAAGATAGTGATAGGTGATGAATAAGTGAAACACGTTGTTGATCTAGATAAAGATAGTGATAGGTGATGAATAAGTGAAACACGTTGTTGATCTAGATAGAGATAGTGATAGGTGATGAATAAGTGAAACACGTTGTTAATCTTAAAGAGATATTGGTCCTAACATGTTTTCCCCCAATTTGCCAACCGCCCAATATTGTGAAATCCAATTTGTTGTTATGGCTTTGTGTAGTCGCAGGTAGGGCTTATTTGAAGATGCCATTTCCTCATATATCTTCCAAGTGTGTCTACCCAAACTGCTTGGATTCCTGTCACACTACTTGCTCAACCAAGAGGTGTTTTGTTGCCACATGTGTGTTTGGGGGTAATTCCTTCAACCATGATTGAGACAACAGTTGCCCATCCTAAGTTACTAGAGCGCAACTTGACAAGGCAGCTCTGTCTGCATTCATCTTTCCACCCCAGGCAGCACTAAGACAATTAGCCGCCCAATATACCAGACACCAGGGCATTGTGGCAGATAAACAGGTATCATATGTTGATGAACTTCCTGAACACCATTCAGAGGCCTTACATTCACCACAAACCATAGTCCTGATTTTATTTTGATTCATGTTTCTTACTTGACTATGGCTGTAGTCCAAATAGAACATTTTTATCTTCTAACTTTTACCAATACCTTCAATGTGATACAGCATAAACGGGATCCTTGAAATTAGGCCACAATTCCACAGTTTCTGTACAAAATAACGTTTGCAAGAGGCTGGAGCTCCTCACACGCGGTCTTACACAACAAGTTCCCAATTTATGACCTCACTCGGACATTGTGTGAGGTAGCTGCTAGCCCTTGGTTGGCTTGTGTACACTTAGTGCAGCTTAATGACTTACAAGAACCCTGTAATGGGTGTGCATGTGCTGCGCTCCGTCAGGGTGAAATATCTTATGAACCTTATCACCGGCTCAAACTATAACTTGCTTGTTAATGTTTTTCAGGTCTGTTTTTTTGTATATGTTTTTTGATTGAGACGAGAAGAAAGTGTATTACCTCCCAAATGACAGTAGTTGGTGGAGCCTGTGAGAAAGCAATTTAGTTTTCTATTTCCTGCAGGCAGTTAGAAAGGCAATTCTAGAGCTTGGGTCCCATCAGGACCCCAAAAGAACAGGGGAAGTAGGCCGCGTTGACTCTCCTAGGGCAGAAATAGCAAATAGATCTTTTCAGCTCGCCTCAAAATACTGATTTCTGATCTGATGATTTGGTTAGATTCCAGTGGGTGCATTAAAGCCAGAATTAGGGCGGGACATTAGAGAAGCACATGGTGACTTCAAGACAGCGCAGAAAGATGGGCCGACCGACTGTACTTCATGAGAAAAGTTAGTGTAGACACTAGTGATTTTGTACTCTTACCCCGAAGTTGAGAGAAACACACGTCCGCATTGACACGCACACACACACACACACACACACACACACACACACACACACTGTCGCATTCCCCTGGCCCTTGTCATTCAGATCTATGAACCTCCATTAGCAACCATCTGTTACAACCTGCAGCAGCAAAACCATTACACCTCTCCCCCTTTCTCTTTCTCCATTTTACCCTCTCACTCTCCCGCTCGCTCAATCTCTCAGCTGCATTCGTTCACTCACACTCTCTCACTCTCTTCGTTTCACCCTCTTACGCGTGCAAACTCACACGCGGGCGTGAAATAACACACGCACGCGTGCACACAAATTCATTAACTGACGAATACACAGACGGACGTAACCTTCCTAAAGTCATTCCTGCTTCACCTTCTGGAGAGTCTCGCCTCCAGAACCATACGTGATAATGCAGGAGAACACAAAGCCACCGGAGATTGTGGCGACTCTCCATTCAGAGGTCACAGCAACATACGGGAGAGATAGGTCAAAACATGATAAATACAAGATTTTATCTGCACGTTATTCTGTCCGCTATTGGGCCGTTCCATCGCCTCGCTCGTGAAGAGAAAGGTCACAGTACCCTACTCACGGGAATTAAACGTCAGAGAAATGTCTGGATCTGTTCAGATCTGTTTGCAGCCTAGCGTGGCCTAAAGCGCCCCTTTCTCAATCTTCTGCTCACACTTGACTCAGACTCTCAGCATACCTATTCTAGTTTACTTTGAATACAGCAGCCTTTTTTGTAAACCCAGAGGAATATTTTCTGTTGTTGGTTAATGTGTTCTAGACTCGCACACAACAACTCATTACATTGACTGTGTGTGTGTGGCAGACAGGCTATAGGATGGGGGGAGGGGGTGTGTGTGTGTGTGTGGGGGGCATGGGTGGGGGTGTGGGGGCATGGGTGGGGGGGCTGGGTTGAATCTCCGTCTACTCATCAGTGTTCTCGTTAAAAGGAGAAAATGGCTCCTGTGTTTGAGTAACTCATTCATGTCCTGTAGCAACGGCATCTGCCTCATTCCTTCATCTCCCCGTCAGCCACAGACAAATGAATGGAAATGACTAGTTTGTGCGTTTTTACAAAGCCATCTTCCCAGGATGCATAAAACATATTTTTCTATGCGGTCCCCAGTGTGTGATTTTACATCTGCAGAGACAGTGAGAGAGAGAGAGAGAGAGAGAGAGAAAGTGCGAGAGCAAACACTTGAGTTGTGGAATGGTTCTGCTGTTGATATGCGTTCATTCTCTGCCGTGAGGATCTGCATGTGAGTTGGTTCTTTTTTGACCTAGAGGTTACAATTGAAAAAGATAATTTCATATGAAAGGAGCCTCTTTCAAAACGCCTCTGCCCTGTATGTGTTATGTCTGTATGGCAAAGAACAAGGAAATTGTCACTTTGCCGATTATACTGTCTTGTGCTCCTTTAATACTTTCTGGGTGTGTGTTAATCACCATAATCACGATTTTTCCATAATATAAATTTGAGTTATTTTTGTTATGTGTTTGGCACCAGGTGTGATCGTTCTATAATGATCCTCTCCTCACCATATCTTATCCAGGTGTATTTAGCACAGATGCCATCCAATGACCTTCTGCCTTTAACCAGTCACCCTCTGTGATTTGGTGAGATGGCCGCCAGAATTATAGGACTATTTATTAAACATAGACTGATATTACTAAAACAAAACAATGCAGATACATTTTTATACTTAATTAAGTGACAGCGGGGAAGATGGATGAGAGAGTCCTGAGGAGGGCGTAGGCCGGAACCGAACCCACACAGCGGCAGTATGTGTGTGTCGGTAGACAGTGGCTTAGACCGCTGGACCACCCCAGGCGACGCCATGCAGCAAACATGATGGATACGTATTTTCACACGCCTCCCGTATCATTTGTCAAAGTGAAGGTGTGTGTGTTTGTCCCTCGTAACTAATGGAAGCCAGTAGGTTGAGGTAGATGGTGTTCTGTTAAACAAATATGACAGTGTGTATGTTAGTTGAATGTCCAGAGCCTGCTTCTAACCCTGGGGAACAGTGTGTTAGTTTCAAACAGATGGAACGCCAGTGTTTGTCTAGACACTCTCCTGGTCTCCTGGTGTAGGCAACCAGACAGATTATGGGATAGTATAAATGATGCTGTTACATGACAGCCCTGTGATCAGGGACGTTAGCCTATTTTCACAGAAGGGGGCACCACACACTCACACAAACACAGACACACAGACACACACACACACACACACACACACACACACATACACAAACAGCCACTCTCTTTCATGTGTGCATGTGTGTGTGACACCAAGGGTGAGTGTTTGATGAGTGAGGCCCTTTTACCACCTGTCCGTTACCACAGCAACACACAACCCTTTGATTTTCACTCAACCTGCTGAGTTAAGAGGCTGCGAAGAGGTACTGAACGGAACAAGGCTTTGGCCATCAGAAACATTGTTCTTACGGACCACACAGGCCTGGACAATGGCTCCAAAGAAAGCTCAGGTAGCTGAAAGCAGAGATCAGTCCCAGCCAATAGAGCCTGTTGGCGTCAGATAGATCGATGCCACTGCTTCCTCCAGAACAGCCTGTCGGCGGTCTCAATAGGAGAAGCAGCGATGCATCACAGCCACACACCTGGGCAGAGTGACTCCAATAGAGAAGCTGAGATTCACCAAGGGCTTCAACAGAACCGTTACGTTTAAATAGGGCATCTATTTTTTGTCAAAGCCGCTCCTCACTTGGGCGGAGGAGCCCGGCAGTCAGGACACAGCGGAGTATCACCAGAACGCTAATTCACAATAGGACCTTCAGATTCCTCAGGGACTCTCCCCACCCAGAGAGACTTGCTGTAACACAAAACCCTAGGGAACAGGACAGGAGGGGTTCTGGCGCATGCAGATACAAGCATAGTGTGAATGGGGGAGTCAGGATTGGGTGGAGAGAGGGGTGATCCCGGGTTCCACAGCAGGAATGCAGCTGAAACTGGTCTCCCACTGTTAAAGAACTGTTATCACGTAAATGTACTCAGTCTCTGTGCCGAGTCCACAACGACCAGAATATGGGCGAGAGACGGTGAGAGAGAATGAGAGGATGATGGAAAGAGGTGCTAGTGTTTGGTTCTTGTATCAGAGTGAGTGGTTATCCTGTGTGGGGCCCTGCCTTATCTGAATGTGTATCAGCTCAGCCTGGCCCTGCCCACAGAGAACACATTACACTTCTGCTACACACACATCGTCCTCAACCCCCCAGAGCCAGTGAAGATGGTGGCAGCATTATTTTTCTCTGTTGCGTTTCTCAGCTGGTTGCGTTCATTTCCGGCGACTATCAGTTGTGGTAGAAGGCCTTCACAATGTGCCATGCCATGTCATCTGCACCAGAGACATTGGGCTGCCACATCTCTCCAGGGTCGACTCTTGGGGCCTCGTTCGCAGAGGCAAATGTCTCTAACAACATTAATGGCATTTGTTGTTTCCTGCCGTAGACCTGTATTGATGTCATTTCAGGACGACTCGCCTCTCGCAGGACACAAGGAGACAGGAATATGTGTTTTTAGACCTTGTTGCAATCATTGGTGCTGGTGAAATAATGTGACATGTCAATCAATTTGGCCCGTTGATAATTCACCCCAATCTGTGAGTGACGGGAGTGGTCCCACTGGCTCATCCACTCTGTTATATGTTATTGGTCAGGCTTGTCAAAACGTCCAGACAACACCACACCTATCAGTTAGAACCAACAGACCCCACCACTCCTATCAGTTAGAACCAACAGACCCCACAACTCCTATCAGTTAGAACCAACAGACCCCACCACTCCTATCAGTTAGAACCAACAGACCTCATCACTCCTATCAGGTAGAACGGTCCAGACCCCACCACTCCTATCAGTTAGAACCAACAGACCCCACCACTCCTATCAAGTAGAACCGTCCAGACCCCACCACTCCTATCATTTAGAACCAACAGACCCCACCACTCCTATCAGTTAGAACCAACAGACCCCACCACTCCTATCATTTAGAACCAACAGACCCCACCACTCCTATCAGTTAGAACCAACAGACCCCACCACTCCTATCAGTTAGAACCAACAGACCCCACCAGTCCTATCAGGTAGAACCAACAGACCCCACCACTCCTATCAGTTAGAACCAACAGACCCCACCACTCCTATCAGGTAGAACCATCCAGACTCCACCACTTCTATCAAGTAGAACCGTCCAGACCCCACCACTCCTATCAGATAGAACCAACAGACCCCACCACTCCTATCAGGTAGACCGTCCAGAACCCACCACTCCTATCAATTAGAACCAACAGACCCCACCACTCCCATCAGTTAGAACCAACAGACCCCACCACTCCTATCAGGTAGAACCAACAGACACCACCACTCCTATCAGTTAGAAACAACAGACCCCACCACTCCTATCAGTTGGAACCAACAGACCCCACCACTCCTATCAGTTAGAACCAACAGACCCCACCACTCCTATCAGTTAGAACCAACAGACCCCACCACTCCTATCAGTTAGAACCAACAGACCCCACCACTCCTATCAGTTAGAACCAACAGACCCCACCACTCCTATCAGTTAGAACCGTCCAGACCCCACCACTCCTATCAGTTAGAACCAACAGACCCCACCACTCCTATCAGTTAGAACCGTCCAGACCCCACCACTCCTATCAGTTAGAACCGTCCAGACCCCACCACTCCTATCAGTTAGAACCGTCCAGACCCCACCACTCCTATCAGGTAGAACCAACAGACCCCACCACTCAGTTAGAACCAAGCACCCAGTTACCTTGGCGCATACTGCCCCACTGTCTTGAGATTTGACAAGCTGTCATGAAAAGACTGCATCATTCTGAGTTATTAACTGTCTGTCTCTGTGACTGGCAGATGTTTTTCTTAGCGGGCCAATGAGATGGAGGTTGGTCTGTAAAAACAGGAACCTATGTTAACTTTCTGACTGACGGGCGGACGGTCGGACGGCTCCATCTTCCAACATGGGAAACAATTTGGTTTGTTTATCGACTGTCTATTTCCGGACTGTATAATCCAGCAGGTTGAAACTGACACTGGGGTGTACGGCAGACTGGCTTCCTTTGGTTGAGTGACTAGGAAGGAGTGGAGAAGGAGGTGGTGGTGGGAGGAAGATGAGAATATAGAGACTAGTTGGGTGACGAGAAACAGTTGTGGAGAATTCCTAATGTTGACCTTCATGAGGTGAGCTCTCTCTCTCTCTCTTTCTCTCTCTCTCTCTCTCGTAATCTAAGTGACTTCAGATTAAAGCTGTGGTGTCGACTTCTTTACGTTCCCCCGTTCCTCTTTGATACACATTAATCCCTATCATTGATTACAAACTTACAAGCTTAAGTTCAGCTTATCACAATAAGCCTCTACCTACTTTAACCTCCCCACAGCGTCATGCATCATTGCATACAGTGTATCGTGCAGAACATCACGTGATACCATTACTGAACACCTCTTGATGTTGTGCTCCGTTAAAAAGGACATTTCTCAATGGCTTGTTTTGTTACACATACTCACAGAGGCGTGCGTGCCTGTTTGGCGATTTGAAACGGCCCACGGTTTTATCTTAAGCAGTGGGGGCACACTGAAAGAAGACCCTGTGATAAGCAACATTAAAGCCAGAGCCTGTTAATAAATAGGGTGGAGCAGTACACTCGTTTGTTCAAATTGTCACTAATGGCTGACTATTTAAGAGGCAATTCATTGCCCCGGGCCAAATGCGCAGCAGCAGTGAGGACTGTCACAATATTCCTGTGAACTGACTGTGTATGAACAAACTGCAGACCGTGGGGTGTTAGTCTGTGTTACCTGGGGTCTGGATTTGGCTTCTGAGTAAACGACATCCTCAGAACGGGGAATAGTAAGGTGTGTGTGGACACACAGGGCACAAAGGGTGATGGGAACGGACAGGGCTATAATGAATCCAACATGTTTTGTTCGGTAGCTGGGGCTTCTCCTCAAGTCTATTCATTATCTCAGTAGAGTCGATCCACCTTGTCATTTTCAATTGATTTCAGTTTGGCTTTTCCCTTTTCCCCTTTCTTTCGGTGTTTGTCTTTCTCTCAGAGTGAATTCCAAACCCCTCCCGTCTCTCGCCTGTTCTCCTTTCTCATTTTCTCCTCCCACAGATCTTTGCCACTCATTCCTTATATGTGTGTGTGTGGTGATGCCTGAGAGATCAATGTTTGGCCGGCACACATAGAGAGTAGCAGTTGGCAAAATCGGACCGATCGATCAGGCACAGAGCATTTACCCCACCAGACTGCTGGGCCTTTGTGCACAGAGATTATTTCCATATTATTACAGGAGGCAGATGCTTGTCAAGAGATGCTCTCTGTCAAGGTTAGACTGCTGGAGTGTAACAGTCTTTCGTTCTGCAACTCTCTCTATACTGAACTTACCCGTATTCTCTTTCCTTTTTTTTCTTATTTTTTCTTCTTTTGTCTTCTTTTCTGTTTTTTTTATTAAACTTTTCTATATTTCTCTCTCCCTCACCTAGTTCTCCCTCTGTTCTTATCACTCCTCTTCCTCTATTTTTCACATATTTCTCTTTCCATTTTTTAGTTGGTTTCTTTATCTTGTTGATTTGTTCCCTGAAGATAAGATAGCAACTTATAGGTGATACAAGCTGTAGCTGTAGATGACATCTCATTCGCGAAAATTAGAAATATGAAATGTTGTTCCCCAAACGTGTTCCACAAACACAGAGATTGACCTACTTACCTCGTACCAGTGTGATGATTGTGTCATGCTATTGTGAATACATCAACAATCTTCACTCTGCTTTAAAAGGTTTTTCTCACGAGATAGTTTGTCTTTGCACCATTCAATAAGGTTGTTTGGCTGTGGCTGATGGCCTCCTTGTGGAATCCACAATGCTTTGAAAATAATTGACAACCCTGTAAGGATGCTTACGGTTTGTCCATTTGGTGTGCGTTACATGGCTGTAGATCACAGGTGTCAAACCGGTTCTGTGGAGGACCGAGTGTCAACAGGTTGTTCCTCTCACCTTGATTGATTAATTAGGTCAATTTGATAGGTTCTACCCTCACCTGGTAAGAAGCCAACATGTTCCAATCTTTAAAACCGTTAAAAATCCCCCACAATATACCTTATTCCCCGGACAAATATGTTGCAAGTTTGGTGTTCTCTTTAGATATGAGTGACCACTGTGTGTGTTAGGGCTGTGTGAATACCTCACTGTTCTACTGTGTGTGTTAGGGCTGAGTGAATACCTCACTGTTCTACTGTGTGTATTAGGGCTGTGTGAATACCTCACTGTTCTACTGTGTGTGTTAGGGCTGTGTGAATACCTCACTGTTATACTGTGTGTATTAGGGCTGTGTGAATACCTCACTGTTCCACTGTGTGTGTTAGGGCTGTGTGAATACCTCACTGTTCTACTGTGTGTATTAGGGCTGTGTGAATACCTCACTGTTCTACTGTGTGTATTAGGGCTGTGTGAATACCTCACTGTTCCACTGTGTGTATTAGGGCTGTGTGAATACCTCACTGTTCTACTGTGTGTGTTAGGGCTGTGTGAATACCTCACTGTTATACTGTGTGTGTTAGGGCTGTGTGAATACCTCACTGTTCCACTGTGTGTATTAGGGCTGTGTGAATACCTCACTGTTCTACTGTGTGTATTAGGGCTGTGTGAATACCTCACTGTTCCACTGTGTGTGTAAGGGCTGTGTGAATACCTCACTGTTCCACTGTGTGTGTTAGGGCTGTGTGAATACCTCACTGTTCTACTGTGTGTGTTAGGGCTGTGTGAATACCTCACTGTTATACTGTGTGTGTTAGGGCTGTGTGAATACCTCACTGTTCCACTGTGTGTATTAGGGCTGTGTGAATGCCTCACTGTTCCACTGTGTGTTAGGGCTGTGTGAATACCTCACTGTTCCACTGTGTGTGTTAGGGCTGTGTGAATACCTCACTGTTCCACTGTGTGTATTAGGGCTGTGTGAATACCTCACTGTTATACTGTGTGTGTTAGGGCTGTGTGAATGCCTCACTGTTCCACTGTGTGTGTTAGGGCTGTGTGAATACCTCACTGTTCCACTGTGTGTGTTAGGGCTGTGTGAATACCTCACTGTTCCACTGTGTGTTTTAGGGCTGTGTGAATACCTCACTGTTCCACTGTGTGTGTTAGGGCTGTGTGAATACCTCACTGTTCTACTGTGTGTGTTAGGGCTGTGTGAATACCTAGATCAAACCTCGTCTTACAGGCTGATGCTGTGGGTTGCAAACTTTCTTTCAGACAATTTCAAGTAAGTAAGTCCTTGATGCGTTACTAACTTTAGACTCAAAGTCATCGATAGGGGAAGACAATTTGGAACCTATTCTGTTAAAATGTGGGGCATCTCTTAATGCTGGCGCAGTAACTCATATTGTATATTTATTGACTTTAGCAGTAATTCATAAATGATGTAAATCTGCATATGTGTTGCCTCTCCATAAGGAGTGATAGTGATGATACCAACAATTATCACCCAGTTTCAAGACTTCATTGTGTAGCAAAGATTCTTGAGTCATGTTAATGTTTATGTGATAAATGTGCAGAAATGCATTTTAAATGCAAATCAATCTGGTTTTAGACCTCAGCATAGCACTTATCTGCCTCTATACAAGTTGTAAATGATCTAGTAAATGCTCTGGATGCTAGATTGATTTGTGCTGCATTGTTTACTGACTTGTCTTAGGACGTTTGATAGTGTTGATCACGGTATTTTGTTAAATAAATTGTCATAAATAGGCCGTAGTCCTGCTGCACGTTCTTGGTTTCATAACTATTTTACAGATAGAATGTAAGCTATTGTATTGGATGGAGATAGGTCTGATAGTCTTGATGTACACAGAGGTGTTCCTCAGGGATCCGTTACAGGGCCTGTTCTTTTTAGTGTAGATTACTGCTATTGACCAATCTGTAAATAGTTGTGCTTTTCACCTATATGCAGATGATACTATTCTTTGTGCTCGTGTTCCAACAATCAATTCAGCTATGGCCAGTTTACAATCTGATTTAGATAATGTGCAGGTAGCACTTACCTCACTTGTGGGGAGATTAAACACAAAGCTTGTACTACTAGCAAAACCAAATACATGTTCTTTTAAAAATCCTGTCAGATGATCTCATCTGACTTACATCTTCACTCTTTGGATGGTTCTAAAATTGAATGGGTCCCTTGATACAAATACCTCTGAAAACTTCTTATTTAAGAAGCATACTAATTAGCTTGTTAAAAAGCTTAAGTTGTAAAATAGGTTTCTTATACAGGAATACATCTTGCTTTTCATTGGTGAATAGGAAACAAATTGTCTGCTCTTGACTATGGTCATTTAGTATACCAAATTGCATCTGCTTTTGAAGTTGCTTGACTCAGTTCATGTGGTTTATTACATCAGACAGTAATAATACACAGGACTTCTCACACATCACATTTCATACCAGAAAGTTGGCTGAACCTCCTTAAAAGTGTGTCATGTCTTTGTGTGGAATTGTTTCATGTCATTGGACTGTTATTGTGAGACGCTGCTGTTTTCAGCATTTACCTGAATAAATTTACCTGAATACATTTACCTGAATACATTTACTTGAATACATTTACCTGAATACATTTACCTGAATACATTTACCTGAATACATTTACCTGACCCTATGTTTGTTATTTTTTTAAAGACAGTGTACTACTGTAGTCCCATTACGTTGGCTGTGTGTGGTGGATATTAAAATGACCACAACGCGACCACTCCTGCGCCTGGCTCTAGATCTCACTCAGGCTGTGACACTATTTATATTTTGTATACCAGCCCTACCCCACAGGCTTATGGTACACTTAACATCACTGTTAACACCTAAACTGTCTGGATTCAATACTAGATCTCAGAGTTGGATGATATATAAGACACTTTGTAACTAATGAGTTGGGTTGTTCTGCCTTCTCTTTTAAAGCACCTCATCTGTGGAATAATATGCAATTAGATTTTCGTTTGGGTGCCTTTGTGTCCATGTGTCAGTATAAAAAAGGGTGTTTAATTATAGTGAGAACTGTGTTTTAATTGATTAGGATGGTCAATATCAGTGTGTATGTTAATTGTATGTATCTGTTTTTAATTGCTGTTATATTCCTAATTTGATGATCCTTGTGCACAAATGCAAATGAGACCTAGGTATCAATGTGTCTCCCTGGGTAAATCAAAGTTAATAAGTAAATAAACAGTTTGTATTGTTTAGAGCAAGTTCTGTTAACCTAGATTGTGTTATCGCTATAAATAGAAGAATAAACAACCCAAAGGCACCAGTATTGTATGTCTGGTTTTCCATTCCTTCACATTCATTAGAAGAATGACAACAAGTCTTAAACTCTGCATCCGGATCCTACCATAAACGACAACATCGTGACAGTGGACATCTAATAAGAGATTTGTATTTTCTATATTTTTATCCTCGTTAACCTGTTACATTAAATGGAGAAATGTTGATTCATGTGTTATAGACACACCCAAAATAAAATACTAATACAACTAAAGTGATAACCATAAAACACTAGAAATGCTGCTTAGTGCCTAAATGTACGCACTTTCCAGTTTACCAACATCAAATGACAAACACAGTAAATATAATGTACCATTCTGTCCGTTCTCTAGCTACTCTCCTGCTCCCTCCTTGTGCACAGCAGTGTCATCGGTTGATGTCACAATCCCTTCCGTTCATGTTACATTCTATGTCAGGGCTTATCTTGTCTTCCCCGTCTCCACACCTGATTCCCATCATGTCATTATGTGTGTATATATAGACTCCCCTAACTATCATTTAGCGTCCGTTGTTCCCTCTTGTGTTGTAGCTCGCTGAATGTGCATATCGATAATTGATCCTCCACACTCGCTGCATCTTGGTGTTACAGTTCCTTTCAGACTCTTGGCTATTGGAAGTTTAGTTTCTTCGTAAAAGTATAAAGTCGAAGACGAGGATTCCTGCATGTGTTTTTAAATCAATGAAACGAATCACACATTCCCTGAGTCGATATGAGTATTTAAAAAGGTTTGAAATTATATCTAGAGTAACAATCCAGGCACAATGAACAGCATAGGATATCCCCATTATCAGAAGACATGTGATCATTCTTCATTGACTAAACACCATTGGCACTATTTTGTAGGACTGACCACAGAGAGTAATCCGCCCAGTCATCTGAGCAACGCACGGGCCCACATCTGCTTTAACATCAATTTTAAGATGAAAATGTGTGCTGCTGTAAGCATTTGTTTGTGTCTATAGCAATGAATCAATCTCTGTATAACAGCAAGATGCAAGTACCCCTGTTGCAGACGCCAGACACCTCCGCTTAATTTGCTGTCACTCTGATCCAGACTGAATCGATTATTTCTTCTCATAGGCCAGGAAATCTATGCCAGCGCTCCTCGGGCAAAATACGTCACAAATTTCATACACTTCATCCATGCATCTCGCAGACGCCGTGCTGTCAATGGCCTGCTCCCGGAAGCCATCCAGAAACGGATATTGTATAGTTGTCAGAGCACACTGAATGGGACGGTTGGGATTTTCAACAGTATTTGACCTAAGCCCATCTCTCCTTCCTCTTATTAGTCCAAATGATACCAGCGTTTCCGACGTGACATCATGCAATACAGTATGTTATGACATCACGCCTGGCTGTATTTCCTGCCTCTCTTGTGAATGTACAGACTATATTAGCTATTCTGGATGTAACGACTACATTAACCAGTCGGGTTGTAGAAGTAAAGAGACTTTAACCAATCAGGTTGTAGTTGTAAGGACACATTAGCCAGTCATGTTGGACTCTTTTAAAATAATAATAGCCCAGGCCGTTCTTCAAAGCCTACCCAATGAGAAATTATGTTGTCATCATGTCAAGTTCCCCCATATAAAGATATAGCCCAAGCTTCTCTCTGTGTGTGTGTGCGTGTGTGTGTGAGAGACAGGGAGAAACTAGTGTATATTCGTATGATTTTGGAGGGGGCTGGTATATTGCAAACTGGCAGGCATGTGTGATCTCTGTGCATATAATGATAGATTAGAGATGCCTGTCAGCGATGGAGCTTTCCGGTAGGTGCATAAGTGACATCCCACTTGGATCTCCATCTCTCAGCAAAAACAGATCTTCACACAGAAAAATATATATAATTCCAAAAGGGGTTAGAGATAGGTGACGGAACGAAGGGTGACGGAAGTGGAGGGTAGAGGGTGAGGAGCTGAAGCAAGTGGGATTAATTGCTAACCCAGAAGTGGATGATAACATCAGATGTGTGTAAAATCCATCCCAACTAATCCTGACATTTCATGGACCAGCGTAATACAATTGGAGGAAGAAATAATTGCTCTCTCTCTGTCTCTGTCTGTCTGTCTGTCTGTCTCTCTGTCTGTCTCTCTCTGTCTCTCTGAGAACTGGGAGCTCAGAGTGACTTACTTGTTTTCTAAGTTAGTGATGGGCGGAGAGTTCTCTGTTTCTCTCTGTTTACTGGGTTCTCAGCATCTGGTATGTGACTATATTTCAACAAGGAAGTGAGCTTGTATTCAGGAACCACTCAATCGAAAACGCTGCTGCCCTCGTTTTGACCGCCTAACCTCGCCCCACTCGCTACCGTGGCAACATACACCTGTCAGTCTCCTCATTATCCATTTTGCCTGTCATCCCGCTTTTTGGCTTTCGCCCCACCGTCCCCTCACAGTTTCTGTCAGAAACTGGCTCCCGTTCCTCAAGGCTTCAAATTTAATTTGGTTTCAATCTGGTCTGCATGTTGCCGGGGTCCTTTTTTTGTCTGCCTGAGGACAGAGCGCGCGTGAGCGTCAAGTGTAGCTCGTATGTGACATCTCAAACAATAGCCCAGGCAGACATACACTGTCATTGATACAGTTTGTCAAACAGCCAGCAGCTGTCAACTCTCTCCCAGCTCCCTCACAATGGCCCCGTCAGACAACACACAGGACATGCGCAGTTTTCCCATCCTTCGGGAATTTGAATACAGACATCAGGAAATATCTATGGTTTGTAGCTCGTCACGACCTTTCGTTGAATATGTAACCCTTTTATTCTACCATCGAGGATCTGAGACAACATTTAGAATGATTGAAGTAAAGGCCATAAAATGGTTGGCGAAAATAAACAATTTGCCCTTGAGCTGCAGACGATACAGATGTGAGGGGAGGGGGAATGAGATAACACTGGGACAGCTCTATATTAAAGACAGCTACTGCCTATTTTCTCTGCTGTCTTTCTCTCCGTCTCCTTCTGCCTCCACCACATTATGACGCTGCAGAACTCTGCATCTGCTTGTTGTCGCTTTCTCTGAGCTTGTCTGGTGAATTAATAAATGTGAGTGTGTTGTGGAGTACATGCAGACGAAATTGCTAAATGTTCATCGGCAGGAGTCTTCTGATGCACCTTGTGTTTGATGTGTTTGTCAAAGACATATTTTGGGGTATAGCATTTGTCTATGTACGTGTAAAGGGGAATTGAGGTGGGTGTATAGTATTTAGCTCTGTATGTGTGATGGAAGAAAATAGGGTTGTGTATATAATTTACCTACGCATTTGTAAAGGGGATATAAGGTGGGTGTACAGATACGCGGAGAGCAAGCACATGAGTTAAGCTTAATAAATTGGGGCTAAGAAACTCCCTAGGATGGTCAAAAAGAAGAAACCTGGAAAGGAACCAGACTCCGAGGAGTGGCCTCTTTTGGGTGTGCTGGGTAAAGATTACATTTAATCAAGTGTAATGTAATATCAATCTACTTGCATATGATAGCTGTAATTAGATCCCAGGGGCAAGCAGTTTAATTTAAAGTGAAACCCAGTAGGATAAAATATATGAAAGTATACAAAATAAATCCTCCATACCAGACTCAAAGCAATAACCATAAAATAGTAAAATGTGCCAAAACAGGTTAATAAAGGTAGCTAGCTGACATTTTCAAAAATAAATAATGTAGAAGCTACCCACATTCATGTGTGAGTTATCATGGTTGTTAACTATTTAGTGACTGACATTTGCACAATAAAAAATGTTAATTTTACAACATTTATTGACTGAGTAAAATATTTGTTTGTGCAGATACTTAATAGAGGTCAGTTAAAATTTTGGAGGACTGTATCCTACGAAAACCAGGGTCAAGGCTTGAGTGGAGAGATGTGATCAGAGGATGTTATATCATGATTGAATCAGCTGATATTGTAGTGGGAATGTCTGGGAAACCATCTGTGTCTTATAGCCTTTTCTCTTCTATTTGGTGTGGCACCTACTTGGGTGGCGCCTTGTCAGCTCATGGCGTCAGAAAATTCACCACACAAAGTTTTCATCAGTGCTGCTGTATTCCACTTCAGTTCCTCTCTGAAACTGGCAGTTATGTGAAACTGCAGTTCTCATGCTAAAACCCTGATTTACTACATTTTATTACTACTAATTTAAGTCTAAAATAATTAATTTAATCAGGTGTGTTTGAATATATTTTTTAAACTGGAAGAAGTAGGGGTCTGAAATTAAAAACCTAGTTCCAAAGAAAAGCAGGTTAGACCGTTGGGTGAATCATTTTCTCTACACCCTTTTCATCCTACTCTCTGCAACAAGTAGTCATTTCAATGTATATAAAGCTGCTTGCTCCCGGATAAGTACATCCAGAATACATTGATCCATCTACTCCAACATCTGGGACACACTGTCCCAGTCCAATTAGCATACTGTGTACTTAACAGATCCGCAGATGATACAACCTCTATTGCCCTCCACAATTCCCCTCTCCCACCTGGACATGAGAACCTCCTATGTGTGAATAATTTAGGCCCATGCACACTGTTGGTTAGCTACAGCTACAGATACAAACAGACAAGATACCATTCATTTCAAACGAGAGACAGCTTCTCTTGGTGACTGTAGATGGAGCTGAGCTTGGAGACAAAATCTCCCAATGAGAGCCACATTTGAAAATTGAGATATGTTCAACTTTATACTAATTGCCACCTGCAAGGTTGCAGGTGAAGGGCAGGGAAGGCCAAGAGCAGAGCACGAATATCCGTTCTTGGTATTTATTTAAACAATGAAAACAACCTTGTAGCAACTAACGGTAAAACATATATACTGTACACGAAAGGGAAACTAAATGTGTGCGTAACAAGCCACTTACCGGAACACATCAAACACAGCTATACTATTTCCCACTACAACACTCACCTAAACACAGACGTGACATCGAAATAATGCTGAACAATGTGAAAAGGCAAACGCTTAACTTAAATACAAACTAATTACAAAACCCCCACCTGGTGTGTGAAATACGCTAAACCAATTACCCAACTAATTACACCCAGAGTGAGGAAGAATCCTCACTCGTGACAGATGTTCTCTGCATCTAGAAGTCTCTTCTCTTTTCTACTAGCTACCTTATAACTCATTAGTTAACTAAAACATGAATGAGAGATGTATCATTCTGGTGTCCGGTTTTCCTTGATTAGAAAAGAGATTGAAAAGAAAAAAAATGGATGCATGGAAGAATGTTTCAGAAATCATTTGGATCACAGATGAGTTAAACATGCATTACGTCAGATTACGTTATAAAACTTAATTCGCTAGTTGGCATTGACAAATCATTGGGTTAGCATCTGTTGATAAGCAATACATGTTTTGCAGTAGAGTCACGTAAAATTGCTGTAATAATTGCAGACAGACGGATGTTTAGGAAGACACACACCAAAGAGAGCTCAGCAACAGCTCACCCGAGATTGGAAGATTTTTGAGCTGAGGTAGTTAGTGATGTGATCTAGCTTTAGACGTTTGACAGCCTAATGTCCTCCAAGCTCTTCACTGTGTTTAGGACCTCACTGACCTCCCTGACCTCCCTCTGAAACTGGGTCCTAAGCTGACATGCCTCCAGAATTTATGACAAATGGTTTTGTTTATTTTTATTATTGTTTCTCTAGACTTTTATTTTGTACATGCAGCACTGTCATTTATACAGTATGATCGATTCGCACTATTAAAAAAAAAATGTAGAGGAGAACCGGTCTTCATGATGGTTAACTCTCTGGAGTTGGGATGTTGCAGTACTTTTGTCACACTATTCATCAGACCTAGAGCTCCTAACCATAATGGTACGTCCCTTCTACCTTCCTTGGGAATCCAGCTCTGCTATAATAACAGCAGTCTATATATAAATAAATGCTAAATGCTGCGCTTTTATCCAAAGCGCTTTACAGATCCTGCGTCTCATTCACCATTCACTCATTCATTCACTCATTCATTCATACACTGACGACCGCGTCTATCATGCAAGGCGACTGCAGGCTCGCCAGGAGCAGCTGGGGTTAGGTGTCTTGCTCATGGACACCTCGACAATTTCCCAGGAGGAACCGGGGATCGAACCACCAACCTTCCGATTGATAGACAACCGACTCAACCCACTGAGCCACTGCCGACCCTTTATATATCTCTGCAGGCGGATACAACACATGTGTTGGAGGACCTATACAGAGTATTTAATGGCCTCGAGGACACTCACCCTCAGGCAGCTTTTATTGTTGTTGGCAATGTCAAGCTGGAAAGTATGAGGAACGTTTTGCCGAAATGCTATCAGCACATTAACTTTCCTACTCGTGGTGATCACACTTTTTTGGTAAGCGATCACACTTCTCCATTCTCTCCAGGACTGCTTTGAAACAACAGATTGGCAGATGTTTTGGGCTACAGGTGATGCGGATATTGATAAATACAAAGACTCAGCATATATCTCCAAGTACATGGATGATGTCGTCCCAAGGGTAAATGTTAGGACTTTTACGAACTAAAAGCCCTGGGTTAATAGTAATATCTGTGCTACGCTCAGAGCACTTTGAGGATGTCCAGATATGACCTATGACGTCTGTAATACCATGTAGCTGATGGGGGCTAAAGTAAATGGAGGGACAAACATAACGAGGGCTGAAGTAGAGCAGATAGT
This sequence comes from Dallia pectoralis, assembly GCA_029465975.1. Lineage (NCBI taxonomy): Eukaryota > Metazoa > Chordata > Actinopteri > Esociformes > Umbridae > Dallia > Dallia pectoralis. The sequence continues at coordinate 696,877 of CM055744.1, forward strand.
TTCATGTTCCCCAGAATACAGACCTCCAAACACAGAGCTATAAAGAGAGCACATCAGTTTCTCTTCCTTTCACGTGGCTTCCCTTCATACTAGGCCACATAGTTGTATGGCACCTACGGTACACAGCCTTTAAGCCTAAATTCCTTTAGGGGATAGTGCAGTTGGTAGACTTTATTACCAAGCTCCAAGCAGTCCAGGACCTTTACACCAGGCAGTGTCAGAGGATGGCTCTGGAAACGTCCAGCTTCTAACCCCAAGCTGTAAGACAGTCAGATATGACTGCCAGATGATTACTCAGTGGCTACTTGGACTACACACATTATCTCTTTTATGCATTAACCCTTTGGCAGTGATTTTATGCACGCACACACACACTCATCACACTTATGCATCACATACACTGCTGCTACTGTTTAATATATATCTGGTTTTTTGTGCACTTACGCCTACATATATGAATATAAATGCTACTGATTCATACTCCTGAATGTCAACTCAGTACTCTGACTTCCTGTTTATACTGTTTAGTGTTTTTGCAAATTTATGTGTTACTTTTTGAGTGTACATTTGTTTCTATTTTTATCTCTTACTTGCTAACTTACTCTGCATTGTTGGAAAGTGCCAGAAAAGTATGATTTTTATATTTATTATTTCACAAATAAATGACTCCAGGGTTGGTAGATTGTAAGTACTTTGTAACACATTTCTACATAACATTGGTTTTTGATGGGTAATGAGGAGTTTTGCCTAGAGTGTTGCCATACATGTTGCAGTGGTGGTTGCCAGGTCCTAGCCTATTAAACTCTGCTATGTGGATTCAGTTGTGGATCAGATTGTTTTACATACGACAAAGTTACATTTTCTGGGTTATTAATATGGTATTTAACAAGTCCATTTTAAAAGCGTAACGATACAAACATCTGTTATACAGTGGAATGAGAGCATGTTTACAGTTTTTAGCAATCCCTTTGACCATTATCTCAGAACCTTAATTTCATTTTCCACAACTCTAGACACAAAACTCTCAACCGAAGATCAAAATGCACTTTTCTCAAAACTCTAACACGTTTTTTCAATTGCTTGGATACAATACACCTAAACTGAAGATCATTTGTTCATTTAACTTTTATCACCGGTTCAATATGATACAATGTAACATCAAAGTACTACTATTTCAAAATGCGATTCCTACATTACGTTTGAAATGATAGTCTGTTCATTTCATTTGACAGATCTAACTATCAATTGATACAACTATTCAAAATGATAAGTATTTGCTGCATTACTCTTAATGCATAGTTTTATGGAAACTGACAAACATTGTATTCCACGTTTACAGTAAATCATGAAAGATTCAAGATACAGAGATTTTTTGTCACCAATTAGCATGGAGCATGAACCAATTAGACTACAATATCCATGGATGTAGCCTAATATTTTATTATACTGTAATGCTTCAACAGACACTGTGTCTATGGTCCCAAATACGGCACCACAGTTTTAGACTATTTACAGTACTGACAGTACTACACTGTATAGATGCAGGCCCTTGTAATTGCTTGTTTAATTCAGCCAACCCGTTACTGATGGTTTAGTGCACATTGTGGAATGAGTATATACATAAAGAGTTGATTTGGATCCAATTGCAAGAGCATAGTGATTCGTAACATGGAGCCAGCAGGTGATCCAGGTCACAATGGAGGTCAAGCAGTGGTGGCAGAAAGACGAGAAAGACGAGGAAGACGTGTTGGTCAAAGGAATGGCATGGCAGGGACCCTTTCTGAGAGGTGGTCGTGGGCCTCGTTTGAGAGGTGTGGGGGAACGTGGTAGAGGACAAGGCCATGGACCAAGACAGCGGCAGCAACAGCATAGAGTGTCCAATGAAATTCAGGTAAAAAAATAAAAAATCCAAGATGTTTGGCTGATGAAAACATCCAATGAGATGTAGATGAGAACCAGTGGCCAAATCCACAACACAGAGTTGATGACAATGTAGAAGTACTGTAATCACTCCTGTTTTGTTTCTTACAGTACAAGCAAGCAAGTTGAGGAACACTGCATTTGATGTTTTACAGTACTGTCTCTATTTTTCTATTTCATAGCTAATTATTTTTGCTTTGATTCAAATAAACATATGTTGTGATTGTATTCTATACTACAGTAATACATTTCAAATTTTGTTCAATGATTCCACTGTGTTTGTACTATTCTCTTTACCACAGAAGTACATTTACAGGGATTAATTTGCTTGTAGTACCATAATGGAACATGTATCATCAATTTGGTACACCAATATCTAATGATTGGACAAACAACTAACTAGTGAAACTATGGGTAACTTTTGTCTGGGTGATATAAAATCAATGTACCCATGGTATTCCATGATAAATCTATTGTTTGAACCATTGATTGTGCAAATGCAAGGTATCTTTAAAGATATGAATGCACAATGCAATGTTTTGAACATTGGAGAGCCTGTGTTACAAGTGTTTACTGTTGTGAGTTTTGTGTCTGGAGTTGTGGAAAATGACATTAAGGTTCTGAGAAAATGGTCAAAGGGATTGCTAAAAACTGTAATAGCCTCATTAATTCGGTTTATAAATAACTCAGTGTGTCTTTACACACTGAGTTATTTACACACTGAGTTATAAATATCAATATATACTGTAAGTCAGAGTACTGAATTAACATTCAGGAGTATGAATCACAAACCAGAGAATACTCCACAAATAGACCACTGTTACACCACTGTGAAGAATGCCTACCATGCTGTGGTCTACCCTCATCACCAGGGCTCAACCACAACCAACCATCACAATTGACACCTCCTATGAGACCACCCTGGCATCAATCAACACCTTTCCTGAAGCTACAATGGGTCTTTCGATACCGGAGAGGGATGTGAACAGACTAAGAGTCAAAACCCAAGGAAGGCAACTCTTCCTGATGGAGTCTCTGCCTCCTCCCTTAAGCACTGTGCTGACCAGCTACCTGCTGTGTTCACAGACATTTAAAAAAATATTTGGAGTTATGCTGCGTCCCAGCCTGCTTCAAGTCCTCCATCATCTCAGTCCCCAAGATACCAAGGATCACAGGGCTAAATGACTACAGACCAGTTGTCCTGACCTCTGTGGTTATAAAGTCCTTTGAGCGCCTGGTGCTGTTATACCTCAAGACCATCACTGACCCAGTATTAGACCCACTGCAGTTTGCCTACAGAGCCAACAGGTTTGTGGATGACACGATCAAATGGCTCTACACTTCATTCTCTAGCATCTTGACTCCCCTAGGACCTATGCCAGAATCCTGTTTGTGGACTTCAGCTTTGCTTTAACACCATAATCACAGCATTCCTCCAAGATAAGCTCTTCACCATGGGAGTGTCAACATATACATTGATCATAGTCTTTCTTTCCAACAGAAGGCAGCAGGTGAGGTTGGGGAAACTGACCATCAGCACTGGCTCCCCTCAAGGTTGCGTCATGTCTCCTCTTCTATTGTCCCTGTATACAAACCACTGCCCCTCCAGTCACCACTCTGTCTAACTTCTGAAGTTTGCAGATGACATCACCCTTATTGGTCTAATCTCTGAATGGAACGAGTCTGCCTACAGGGGGGAAATTGACCGGCTGGTGTCCTGGTGCAGTCTCAACAACTTGGAGCTCAATACTCTAAAGACATTGTGGAAATGAGAGTGGACCCGGCTGACCTTAGATCTGTTGCCCTGGGGTGCTCCCCTGTCAACTTAGTTGAGTCCATTCGCTTCCTGGGCAACACAATCGCCCAGGACCTCAAGTGGGAGCTGAACATTACCTCGCTCAGTAAGAAAGTAAAACAAAGACTGTCCTGCCTGCGGCAGCTCAAGAAGTACAAACTACAAACATCTATGATGATTTCCGCCTACACAGCCATCATCGAGTCCATCCTGACCTCCTCCATCACCATCTGGTTCGCTGCAGCCACTGTTAAAGACAGACTGTAACACAACAATAATAGGACGTAAGCTGCCATCTCTTAAGGACCTGTTTAAAGTCAGATCACTGAGGCAGGCAGCAAAGATTGAGGCAGACCCCTCCCATCAAGTTAACAGACTATTCCGAACTCCACCTTCTGGCAAACGGCTACGGTCTTTCAAGATGAAATTATCCTGTCACTAGAACAGCTTCATCCCCAGGACGGTGAGTCTAAGGAACATGCCCCTTGCACTGACCTTTGCCCCCCCCCCTCATAACCCTCCTGGCCACTATCAGCTCTGATACGATACACATTGGTGGACATACTGAACTATAACTGGACATTGCTCTATTTGCACAACTATACAATAACATATTGCTCTACATACTGCCCTTTGCACATTTTGAAATCTGCTCTAACATCTTGAAATTGCGCCTTTGCACTACTCGGATATATATGACACACACTACATGTATCCATTACTTAAGCTAGGCAGGGTCTCCTGTCAAACTGTTCGTGTTGTGTGTTTTTTGCTCTATTTGCACAGTTCATGTACATTTAAAAATGTGTCTCCGAAATGCTGCAGCTATGGGTCAGAACTAATTCCTTGTATGTGTAAACTTGTGAGAACCTGATTCTGATTTAGTTATTGCTTGTTCAAGCCGCTTAGTTGACATGGAATTATCAGATTGAATGTAAGAAACGGGGGAGAACAGAAGATTCAAATTGTTTAGATGGTCGTATGTTAGATGATGCCGTTTCTGATGTCTTTGAGGTTGGTAGTTTTTGGTAATGTCCTCTAGACCCCTGTCATTTTATTTGTTTGCCCTTTGTTTCTCTTCCTGTTATACCAGATCCTAGTTTCTTTTTGTCTCCTGTGATTGGTTCCTTCTCCTGTTCTTTGCCATCATCTGTTTTTTTCCAGTGCCCCTGTGGTCCAATCAGAGGCCACTCTCCCTAATTAGTGCACCTGCTCCTGTTGTTGAGGGCCAATCACACCACACTTCTCATCGTTGAAAATCCAACTGGTGTCTTTTGTCCCAGTTGCTCTCTCTATTATCCAGACGATGTGTTAGAGCACTTTAGAGCCCTTTCGATTTTGAGACACTTAAACTCGTTCAGACCTTTTACATCCAAACATCTAGACATTTACACATTCAGCCACTTAGGAGAGAGTGTTGGTCATTTGCTCTGTGTAGGTATGTAGTCCATGTTGCCTCTCACTGCCACCCAATTGTGGATAATAGTGTTTAACATCCTTGTTGTGTGTCCCATTTGTGTTTAATTGTTTCCCAATTGTCATATGTGACTTTTAATGTGTATTCCTCTAGGAAGGCTTCTACATAGGGAGTGCATATAGGCCATCCATCCATGGGGTTTCATTAGAAGCTAGACTGTCTACGATAGCTTAGATAAGTTGGATGGATTTTTCACTTATGCTTTCTTTGCTTCGGTCCCGCTCAGCCAATTCCTTTCCTCATATTACCGTGTGTTTGCAAAAAATCATTTGGTTGACACGGTACTTATGATGTTCATCCCGGTTTGCCCTCATCTCGTGTTCAACACCAAAACATGATGTGTATTGGTACAACAACGTGTTATGGTCCCCCCCCCCTAGGGGGTACGTAACGCCTGTAATTTGTACCAGGACAGTAGCAATAGTGAACACAGTCAATCCTGTGCCGGCAGATTAGAGACCCGTCACAATGGAATGACACTGAGAAGCTATCTTTACAAAATCCAATTATGTTACTGATTCAAGACTCTTGTCTCTTTTTTCATAATTTTTCGTGGACCCAAAAAAATAATGTTTAGGTATTTTCTGTATCTATTAAGTCAGTTATACACCACATTAGAATTTATTATGGAAATTATATTTCACACAGATTTTCCTAAATAGTCGATGCAAAGGACAGTCAGTATAATTTGAATTTCATTGAACCCAGTGGCGGGTCGTGCATTTCACACCTAGGCCTTCAGTGGTGTCCCACCCGAATTAATCCACATCTTAATACCAACATTTTGACGCCATGACTATAAACCATCAATATTATAGAGAAACACAGTACAACAGGCTGTTGCATCACAGACAGGTATCTCATGCAGCGATGCAGCCATTACCTTTTCGTTGTGGAGCTCCGTTTCCCTGCGCATATGTTCATTGAGCTGTAGATCCACTCGAGTTTCCACAAAAGTTTTCAAAAGCACCGTTACTTGTTAATGTCCGGCCGTGCTTTGCTGTCTCGCTGCTGCTTTGGTTAGACAACTCAAGTTTGCAAACCCAGTGTGGCTCCAAACACCAAATCGATCTACTGTAAATAACATGCCTTCCCAGCAATACAATTTGCAGTGTTCCTCGGCTCGGAGGCTGTGAGCCAAGGGTACCGCTCGTAGTTATTGCAATGAGAGTGTCGGGTAAACCCTTTCCCCGGCTGGGACAGGCTAGCTAACTTCGAGGTTGTCCGACCTTTCCTTATGATGTCCCGCTTTTCTTGAAAAGTCCGTTTTGAAAATGGCTTTGCGAGTTAATGTCTTCTCCTCTGTCAGCCATTGTGGTTTGTAAAATAAAAAAACAGTATTTAATCGCTACATTAATATGTTTTATATTGTACAGATGCCGTTCGCGGTTTGCTCTGACCATCCAATCAAAGGGCGAGTAATAGAACGGGTTCTGACCATCCAATCAAAGGGCGTGAAAAGGCTGACGTTATTCTAAGCCTGCTTGATTGGTTAAAGAGCACCGTTACATTGCCATTCATTTTGAAGCTACAGGCGCCTGCACGGTGTAACGAATACTCAGAAGACAGAGTAGGGTCCAATCGCAGAACCGCGAAGCTTTATTAAAGTACAGGCAAACAGTAGGCTTAATCGTTGTCAGGCAGGCAGTGGTCGACACGGAGAGATCAGAGGCAGACAGAGGTACAAAGGGATCGGGCGTGGTCGTAGTCGGTTAAACGGGCACAGGATCAGGACACGGGAGTCACTAGGAGACAACAGAGGGGTTAAGCAAGACGGAGTCGGAACACGGAGCAAAGGACTGGTACACTGGAAGATTATAATGAATATTCTCTAATAAACGCTCAGCAAGTCACTAGAACAATACCTCGCAAAGAGAGAGCCTCTGAGCACACCTATATCCCATACCTAATTACCGGCAGGTGTGCTCAGAACTCAGGTGAGGTTGATCGCGTCTGATGACTCCCCCTCCCTGTTGATCGGGGGAGTGTCAGACTCTGACTAAACCCAGACAAACCCTGGTTCCTTATCGTATCCCCCTCCCCAGGGTCGGCTCCTGACGAACCACTTCCCTTATTAGCTGGCCTCCCCCTGCCGGGTGGTCTTCCCCTGGGTCTGGGGCCTGGGTGGTCAGGATGTTCAGTATGGAACGTCGACTTGAGTGCGGGATCAAGGATGTCCCTTGCTGGAATCCAGGACCTCTCCTCTGGTCCGTATCCCTCCCAGTCCACGAGGTACTCGATGCCCCCTCGTCGTCGTCTTGAGTCCAGTATCTCGTGAACCCTGTAGGTGGTGTCCTGTTCGTCCTCCAATGGGGGCGTCGTAGGTTGTTGGGCGATCGGGGGGTACATCGGGCTATAGTACACCGGTTTCAGCAGGGAGACATGAAACGTAGGCACAATCCTATAGTGTCGAGGGAGCAACAGGCGATATGTAACAGGATTAATACGTCTTATCACCTTGAATGGACCGATGTACCTGGGTTTGAGCTTCTTGCAGCTCCGACGGAGACGCAGATCACGGGTCGACAGCCACACTCTTTGTCCGGGTTGGTACGTCGGAGTAGGTCCTTGTCGATCGGCGTAGATCTTCTGCTGATGCGCTGCTTGCCTTAGATGTTGATGGGCTGTCTCCCAGACCTGCGCACTCCGACGGAACCACTCGTCGACGGCCGGTACCATCCCTGGCTCGGTATCCCAGGGAAACAAGGGCGGTTGATACCCTAGCACACACTGGAAAGGTGTTAGACGTAGCGCGGAGTGGATCAAAGAGTTCTGGGCATACTCTACCCAAGGGAGATACCGGCTCCACTCCTGCGGCTGTCGTGAACATTGTTGTCGCAGATATTTACCGATATCCTGGTTCAGTCTTTCCGTCTGCCCATTAGATTGGGGATGGTACCCAGACGTCAGACTTACGGAGATTCCTAAGCGTTCGCAAAACGCTTTCCACACACGTGACACGAACTGGGGTCCCCGATCAGATACAATATCCTCCGGAATACCAAATTGCCGGAACACCTGGTTAAACACAGTCTCGGCCATCTGAGTGGCATTGGGCAATTGGGCCATAGGAATTAACCGGCACATCTTTGAAAAACGGTCAATGACCACAAGGATTACCGTGTTTCCCTCTGATTCAGGTAGGTCAGTAACAAAATCCATGGCTACATGTGACCAGGGTCTGTGAGGTGTCGGCAGAGGCAATAGCTTACCCTCCGGAAGGTTACGGGGAGTTTTGGACTGGGCACACACTGGGCAGGACAAGACATAGTCTCTGACGTCGTCAGCTAGGGAGACCCACCAGTACTTCCGACTGAGAAGCTGCGTGGTCCGGGTAATCCCGGGGTGCCCAGACCCCAGCGACGTATGACACCACTCCAGTAGTTGGGGTCGAAGGGAGGCCGGCACGAAGACCTTGGATGCCGGTGTTTCGGGTGGTGCTGGTTCCCCCTGTAGGGTCTCCTGGATGGTGTCATCAAGAGCCCATCTTACAGGTCCCGCACGGCAACTCATGGGAAGAATAGTCTCTGGTTCGGTGCGTCTCTCCGCGCGCTCAAACTGTCTGGAGAGCGCGTCCGCCTTTCCATTCTTGGAACCCGGAATATAGGAGACAGTGAACCGAAAACGGTTAAAGAATAACGACCACCTTGCCTGTCTGGAGTTTAGTCGTTTGGCACCCTGTAGGTACTCCAGGTTACGGTGATCCGTGAGCACCAGGAACGGGTGTTCAGCTCCTTCCAGCCAATGTCTCCACTCCTCAAGAGCCAGTTTTACCGCTAGTAGTTCTCGATTTCCAACATCATAGTTTTGCTCGGCAGGATTCAGCTTCTTAGAAAAGAAAGCACAGGGACGTGACTTAGGAGGCTCACCTTGGCGCTGTGACAGGACTGCTCCCACTCCAATCTCCGAGGCGTCCACCTCCACAATGAAGGGCAGTGTTGAGTCCGGCTGGCTTAAAATGGGAACAGTGGTGAAACGCTCTTTCAATGTCTCGAATGCACGCACTGCTCCCTCAGTCCAACTCAGACCCCGTCCCTTTTGACTGGTCATGGCAGACAGAGGGGCTGCGGTGGTACTGAAATTACGCACGAACCTCCTGTAGTAATTAGCGAACCCCAGAAATCTCTGCAGCTCCTTCACCGTCTTAGGTTGAGGCCACTCTCGGACCGCCTGTACCTTGGAGTCGTCCAGCTTCACTCCGTCAGGTGTGAGGATGGCCCCAAGGAAGGAGACCGTGGTGACATGGAACTCACTCTTCTCGGGCTTCACGAACAGTTGATACTTCTGCAGTCGTTCCAGGACCTGTCGTACATGAGACACATGTTCCCTCATAGAGTGAGAATAGATTAGAATATCGTCAATATAAACGATGATGAACCGATCTATCATGTCCCTAAAGATGTCATTCATAAACGCCTGGAATACTGCGGGAGCGTTGGTGAGTCCAAAGGGCATTACACAATATTCATAGTGTCCACGGTGTGTAATGAACGCGGTTTTCCATTCATCCCCCTCTCTAATACGTACCAGATTGTAGGCGTTTCTGAGGTCTAGCTTACTGTATATAGTGGCCTGTCCCACCTGATCTAGAGCTGACGGAATCAAGGGGAGCGGGTAACGATTCTTTATCGTAATGTCGTTCAGTCCGCGATAATCTATGCAAGGGCGTAGACCGCCGTCCTTTTTTTTACAAAAAAGAAACTTGATGCCGCGGGTGACGTAGACGGACGTATAGCCCCCTGTTGAAGAGCCTCATCTATATACTTGCTCATGGACTCCCGTTCCGGCTGTGACAAGGGGTATATCCGTCCGCGAGGAGGTGTCGCACCAGCCAGCAGCTCTATAGCGCAGTCCCAGGTGCGGTGAGGAGGCAAAACGGTCGCCCTCTCCTTGGAGAACACCTGTGCATACTCCCGGTATTCTGGAGGGACGATAGTAGGGACAGAACACAGCGAGTCTTCCACCGTGGTGGTCTTACAAGGTAGGGTCAGACATTTGGCTCTACACCCCTCACTCCAAGAGGTTATGGTACCGGATCTCCAAGAGATGACTGGGTCATGGGTAACCAGCCAGGGGTGTCCTAGAACCAACGGCTCCCCTGGAGCGGTAATGACAAACATGGTAATCCGTTCATGATGAATGGAGCCCACCTGAAGATTTAATTCCTCGGTCCGGTGAGTGATGAGTCCAGTTCCCATGGGTTCTCCGTCTAACGCGTTGACTCTCAGTGGAGGTTGGACGGGGAGCAGTTGTACCCCTAACTCCTTGGCGAGGCCCGCGTCCATAAAACTGGCCGCCGCGCCGGAGTCAATGAGTCCCTCGAACACGCGTACTTTCTCCCCGACAGCTAGGGTAACTGGAACATACATCTGTTTAGATGTGATATTGAAAACATGGGTTTCACTCACCGGTTTGACTGTTCCGAGCCGGTACTCCGTGGTTCGGGATGGTCGTACGGGGCAATGACGAATGAAATGACCGGACTGGCCACAGTACAGACACAGACCGTCTCGTCGCCGTTGCTGTCTCACGGAGGGTTGTAGAGGAGAACGTCCCAGTTGCATCGGTTCCTCCTCCGGTTCTCTCCTCCGTTCTGCTGCCCACCTAGGGCGAGGGACACTGACCTCCCGAACTGCGGAGGACTTGTGATTCACTAAGAGATTATCAATAGAGATGGAGATGTTGATAAACTCATTTAACACAGTGATGTCGCCCCGACACGCCAACTCAGTTTGCACCTCCGGGCGCAGCCCTCTTCGGTATACGGTGAGCAATGCGGTTTCACTCCACCCGCAACCTGCCGCTAACGTGCGGAATTCTAAGGCATAGTCAGCCACAGTACGATTGCCTTGCTTTAGTTCACATAGCTGATCCCCCACACCCCGTCCAGACACAGGGTGATCGAATACTTCCCGGAATAATGTCTTAAACTGGGCCTCCGAATTTAATTCGGGAACCTCAGCTGCCCACAGGGCAGTAGCCCAATCTAGTGCTCTTCCCGTGAGTAAGGAGATAGTGAAATCCACCCTGCACCGGTCGTCGGAGAACATCGCTCGGTTGTGAGACATATACAGAGCGGCCTGAAGCAAGAACCCCTGACATTTACCGGGCTCTCCATCATACTTGGTCGGCATGGAAATCGGGGGCACCTGACGAGGACTGACCGTACTCGGGGTGGTAACCTCGGCAGCTCCGGCTTGGAGCAACTGAAGGAGCTCATCCATCCGTTTCTCCTGTATCTCCCATCGCTTCTGTAGTTCCGCTGGATCCATGTTGCGAGGCGAGGTATTCTGTAACGAATACTCAGAAGACAGAGTAGGGTCCAATCGCAGAACCGCGAAGCTTTATTAAAGTACAGGCAAACAGTAGGCTTAATCGTTGTCAGGCAGGCAGTGGTCGACACGGAGAGATCAGAGGCAGACAGAGGTACAAAGGGATCGGGCGTGGTCGTAGTCGGTTAAACGGGCACAGGATCAGGACACGGGAGTCACTAGGAGACAACAGAGGGGTTAAGCAAGACGGAGTCGGAACACGGAGCAAAGGACTGGTACACTGGAAGATTATAATGAATATTCTCTAATAAACGCTCAGCAAGTCACTAGAACAATACCTCGCAAAGAGAGAGCCTCTGAGCACACCTATATCCCATACCTAATTACCGGCAGGTGTGCTCAGAACTCAGGTGAGGTTGATCGCGTCTGATGACTCCCCCTCCCTGTTGATCGGGGGAGTGTCAGACTCTGACTAAACCCAGACAAACCCTGGTTCCTTATACACGGTTGATTCTGAAGGCCTTAAGGCAGATTTCTTTGACGTGGCAACACATGATGGCTGAAATATGATTGGATAAAAGCTCTAAAATAAAAATACACTACTGGAAGCAGTGCGACCCAGAAAAAAAGCTATGAGAATAGACTATTGGGAATAATTTAATACACATTCACGGGAAAAATATATTACAATGCAAGCCAGGGATTCTGATAGTGTTTAGGCCAGCAGAGAAGGCCTTGCTGGCCCTGACGGTCCACCACTGATTGAACCAACCACCCAATGAAAACAAACTGGATTATTTTCTTTAATTGATCAGAGTCCCATGCAAAACTTATTTTTTCAAGATCTCTCCTTTGTTGCGTTTCGTTTGTTATTTGCTGTCCTAACATTTCCACAGCCCTCTTGAGCTCATCCCACAGATGTTCAATTGGATTCAGGTCTGGGCCTCCACCCTGACTAAGTACCAGCTGAAGATAAACTGCCCCAAAGCATGATGCTGCCTCCAACATGTTTCACTATGGGTATGGTGTTATATAACATGATGCTGCCTCCAACATGTTTCACTGTGGGTATGGTGTTCTTTGGGTGATGTGCAGTGATGTTTTTGCCACAAACATACTGGAATTATGGGCAAAAAGTTTAACCATGGTTTCAAAGGACCATAACACATTTTCCCACATGCTTTTGGGAGACTTGATGTTTGTTTTAGCAAACTTCAGCTGGTCTTGAATGTTGTTTTTCGTAAGAAAAGGCTTCCATCTTGCCACCCATAGCCCATACATATGAAAGATACAGTGGATTGTAGTCACATGTAACACACATCCGAAATTCCTTCAGCTCCTTTAATGTTGCTCTCTTGGAAGCCTCCCTGAACAGTCTTCTTCTCGTCTTTTCATACATTTTGGAGGAACGTCCAGTTCTTAGTAATGTCTCTGTTGTGCCATATTTTCTCCCCTTGATAATGACTGTGTTTACTGTATTACATGGTATATCTAATGCTTTGGAAATGATTTTGTACCCTTCTCCTGACTGATATCTTTCAACAATGAGGTCCCTCTGATGCTTTGGAAGCTCTCTGCATACCATGGCTTTTGCTCTGAGATACAACTAAGAAAATGTCAGGAAAATCCTACTGGAACAGCTGACCTTTTGTGATTAATAACAGTCACTTTAAATTATGGCAGGTGTGTAATTAGTGAGTTTGAATGTGATTGGTTAATTCTAAATACATTTCCATTTATACGATTTCCACACTTATGCAACCAGGTTATTGTAAATTATTTTATTGTATTTTTGTCCCTCAAACATTTCAGTTTGTTTGTCAATTAAATTGTGTAGGTCACATTAAAGGTGAAAACAGTTCTGACATAATTGATCTTTTCTGATTTTCACATCATAATGGGTGACTTTTATATCCACTGTATCTGATTTCACCAATGCAACTTACGTTTTGTCCCTGCACTGATTCCTTTTCAATTTTTTTTTACTACACACCTTTATGGATTTGGTTACTGTAAACCTATTATGTCAGATAAGATGTCAGAAAATATGCTTAACATAAAATATTTTACTTATATAAACATTTCAAGGTGAACCTTAAAACAATACTTTAAAGAAGCACTGTATAGAACAACAAAATAAAGACAACTGAGATGCTCCAGAGGCACAGCATGTATTGTTTATTCTCTTTCACACTCTGTCTCTGTCTCTCCCTGTCTTTCTCTCTTTCTCTCTCTCTATCTCTCTATCTCTCTCTATCTCTCTCTATCTCTGTGTCTCTGTCTCTGTCTCTCTATGTCTTTCTCTCTCTCTCTCTCTCTCTCCCCTGTCTTTCTCTCTCTCTCTCTCTCTCTCTCTGTGTCTCCATCACCTGCAATGTTGACACCCACACGTCAACCTGCTGCACCCGGTGGAACCCACCAAATGTGCTTTCAAAATGGTGCCCTTGGGCTTTCTCACAGTGATGCCAGTGACAAGCATCTAGGCCCTGGGCTTGAAGTTTGAGCATATCTATTACTATAGTGCCAAATAGAGGAGCATTTCAGAGCCCACCTAACAGTGAGGTGAGGCGAACATGGTCTTGAGATTTAGGTTAAGGTGAGAGGGACTGACATGGTGTTGAGGTTAAGGTGAGTGGGACTGACAGGGTGTTGAGGTTAAGGTGAGGGACTGGCGTGGTGTTGAGGTTAAGGTGAGTGGGACTGACATGGTGTTGAGGTTAAGGTGAGGGACTGACATGGTGTTGAGGTTAAGGTGAGTGGGACTGACATGGTGTTGAGGTTAAGGTGAGAGGGACTGACATGGTGTTGAGGTTAAGGTGAGAGGGACTGACATGGTGTTGAGGTTAAGGTGAGTGGGACTGACATGGTGTTGAGGTTAAGGTGAGGGACTGACATGGTGTTGAGGTTAAGGTGAGTGGGACTGACATGGTGTTGAGGTTAAGGTGAGAGGGACTGACATGGTGTTGAGGTTAAGGTGATAGGGACTGACATGGTGTTGAGGTTAAGGTGAGTGGGACTGACATGGTGTTGAGGTTAAGGTGATACTGACTGACATGGTGTTGAGGTTAAGGTGATACTGACTGACATGGTGTCAATCTTTAGTTCAACATATTTGCCCACTGGGCTCTCTGGGGATCTGTCCATTTACAATAGGGCTGTGTGTGTGTGTGTGTGCGTGCGCGTGTGTGTGTGCGTGCCTGCGTGCATTTCTGAGTGTCATCCTGGTTTCACTAGGCACGTTGGGCTAAAAGTCCCCATAAGGATAGTGAAACCTATTTTTGGGTTAAGTATTAGCTTTTAGGTAATAGGTTTATGCTGGTTAGAATTTACTTAATGACTTCCTACATATAGCTTTCTAGTTCACTGCTCTCTGTTATCTGCACTAAATATAGTAATATGATTTAGATTTGATTCACATAAAATACTTATGTCTTTCAGATTTCATTTTTTCAATTACTGAAATGTTTCCTGATCATTTATAGAATTGGTTCCTTGGTCTTTATTGACCTGCTTGTTGTTCTGGAGGAGGACTGGTTGAAGGACTGGCTGGTATTGTTGCCAATATAAATACTGGTTGCATACAGTGAATAGAGTACCTAGAGCACTTCCATTAGACATGTACCACCAATATTGAATCAGCAAGATCATTAAAATGCCTTATCTGTGGTATTCTATGGTCTATCTGCAGGAATCATATGGCCTATCTGTATGAATCAGAGTGTATCCAGAGGGTTTTCCTTCTCAAATGTGGTAATCTATCCACACAATATGTTGCCTCTTCTTCTGATAGTATTAAAGGCAGTGTCTGGTTTGGTACCAGGCTGGATCTGCCAATGTTTATGTATCATATGTGTTCACTGTGGAAGCAGCCACAACAGTTGAAATTTCAACTAAATCTCTTAAATCCTGTGTGGTAAAGCTTGTTTAATAAAGAAGATTTAGTGAATATTAGGTATCTGTATATGAATATCCATTGAAGCTGTTTTATAAACCGCACTTGCACTCACTGCTAGTACATTTCACTTTCACTTTGGATTGATCAGTTTACAAAAGCTGTAAAACCTAGATTTTGTGAGATTTTGAAGATATTTCCATTTTAATTTCCATAATAAGGGGCCAGGGATCTGGTCTCAGGCCTTATCTAGTGACACTGGTGGACACAAGGGTGCAGCTTCTACACCTAACAACAGCTGTTGATAAATAGAAAATAAATCATTTTAAATGCGCTATGAACAGAATCAAAATCCTTTCTCATGAATGTTATAAAACACTTTTGTTACACTGTGACGGCAGATTTATTAAGGAATTGATGGATTTACAAAAATAATAAAAGAAATTGTAAAACTGACCAACCAGACAGATTTTTACCAGCCAAAATCCAACACTGCTTTTTACTATTGTAATTTGCTATTAGTAGAATTTAGCATGTCATTTGGGGTATGCAATTATCAATCAATAATTTAGTGCAGAATAATTGTTGTAATATTAACTGTATGCAGAAATATAAATTCAACTAAAGTTTAACACATTTCAATTAATAAATCATGTGGTTTTAACCTTTAAGTGCAAGAAATATAATTAATTAAGGACTTATGAGTTAATATATCAAATAATATAAATATTGTTGTTGTATGAGATGATGAGAGGGCGCTCACATTAGTGCTACGTTGGAGTGGTCACCCTGGCCTGTACGACTTTGTTTTTCTTTGTTGGGGTCTTTACAATCTGCAATAGACCTCCACATAATAATACGTTTAAACAAGTAGACCTACCTTAGTTTTTAGCTACTGTATCACAAAATAATGATGTGTGATGACTAGGGTTGGGTATCGTTCGCATTTTAACTAATACCGGTACCTGGAATTCGATTGGAGATGCCCGCCACCTTCCTGAGAACTCATTGTGGCCGCTTGTACACGCAATCTCATTCTTCATCATACATTTTTTTAAAGTAAACTTCAAATTTTCTATATTGTTATTTATTTAGAATTTTTTTTAAACAGATGAACAAAGGACAGGGTACAAAAATAAAACAGTAAAGTATTGTATATTACAACCTAAAGTATAAAAAGAACAACTCTTTGCAAATAACACCTATGAAGTACTGTAGAAAAAATACTAGGCTACTCTAGCAGTTCTTTTAAAAAGTGATTAGCTACGGGAGATGCAATAAACTGTTTTGTGTTTGACCAGGTGTATCTTCAGGTTAGACGTGTTGCCATGGCCAGCTTTGCATTTTGCATCACAAATATTGCACCAAGCGTTGTCTGTGTCAAGTTTTGAGAAGTGTAACCACACTTTTTACCGGTTTCGGCTTGTTACTGTGGCGTGTAGACTCCATAATTTACTCTGCAAAAACAAACTGTACACGCATTTGGCGAGTGGCGAGTGCTAATTTTAAATCCTGCTCGGGTCCAAAGGCTTTGTGGCTAAATGAGTCAATTGTGGAAATACCTTTCATGTTGAAAAAAAAAACAACGTCCAGAAGGAAATTCTGGTGTTTGGATAGATAACCGAGAGCTTTTAAAAGGCCGATTAGGTGAAACGGATTACGTACTTTAAGTGTATTAGACCTGCGACCGTTGATGGATTCATCCTGAGAGGGAATGTGATGTGGAAAATCCCAGCTGCTTTGCACAAGACAAGTGGACGGCCCCTTTATGGCACAGCTACTGGGTTGGATGATAGTCTGAGACTGGTCATCCTAGCTAGACACAAGCATTAGTTTCTGTACAGATGTGACATTCAGATGACAAAGTTCTGCCTCTTTGCTATAGAGATACTCTAACACAGGTTATTTTAAACACACCAGCCATTATCCTATTGTGCTTGTCAATTTAAAATGAGCTCTGTGTTACATGATAATGTTGTACATGCAGAAAGCTTGCCATGGTGCTCTTGTAGGGAGAGCTGGTATTCTATGGTTCTGCTGTTCAAAAACCTGGCAATTTTTGTAAAGCTAGCTAATAAGCTAGCTAGTATTCGGGTGTGTAAAATGACATTTCATGAAGGCACCAGAATATAAAGTAGCTGTTTCTCTGTGCAAAGCTGCTGTTCACGAATGGAATGCTGAAATTGGAGCACGTAGACACCTGTGAATGCAAAACGAATGTTGCTTTAGAAATATGGTATTTTACAGGTTCCTCTGTGGGTGTATGGCAACACACTGTTCGGACCAGTGCTTGGTCTCCGTGGAAATGGCAGAAATTAAAAGTGAGTAGTCGAGCGAGAAGCCTGTAACGGCGTGTAGGGTATTGGCGAGGAGCGGCAATTGCAGGAGGAAGTGTTACCATCGCCGTAGTTGAGGGGTAGATTAGAGAAAAACTAAGACTGGGATTATCTGTGGGCAACAATACTGTTGCACAGCCTCTTCAGAACAGGCGCTCCAAAAAACTCCTAGGACTGCCAGGCGAAGGCAGTCTTCCACCCACAGCCGCAGGGTCTTTCTGCCAGCCTACAAAGCCAATTGAGAAGAACTACAATGCCCAGCCGCCTCTGGGATGGCAGTGGGGACTGGGATTAAGAGTCATTATTTCTTCTCATTTGGACGTTCCATTAGTTGTCTCTCCAAGGCGAGGACAGCGCGGCCATGTTATCACTATCCGCTCAGCGTGATGACGACAAACTTTAGATGCCCTCTAATTATGGGGCTTAGACTGGCTTTGGGAACAAGCGTGTCTGTGTGCCGAGACATGAGGTCAAAATCCACGCTCTATTCTCACTAGCTCTCATTTCAAGGCTGGACATTACAAATGGATTTCATTCACATACTTCAATGTTGTCCTGAAAGAGCAATTAATATTCATTGACAGGTATTTTTTTGGTTGGCATGTTTTTGAAGTCATTTCAGGTGGCTTGAGTTCTGGTTGTTAGATCTAGATGATGGTAGGAGGCAAGGGATGGAACCTGTTGATAACCTGAAAGTGGTTTAAGACAGATGGCAGAAAATGGACAACAGCTGAGCAAGAGGAAGTAATAGATGGACAGGGGGGATGGACGGACGGGGGAATAAAGGGAGGACAGGGGAGGGAGGTGGGAGGAAGGAGAGAGGGGGGACAGAGAAAGAAAGTGTTGGTCTGAGATGTTTTAAATTCTGGGGACGACAGTCCCTCCATCTGTCATTGTGGTTCTGGGTTCTGACTCAGTGAGTTCTGTGATTGGCCCTTTTCCCAGCCAAGTGCCAGTAGAGAGACAGACAGAATAAAGAGCTTAGACTCCCTCTCTCTGCAAACCAGACTGAATGCTCCTACTTTGACAGACTCTACTGGCTGCTACTAAGAACCACTGGGCCAGTCGGACCACTGGAGCTCCCTGTACGAATGCCTGAACACATGCAGGATATTAGCAGTATTAAGTTATTAATTACATACACTGAAAAGACAAAAACATTTTTTAAGGTGAAGCGAAAAAACATTGGTCATCTCCGAACAAGGACACATGTTAAGATCTGGGTATATGGTGAGCGAACAATCAGTTCTCGTAGTCACTGTTTTGGAAGCAGGAGAATTGGGCAGGAGTAAATAGCTATCTGACTTAAACATAGGGCCAAATTGTTGTGGCCAGACAACTTTGTCAGAGCATCTCTGAAACAGCAAGGCGTGTGGAGTGCTCCCGGTCAGCAGTGTTGAGTATCTACCTACAGTGTTCTGAGGACTGACAAACTACAAACCAGCGCCAGGGCTGTTCGTTCTGGTCCAAACCGACAGAAGCTCTACTGTGCCACATTTGTTTTATGATGGTTACGGGAGGAATGCGTCACAACACACGCTATTTAATCGCAGACCGGACTGAGCACCCATGCTGACCCCTGTCCACCGCCGAAAAGCGCCTGCAAATGGGCACATGAGTGTTAGAACTGGAGCATGAAGCAGTGGAAGAAGGTTTGGTCCAATGAGTCCTGTTTTATTTGACATCATGTGGATGGCTGTGCATATGTGTGCCTGGGGAAGTGATGGTGTAGTGGGAAGATGACAAGCGGATGGAATGTGATACTCAGTGATACTCTGGGCAGTGATGTTCATCTGGAATTGATCTGGGATTGATATGCATATTCATGTGACACGTGACACCTACCGAAACACTGGAGCAGACCAAGTACACCATGTTTGACAACATCAGTATACACTCCTAATAATTAATACGTATATTATCTAGCAAACGTGTTTATGCAAAGAACTTTACAGGCATGTGTGAAAAGGATGTTGACAAATCTTTGTACCGTTGCATGAAGGAATTCTGTAAAAGCCCAGTCAAACTGTGAGAGTGACAGCGTCAAAGACAAGGAGCCCAATTAACTTTCTTTTGGGGCTCTGCTAATGGCGTGGAGATTATTAAAGCCCCACAAGCCGCCATGCTCTGAGTTAAGGGACAATGTGTCATTGCAGTCCAAAGTATGTCACCCAGACACGGTGTTGAGAGGTCAATCATAAGGTGTTAAGGACCTCGATTTATCAGCGCTGCAATCACGCTAGGACACCAGTTGTTTCGTCGAGTGCCTTCCCGTTCACACTCATTTACACGCCGGTGTTTCTCGAGGGCCCTTGTGATCAAGGCTGGCGACAGTGTGTCAGGCTGAGTGCTCCTAATGTCTGGCAGGCTGGCAGGGTGGAAGTTTGGACTGAAGGACCCTGGCTCAACGGCAGCAATCAGATGAGCTGCCGGCCTGCGCACCGGGCGAGACGGCGCCGCATGCCGTTTGTGTAGCTCAGTACGGCGTGACACAGATGATCCCTGGTGTGCTGTCACTCCTCTAACAAATACGTTGAGGGATAGAACCGCTCGCTTCCCTTCAGAATCCAGCAAACAGATCAGTCGTGAATATTAAAGATGCTAATCGCCTCACGCTGTGATTTTCATTAGCGTTTTTTGTTGTTGTGTTTTATTTCTTTTTGCGATCAATAGAGAGAGACAGACTAGCCTTTTGTACAAGCTACGCTCCCCTGAACATCACAGACAGGGACCAAGCTAAGGCCACTGATGCGCCATTCAACAGAACCATTTCAGGTCACTTTGGGAGTATGTTTGTACTGTCAGCTAGTTCTTACACAGTGTGTGGTCACAGGTTGATGTATAGCCGCAAAAATATGTCCTCATAAAATAAACCGCACTGTGTTTGTACGGCTCAACTCTGTCATTATCGAAGCCACCTGAGAGATGGCATATCCCGTCCTGGTTTAGATTGTGTCAGAGATGGTAAAACATTGATTTTGGATGGGTTGGTCTGTACTGTTTACATAGTAGTTAGAGTGTCCCTGTCGCTGCTTCGGAATTGTCACTTGGCTTATCTCTGCTGTGCCTTGCTGATCTCACAACGCTCACCCAATTGCACTAAGCGGCTTGGCTTCAGCCACCAGCATAGATGATGTATCTGCGTCCCCTTCCCCCACTCCCCTCCGTCTGATTCATGGCCTGTTAGTGTCTCATCGGTCTGGGCCAACCCACCGGAAGAAAAGACACATGAAGACGCAAGGCTGTTTTGGTGCAGGGAGGGACTGCTTTAAGCTGACTGCGGATAAGTATGGAGGAACAGTGCTAAGATAAAGACAGAGGACAGAAATGATTAAGATGATGACAGTATACGCTAAACTAAGGACTGAGGAAATAACTATATTGTGGTGTAGAATCTCGAGGTAACTGTTTAACCAGCAGCCCTGGACTGTTTGTCTCTATTAGAACACGCTTGTAGCTGAGTGAAGGATGAACAGTTGCTCTTTGCTTTGTTCGGAATACACACACTGACACACCACTGATACAGTTTGCTTCAGTTAATGTTTTGAAGATCGTAAAATGTAGCATTCAATGTCATCCAGAGCAATTTACAGAAAACATTAGGGTCCAATGTGACACAATCTGGTGGCTGTTTGGTTAGTGCTCAATGACCTGACTGCTGGGTAACTCTGTAACATTTTCAGAGGTTCACCATCTCATTGGTAGTAAACACAGAATGAATGAAGTCTCCATTTAATTGTTTCTTGTTTTCAGTGTGCCGAATGTTAAATACTCAGGCTCATGACTACATACAAATGATATTAGTCTTACATTCAGTAATTATGTTTCTCCATCACTATGTGACATCATTTACGGATGCCAGTCTAATTACTACTTACAGGCTGCTTGGAGAAGTTTTCTAGGAGTAGGACTTGCTATATCTGGGTAGCTGAGTAGGTGTGTCTTAGTGATTGGGAGGGGGAGGGCCTTAATGTAAGGGGATGGATCATCAGGCAGAAATAGGTCACTTCTGACTCTAACGAGTTGATGACTTTTCTTTTCACAGAAAAAAACCTTCTCACGTGCTTGGGGAATATGGTTCCTTTGATGTTGTACCAGAAAGTCCTGCTAGTGGAAGTCTAAATAGGGTTTGTTCTTTTCGAGCCCAGGGACTTTGTGGCTGGCAGGGGGGTAATTCTGGGACGGCAACCAGATCGCCCCCTTGAGGCTTGGTGGGGATTGAAGTATCAGAAGAGAGGAAATCTAGATAGAGTATTACAGCAGGGCACAATGTACTGTAGTCACACAGGAACGGGACTCCTCTAGAGTCTCACTCTATTTAGGGTGACTTGATATTTTGGATCGCCCATAAGCGTTTGCTCATGTTATGTTCCTGTGCAATTAATTGTGACAGACCTATAGAATAGTGATGCAATAAGGTTCGCTAAATTAGCAAGGCAGAATGTCTGGAAAGCAGACTTTAGCCATAGTGTATTTGCCATACTACACACCCCAGAGATGTTATTGCTATCTAAACAGTATTGCTTAATTTCAAAATTAAACTAGTTACTAATGTAATCACAAAAACTAAACAGCATATTTTCTTTTATACATGTGTAGTTCCGTCTGCCAAAAGAAAATAAAGAATTACTGCACCTAACTCACTTAGCCACGACAATCCATTTGACAGGTTTAGAAAACCTGCACGGTGAAAATCCTAGTTAATATTCTGTTACTGTACCTCTGAGCCAAATAATGTTGTTGACTTGTGGCTCCATTTTAAAGAGATGTGGAAAAAAAGTATATTCACGTGAATAATTGTATTTCAGTCTGGGAACTCTGGGCGTGCTTTTAATGTTCTACGTTATTCAGGGAACGTTACTTTAAATCCAAACGTTGACTCCAAATCCTCCTTGGATGGAAAGAGGTTGTAATCATGGTTTTATTTTTTATTTAAAACATACATTTTACCAGTTTCTAGCACCATGTGTCTAGCACCATTTTGCTATGTAGATGGTCTGTCATTTTTGTCGTTAAGCTTGTGCGTTACAGATATCAAACCCTCCTGACAGTGAGGAGGAATGCGTAAACCCATTGAGGAGCATGCTGAGTTTGGCACCAGTTAGTGCCGTTTGAATAGTACAGTCTATGAACGGCTGTCGTTTCACTTAGTGTTTTCCCTTGTGAGGAGTTTGGCTCCGCAAGGCGATCTTCCACAAACAATAAGGTGACCAGCTATTCTGGGCCTTTATATTATTTTGTATTCTTATGTGGGAGTGTAGCCAAAACATATGGGTTGAATAATTACTTAGCACTTGCACTATTTTTCTATCAAATTGTGTTGATGATTCTTAAATCAGTCCAAGAATTGTCATTGGACCTAATTGTCCTATTGTTTAAAACAGCATCAGATTTAATTTCTGCTGAGATTTGTATTTTTTTCCAGTGGGCTAAAAAAGGAGAGGTTTCATTTATCAGGGACCGGCAAGAAAGCATCTTTCCCCCGTAAAAAAGAGAGGTCTTTTCACCTTAAGACATGCAAACATTAACATATTAACACAGACCCAGCTGAGCGTTGTATTGTCATTTGACCCTGACCTCTGCCTTCTGTGTGTTTCCTGTTTAGAGGCTGGCCAGAGAAGCAGAACAGTTGCAGACAGAACATGTCTGGAAGGACAGTATCAAGGTAAAGTCAGAACCAGTTTTTCTCTCTCTGTCGCTCTGTCTCTTCAATTTCTTTCTTTATCTTTCCGTCCGGCCAACAAAGTAACAAAATATGTTTTTGTTGTCTTCAAAATGTCAATGCTATCAGTATCACAGACACATGTCCACATGCATACTGTACACCAGCCTGAATAATAATGAGAGAATATTGATAATGTGCAACAGCTTATTTATATGGTCAGCCTGTGTTGTGCCTGAAAGGCCAATGCAGTTTCAACTTTGCATTTCTCTAAACCCTTCTGATTCCTGACCTTTAAAACAGCCAAACACATCTCTGTGGCAATATCTACATCTGAGAAGCTTGGGTAGAACGTGACTTGTGTGTTGGTGTGTGTGTGTTTTCAACTAACGCACCCGCTCCACTGACTTTAAACACACAGATGCCTGGCAAACATGCGCTTGCTGACACGCATAGACTAAACCTCAATACCAGACATACAGTGCCTTCACACTTATTGGCTCTCCTAGGAAAGATTAGTAAAAATAGTTAAGAAATCACATTTTGGTGAATAAGCTTAATGTCACACTGAAAAATATTAGAAACATTCAACCAGTGATTCAAGTATATTCAAAATCTGTTATCAAGAAATTATTTAAAATTTGTTACAAAAAGTATATGTGCCAGATATTTGCACCTCTAAATATAATTATGAACAAATGTAACTGAAGCTGACTTTTTTCATTGAGATTTTATTTAATTACGTTGATCAATGTGTGTTGTGAATTTCTTTGCACCTTTTGAACTGGGGTTTGAATAAAACATAAAACAGAGGCCATATTCCCGTCATACATCAAATGGGGTAGGCAAATCAAATGAGGGAAAAGTGTGTTGAGCTTCATAAAATTGCCTGAAAATGCTATCATATGCTATGCATATCTACCATTTGTCAAAGATTTTACAAAGATTTACAGAGTAGCAACTTGGGGTCACAAAGTCTCAAAACTATCATTAGATGCTCCCTCTATGCGAACAAATTATTTGAAAGGCAAGCCGGAAAAATCTCTTCCTGTCATTACGCCACAAATCAAGGCGTCTGGAGTATGTGAACCACTACTGGGACGTTGACTGGAACCAAGTGCTATGATCAGATGCAACAAAAATGTAGCTCTTTGGCAGCAAACACTAAAGGTGGGTTTGGTGCAAACAGAAGGAAGGCAATTCAGAAAATAACCTAGTCTCCACTGTTAAGTATGGTGGGGGTTGTTTACCACCAAAGCCCCTGTGAATCTTTTTAGAGTATATGGCATCATGATCTCTATGAAATACCAGGACATTTTACATCTGAATGTGGTTGTCTCTGCCAGGAAACCTAACCTGTCAAGGCATCGACTCTACCAGTAAGGTTGTCTTGTGGTATTTGGCAGACACATTGTCTTAGTCTGAACCTGATCTGCAGCGATGTTTAGGCAGGGGGCATGTGTCAAATATGATGATCACATGAATGCTTGGACCCAGGGTTTTACAGCAGAACATTGCCCGAGCATCACACTATGGCTTTTTGTCTTCCCACAGAGCATCCAAGTGCCATTACTTCCCCAGGTAAACGGAGCACAGGTAAACAGCCATCTAGGTAATTTCATCCACTGCTCTAAGGTCCAGTCTAAGGTCTAGTCTAAGGTCCAGTCTAAGGTCTAGTCTAAGGTCCAGTCTAAGGTCTAGTCTAAGGTCGAGGCCAGGGCCTAGTCTAAGGTCCTTTCTAAGGTCTAGTCTAAGGTCCCGTCTAAGGTCCAGTCTAAGGTCTAGTTTAAGGTCCTGTCTAAGGTCCAGTCTAAGGTCTAGTCTAAGGTCTAGTCTAAGGTCTAGTCTAAGGTCCAGTCTAAGGTCCAGTCTAAAGTCCAGTCTAAAGTCCAGTCTAAGGTCTAGTCTAAGGTCCAGTCTAAGGTCCAGTCTAAGGTCCATTCTAAGGTCTAGTTTAAGGTCCAGTCTAAGGTCCAGTCTAAGGTCCAGTCTAAGGTCCAGTCTAAGGTCCAGTCTAAGGTCCAGTCTAAGGTCCTGTCTAAGGTCCAGTCTAAGGTCCAGTCTAAGGTCTAGTTTAAGGTCCAGTCTAAGGTCCAGTCTAAGGTCCAGTCTAAGGTCTAGTCTAAGGTCCAGTCTAAGGTCCAGTCTAAGGTCCAGTCTAAGGTCCAGTCTAAGGTCCAGTTCAGACGCCAGTATGTCCATTGTAGGTGCATTTGACAATGGACCGGGGTCATCACGGGCACTCTGAGTGATGTTAAAGGTGACGAGGTGTCAGGGTAAAATCATAGAAGTAGTTCAGTAATAATATGACCTCGCACTAATTGAAACAAAATATATTTTACTTGTATCATTCATACCCCTAACGGTATCCTCTTGACCATACAAAAAGTAATCATGAAAAATCAAAAGGGAAAGTTTTGAAATCCATGAAATTATAAATTAATTACGCTAACAGGTTTAGCATAAATCAATGATGTTTAGCATAACACGGTAGTGCATGACCATTTAAGTAGCTGGCTAAACCTACTTTTATACCATGATCAAAGTTTATGAAAATAAATAAAGGGACAATTATTTGGTTTCATTTAGCAGACTTCGTTATAGTTTTTAAGCATAACTAATACATTTACATACATACAATATAGTAAAAATTATAAATGTAAGCAGCTACCGCTGTGTTGATGTCCAAGCAGAAGCTGCTACAACTGACATCACATGAAAAATGCAGTTTTAGAATTGAGGACTACTTTGATTATGGTTGCACGTATTGTTTGATTTAGGGGTTTACTCACTTTTGTTTCCAGCAGTTTAGACATTAATGACTGTGTGTTGAGTTAGTTTGAGGGAGAGCAAATGTACACTGTTACATGTACAGCTGTACACTCACTACTTTACATTGTAGCAAAATGTCATTTCTTCAGTGTTGTCACATGAAAAGATATAATCAAATATTTACACAAATGTGAGGGGTGTACTGACTTTTGTGAGATACTGTATAAGGTCTGAACAGACTCATCTGAAATCATACAGGAGAGATGTGTGCCCTTGTAAGGAGATTATCATTGTTGCTCAATTTACCTGTGTGAGTGGTCATAATCTTTTGGCTCATCATTGTGCATATATATATATATATATATATATACATTCCCACATATACTCTCACATAGACACAAACCGTCCTTCCCTACTGTGGTATCCTGTCTCCAGGGAGACAAGCTCGCTGTCACGGTACACTTCCCCAAATGGATTTTTTAACTCCACGCCTCCTGGGGGATATTTGAGAAAAGGATTTAACTGATTTAAAATGAATAATTATGATCACTTGTACCTGGCCAAGTGCATTTTTATTCATGGTCGCTTTCACTCCGAAGCCATAGCATTTGGGTGGCTGTGTCTGCTTTGACCGTCTGTGCTAGCTCCGTCAGAGTCCCCTTCGCTCCGCGCTGACCAGGACGGACACCCAGATCTCCATCTGCCCGTGTTCACCTGGTCTGCTCTGACGCAGCTCTGATTGGTCGTGCATCGGCTCGGGTAACGGAGGTCATGCACAGCACACCTGTCCATAGTTAACAACACCAATGCGTCTTTATTGTCTATTCAAGTGGAAATGCCACATCTCTCTCCACCTCCTGTCTGTCTCTCCACCTCCTGTTTGTCTCTCCACCTCCTGTCTATCTCTCTCCACCTCCTGTCTATCTCTCTCCACCTCCTTTCTGTCTCTCCACCTCCTGTCTATCTCTCTCCACCTCCTGTCTATCTCTCTCCTCATCCTGTCTATCTCTCTCCACCTCCTGTCTATCTCTCTCCACCTCCTGTCTATCTCTCTCCACCTCCTGTCTATCTCTCTCCACCTCCTGTCTATCTCTCTCCACCTCCTGTCTGTCTCTCCACCTCCTGTCTATCTCTCTCCACCTCCTGTCTGTCTCTCCACCTCCTGTCTATCTCTCTCTACCTCCTGTCTATCTCTCTCCACCTCCTGTCTATCTCTCCACCTCCTGTCTATCTCTCTCCACCTCCTGTCTATCTCTCTCCACCTCCTGTCTATCTCTCTCCACCTCCTGTCTATCTCTCTCCACCTCCTGTCTGTCTCTCCACCTCCTGTCTATCTCTCTCCACCTCCTGTCTATCTCTCTCCACCTCCTGTCTATCTCTCTTCACCTCCTGTCTATCTCTCTCCACCTCCTGTCTATCTCTCTCCACCTCCTGTCTATCTCTTTCCACCTCCTGTCTATCTCTCCACCTCCTGTCTATCTCTCTCCACCTCCTGTCTATCTCTCTCCACCTCCTGTCTGTCTCTCTCCACCTCCTGTCTATCTCTCTCCACCTCCTGTCTATCTCTCTCCACCTCCTGTCTATCTCTCTCCACCTCCTGTCTATCTCTCTCCACCTCCTGTCTATCTCTCTCCACCTCCTGTCTATCTCTCTCCACCTCCTGTCTATCTCTCTCCACCTCCTGTCTATCTCTCTCCACCTCCTGTCTATCTCTCTCCACCTCCTGTCTGTCTCTCTCCACCTCCTGTCTGTCTCTCTCCACCTCCTGTCTATCTCTCTCCACCTCTTGTCTGTCTCTCCACCTCCTGTCTATCTCTCTCCACCTCCTGTCTATCTCTCTCCACCTCTTGTCTGTCTCTCCACCTCCTGTCTATCTCTCTCCACCTCCTGTCTATCTCTCTCCACCTCTTGTCTGTCTCTCCACCTCCTGTCTATCTCTCTCCACCTCCTGTCTATCTCTCTCCACCTCCTGTCTATCTCTCTCCACCTCCTGTCTATCTCTCTCCACCTCCTGTCTGTCTCTCCACCTCCTGTCTATCTCTCTCCACCTCCTGTCTGTCTCTCCAACTCCTGTCTATCTCTCTCCACCTCCTGTCTATCTCTCCACCTCCTGTCTATCTCTCTCCACCTCCTGTCTATCTCTCTCCACCTCCTGTCTGTCTCTCTCCACCTCCTGTCTATCTCTCCACCTCTTGTCTGTCTCTCCACCTCCTGTCTATCTCTCTCCACCTCCTGTCTGTCTCTCCACCTCCTGTCTGTCTCTCCACCTCCTGTCTGTCTATCTTTATCCACCTATCTCCTCTTCTTTCCTTTACCTTACTCTTATCTCTCTTTGCCTTTAATAAGCCATGAAAACAGTTGGAAAATATCATATTGTTGTGAAAACCGCAAATGAATTCTAATGGCGCTACTCCATTAATAATGTATTGAGCTGATTTCATTTGCCTTTCTAATTAGAGCAGGTAATGAATCTCGGCAGGGGTGACTGTGAAGCCATAAAAAAATTTAAACAGCGCTGCGGGGAGGAGGGCGGGAAGACAAGGGGAGTGAGAAAGGTATTGAGGGGAAAGACAGATATGCCACGTTCCCTGTGAGAAGATTTGTCCTGTGTGTAGATTTGTTGCTTTTCTAATTTCCTTTTGGATGAACACTCAGATGAGTGACACTGTAATTAGATTAGGACGGCCTGCTCTTTGGGCATATTAGGAGAAGCATAGAGCATCTTAAACTAACTGGAGGAGCAAGCTGTCATGTACCCACAGAAAGGTGTTTATGAAAGAGAGCCAGCAGGCTGTGTGCTTTATAGCGCGTGTGGATGACAGAGAGGAAAAAGAGATATAAAATAAGTCATGTTGTGTGTGTGTGTGTGTGTGTGTGTGTGTGTGTGTGAGTGAGTGTGTGTTCATTAATGCTCTGTTCCCTACCTACACTAGTCCATCTGCTTTGTTTAATAACACAAGTGACATCAGTCGACTCAATGACACCACTGTTCACTCCTTCTCTGGACTGCTGCTGTAGCATCTGTTGCCGCAGAAACGAAAGAAGCTCGCTTCACTTCCCTTCCCGTCGTAACTGTGGCCATACCGCCTGCCCGGGTCAATAATATGACCACGTTGACGGTCTGAACGCCAGGTGGTCGGTCAGCGTGATAACAGTTGGGACGGACGTTCAGGGTTTTAAAACCGTTGGAATGAAATGGTGTGTGAAATAGATGTTTGATCGCTCCTGAAATCTCAAGGTCATAAGCCTGTCCATACTAGTTCTGTCAGGCTCATTTTCCTGACTGATTATACCGTTGTATTGGCTGTGGTAAAGAAAGTCTGAACTTTCTATTGGGTAAATCTTACCACCATCAGTACTGTAACAAGTACCATTACCACCATCAGTAATTTAGCATGTACTATTACCACCATCAGTAGTTTAGCATGTACTATTACCACCATCAGTAGTTTAGCATGTACTATTACCACCATCAGTAGTTTAGCATGTACTATTACCACCATCAGTAGTTTATCATGTACTATTACCACCATCAGTAGTTTATCATGTACTATTACCACCATCAGTAATTTAGCATGTACTATTACCACCATCAGTAGTTTATCATGTACTGTTACCACCATCAGTAGTTTATCATGTACTATTACCACCATCAGTAGTTTATCATGTACTATTACCACCATCAGTAATTTAGCATGTACTATTACCACCATCAGTAGTTTATCATGTACTGTTACCACCATCAGTAGTTTAGCATGTTCTATTACCACCATCAGTAGTTTAGCATGTACTATTACCACCATCAGTAGTTTAGCATGTACTATTACCACCATCAGTAGTTTAGCATGTACTATTACCACCATCAGTAGTTTATCATGTACTATTACCACCATTAGTAGTTTATCATGTACTATTACCACCATCAGTAGTTTAGCATGTACTATTACCACCATCAGTAGTTTATCATGTACTATTACCACCATCAGTAGTTTAGCATGTACTATTACCACCATCAGTAGTTTATCATGTACTATTACCACCATCAGTAGTTTAGCATGTACTAATACCACCATCAGTAGTTTAGCATGTACTAATACCACCATCAGTAGTTTAGCATGTACTAATACCACCATCAGTAGTTTAGCATGTACTATCAGAATCAGGTTAGGGTAACTCTATGCCAAGTCTGTTTACACATACAAGGAATTTGTTCTGACCCAGTTCGACAAGAGACCTTTCTAGTGGCA
Source organism: Dallia pectoralis (assembly GCA_029465975.1). Taxonomy (NCBI): domain Eukaryota; kingdom Metazoa; phylum Chordata; class Actinopteri; order Esociformes; family Umbridae; genus Dallia; species Dallia pectoralis. Next base: position 727,250 of record CM055744.1, read on the forward strand.
TAAGTGGTGAATACATAGGATGTGTCATATATATATATTCTAGTAGTGCCAAGGAGCAATGTCTAGATGTCTAAATAGTCCCGTGTAGCAACACAACCTCACGACTTGTGACACTTTGTTTATTAAATCTGGTTCAGCTCGTTGGCAAGTTGCAGATCCTGGCCTGAGTGATTTGCATTTGTCATTTGTTATCTGTTTAATCCCACTCCAGACCGAAGCAGTTTTATTCGCTGAAAGCTGTTGTTTCAGTTTGTCCCCATGCAAGCCTTCAGCCACCTTCACTGTCTTTGAGAAGTTGTTCTTAACCTCTGAGTAGGTCCTTGTCGCCCCTTCTGAAAACCTCCTTGATCGCCCGAAAGACGGCTAGATCAGCTGTGAACCAAAATTCGTCGTTGTTGAAGCGAACCCTGTATTGAGTTGGGATGTGACTAGGGATGGGAATTGATAAGAATTTAACGATTCCGATTCCATTATCGATATTGCTTATCGATCCGGTTCCTTATCGATTCTCTAATCGATTCTCATTGGGTGAGGAAATAATTACAAATTTGTTTGTTTGTATTAACTCGCTTTAATATCTGATAAGAACACCGCACATACTCCGAGTATACACAAATTATGTGTAGCAACCTCAGAACAAACCTAAAAGTAGGTGAGCTACAAAGTAAAGTCCAGGGACCTATAGATTTTTTCACATTCATTGGTCCAGCCAAAAAAATAAACAAAACTGCCACTTAAGTGCCATAAAAACAAAAACACAGACGGTAAACAGTCAAGGAAGAGCTTGTTCCTTTGGGAATATTCAACATGAAACTAAATTCAACTCAACTGACATACAAAATAGAAAGAAGTCTTCTGTAAAGACCACAACTATCAACTTGGGCAAATGATTGACAAGAGATTTCTATCCGTATAGTAAAAGTTTACACAATGAAATGGCGCTCACATTAACTAAATAGACAAGTTACCTTTGGCATTAATAGCAGATGCCGTCTCATTAGCTCCGCTGCTGCTTGACTCACTTGTTGTTGTAGAGAATCAAACACGCGACAGTCCTGCAAACGGATTGCGTGCTGTGTGGCCAAATGCTTCTGCATATTGGAGGTAGTTCCCCCCTTTGCCGAAATTAAACTTTTACAACTGTTGCAAATGACTGCATTGGCGTCTTTTGGAGTGAAATATAACCACACTTTAGATCGCTTCTGCGTAACCAAAATGCGCAGCGCGTGTGTGACGGTCATGATGACACATTTGCAACGAGCCGAACCGATAGACGGAATCGTTAAGCAGGTACACTAACGGTTCCAAGGAATTGATTCACTTGGAACCGGTTCGAAAGAAGAACCGGTTCTCGATTCCCATCCCTAGATGTGACTGTCCTCACAGAAGATGATGTATGAGGTCTCAGCTTCAGTATATTCATCAACATTATCTGTGGTAGCCCTGAAGATGTCCCAATCAGTAGAGTCCAGACAATCAAGTAGAGTTTCTTTGACTTCACTGCTCTAAGCCCGTTGTCAGAGAACGAGATGCAAAACAAAACAACTGTATAGCAACTGTTGACCTACAATAGCCCACAAGAACCAGCAGGGGGCGGCACAAGAAAACAACAACAAAAGACCACTAGAACCTTACAGCCACGTACCTGTTGATACATTTGCTTTACGCTGGGTACCTGCCATGGTAATAGCATGCAATATACCACTATTGACTTAAATACAAGTGTTTATAGTAATTATTTTACTTCTATAAGCTGAATGGCTGGAATACCTGGTACTGGACACAGTGGTCACATGACACAGTGGGTCAAATAATTCCCGGGTCTGTGGGACTGTGCATATCATGTGTAAGACATCAACGGGTAAGTCGTTGAGAGACTTAGTAAAAGGAGGAGAGCAGGGTAGAGGGAGGAAGACGTGCACTTTCCATCAGGACGTGATGTGTCAGCCGCTGTACGTTTGAAATGCATTAGTCCTAATAGGGCTGCCATTAGGGCGGGAGAGAGAGGGGGGGAGAGAGGGAGAGAGAGAGAGCGGGAGAGAGAGAAGGGAGAGAGAGCGAGGGAGAGAGAGCGGGAGAGAGAGAGCGGGAGAGTGGGAGAGAGAGGGAGAGAGAGAGAGGGACAGAGAGAGCGGGAGAGAGAGAGTGGGAGAGTGGCACTCTGCTGACTAGAAGACCGCAGAGAAATGCAAAGAGAATGGGGGAAAGACGAGAGAGGGAAGGTGAGCGCATGTGTGAGCGCATGTGTGAGAGAGTGAGACGATTTTAGGAGAGAGGGAGGGTTGAGAGACAGTTAAAAAGACAGAGAGAGATAGCAAGAGAGGGAGTGGGAGAATGCACTGTCTTCCAGGCCATTTACTGTAATCATCACCCTCAAATAAATCACACCTTTCATCATGGAACAAGAAAGTGTGTGTGTGTGTGCGTGTGTGTGTGTGCGTGTGTGTGTGTGTGTGTGTGTGTGTGTGATGTGAGTCTGTCTGTGTTTACTATACTTGTGAGGACCAAAGACTAGAAGGAAATCAATAACATGAGATTGTGCTTTTCCACAGGAGGACAAATGCTATTTCAGGGTATTAGTTTCGGGTTAGAGTTCGGTTTAAAGGTGTAAAGGTTTGGGAGTGAAAGAAAAAAATATATTCACCGATTTCAATGTCAGGGTTTGGGGTTAGTGTCAATTAGGGGTTCACGGTTTTGCAGTTATGGATATGAGTTGAAATGTACCTTTTTGGGATTCTGGTCACAACATGTGTGGTGTTTTCACCAAGTGTGCGTTTTATGCGTTTCACTGTGTCAGTTTTATTGGCACAACTCAATGTTTTTAGGTTGAATTTATATTATTCTTAATCTTTAAAAACATCTTGATCTCTAACAAGCTGCCCTGGTGAAAGTGGCATGATCCAGTCATAATAGCAGCCTGACCCCCAGTGGCCGAGTTAGGCGTTGACACTCCTGTTTGTTTCCTTGACCACGTCAGGCCTCCCTATAATGCCTCTATTGGAAATAATTGGCCCTTCAAGGAAAATGAGGGTGAATCATTGTGGCGGGCAGACAACTCTTGGAGCGGAGCAGCGCGCACGGCTCCATTAGTCCCAGAATACATTAGTCTTATAAGGGCCGTCTTCAAGGGACCACATTCAGGTGAACAAGACGGACTCCAAAGGACTCGTCACCGGGCGTCTGTTTCATCCTGTCTTTCCACCCTCTCAGGCTCTGGCATTATATGTCTATTTTTTCCTCTCTGTCTCATTCTGGAAGCCTTCTGAAGACCCTGTGTTCTTCCCCGAACAGATTGAGACAGGAAGATGGACCATCAGTGCAATCATTGAAAATGTTCTCCTTCATGTTTCCGGTGAAACATTTCCTTACTTTTGAAATAAAACATTAACATGGAGCCACATATTAAAATGCTTCACCTTATTAGGGGATAATGTAAGATAATAGAACTGGGTAGCGTACTGTATTAAACCTGATATTGTAGATGTAAAAATCTTATTTGAATGTTAGATTACCAGGTCATTAGTATATCACTTTCTCCTTTTGTTTTTCAAATAAACGCATGTTCAGCCATTTCCAGGGAAGGCATTTTCTGAGTTGGACCTGTTTTGTCCTGTATCAGCACATTCATGTGAGCAGGAACCCAACCCTTTAAAAAGAGACGGAGGGGATGTCTGCCTATTGGAATACATTTTAAATATATGGTGCATATTTCAAACACTGATAAGCAAAAACACATTGTATAATCACAAATAAGCTGCTTCTATTTTCTTTGTGAGCCTTTCCATTTCCTGTGGCTGTGCTGGGAAGGGACGAAGAGCGCTTGCAGCCTGCAGAGAGTCTAATGGGACTCCAGACAGCGTTATCGCTGGATCCCGTTTCATGGAACGGACGTGTGTCTGTTCACCACTGGAGGGAAAGGAATGAGAGGAAAGAACAGGGCAGGAAAAACTGCCACAGTTCACAATATAGCGAGGCCAACATACCTTTATAGCGAGGCCAACATACCTTTATAGCGAGGCCAACATACCTTTATAGCGAGGCCAACATACCTTTATAGCGAGGCCAACATACCTTTATAGCGAGGCCAACATACCTTTATAGCAAGGCCAACATACCTTTATAGCGAGGCCAACATACCTTTATAGCGAGGCCAACATACCTTAATAGCGAGGCCAACATACCTTTATAGCGAGGCCAACATACCTTTATAGCGAGGCCAACATACCTTTATAGCGAGGCCAACATACCTTTATAGCGAGGCCAACATACCTTTATAGCGAGGCCAACATACCTTTATAGCGAGGCCAACATACCATTAGCGCCAATCTGATGGTCTGGATTCCTCAGAGTGACAAAGACTTAATCCTGTCCGACTGCTGTGAACAAAACTGAGACGAGTCATCATGCAGCCATCACCCATGTAACACACCAATAACTATTCCTAACACACTGACTACTATTCCTAACACACTGACTACTATTCCTAACACACTGAATACTATTCCTAACACACGGACTACTATTCCTAACACACTGACTACTATTCCTAACACACTGACTGCTATTCATAACACACTGACTGCTATTCCTAGGGACATTCTACCAGAAACGTACATCATCTGTCCTTGACTTGCCACAGTGAATTAAAAGTATTTAATCCAAAAATGTATAAAACTAAATACATAATTGATTTATGTGAGTTGTTCTGTAAAGGAATATGTATGAATTAGGGTTCTCAGATGTTTTTATCTTTATTAAAAACACTTTTAAATATTACAAAACCAGAAAAGTTGCCTGTCCTCAGCCAAATTGGAACTAGATCTTTCATATATTTGTTATGCAAAAACGGTAATTTAGTAAAAAAAAACACCATTAATAATAAGTTTAAGTTGCTATCAATCACATCAAATGATTACAAACATGAAATTACACATACATTCCACAAATAAATACTATTTTACAACTGTCCCCAAGTTTTCAGTCAGTCCTGTCACGTTTAAATAGACATCACATAAAATGTGCATGATACACTTTTAAGGGTATGATTCAGAGGAAGTGACATCATTTGACCAAGGTGAAGCTGACACTGGTCAAGGGTAAGTCCTGTCATTGAATTGTATGATTTTAAGCTTGTTTTTGTAAGTCCTATTTTAGGAGGACAGCTAAAGGGTCAGGCCCCGTCACGGTAAAATACCCCAGAACATAATAAAAAAATGTTCAATCCAAAATATGTATAAAATGTTTATGGATATCCCTTCCTTGCATGTTAACAATTGTTATGCTAGCATTAGAGGATGTTGATCAATGGCAGTTAAAACAGAAGACCGTCAGGCCCTGTCACATCAGGCCCTGTCACATCCCTGTGTGAAATTTGTGTGACGGGCTGACCGCCCTGTGACAGGACCTGACAAATGAATGATATTGTTCGTAGTTATCACCTTTATTGCATATAATATGTTTTCAACGTATGCCATAGTCAAACATTTTTCCCAATCTACATTACACTGTAAATCAGCCTTTTATGATGTGATGTTTTAATGCCCATAGACACGTTTTTTGAATTAGGTCCCTCTTTTACCTAGGCCACTGCTTTTGAGGTTGCACTATGTATATTAATGAATATAAATAATAATTGTAGTTTATATAAGCTTTGAGTAATAAAGAGTTTAAGATTTTAACTCATACAGATTGTAGTTAGATGGCACCAGTTAGTGCATCTGAGATACAAAGGCATGTTTTCATATTGAAATAAAATAAAAATATTTTTTTTTTAAATGAAATGAAATATGTTTTTGTATTCAAATAAATTGAAATATGTTTTATGAATTACAAAGACGTTTGGACTATCAGTTGTGAGTCATAGCCTATTCTAATGAATTGGGATTCTTATGATGCCTTTGGCTCCATTTTTCAATATAGTCTAATATTAGATTAACATTAGAATTGAATTATTATTGGTCCTACATAGGAATTCTTAGCAAAACTTAAATAAAGAAGACAAAACATAACTTTCTGCATCAACAAAATCCATTATGTCAGTCCTGTCACAGCTTTGTCAGTCCTGTCACGCGATGGTCAGTCCTGTCAGAGGAAATTATAATATAAAAATTTACTATTTTAGAGAATTATTGAAGAAATAATCTATTTAGCTGTGTAGATAAAGTTAGGGGTATATATCCACCACTATGTTTTTGTAAAAATCTCCTACGTAAAGCTAGTGTTTTTACGACTATATGTGTGCCTGGAGCGTATTCTTTGCTTACCATACACTACAGTTGACTAAAAAGTTGCTTAGTTTTCTTATAGGAATTACAAATTCATGTTAGATACAATCAGGGACATGTGACCAATAAGTACATGCTATTTATAGGAAAAGAAATCATTAGGAAATCATTCTAACATATGCAAATGTGTCTGTGACAAGGCCTGACATTTTAGAGATGAAATGCATATAAAAATGTATTTTATTCAATAATAAAAACATTCTGAGATGGCATAGTATGTTTTTCTCATAGTTTAACATGTCCTGCATATGAGTCTATGTTCAGATTCAAGAATAACATAATTTTCCCCCAAATATTTTTAGAAGTGAAATTGTACGTTTCTGGTAGAATGTCCCCCTAACACACTGACTACTATTCCTAACACACTGACTACTATTCCTAACACACTGACTACTATTCCTAACACACTGACTACTATTCCTAACACTCTCTCTCATCTTCAACCGCTTATCCGGGGTCGGGTCGCGGGGGTAGCAGCTCTAGCAGGGGACCCCAAACTTCCCTTTCCCGGGCAACATTAGCCAGCTCTGACTGGGGAATCCCGAGGCGTTCCCAGGCCAGTGTGGAGATATAATCTCTCCACCTAGTCCTGGGTCTTCCCCGAGGTCTCCTCCCAGCTGGACGTGCCTGGAACACCTCTCTAGGGAGGCGCCCAGGTGGCATTCTTACAAGATGCCCGAACCACCTCAACTGGCTCCTTTCTATGCAAAGGAGCAGCGGCTCTACTCCGAGTTCCTCTCGGATGACTGAGCTTCTCACCCTATCCCTAAGGGAGAGGCCAGCCACCTTTCTGAGAAAACCCATTTCGGCCGCTTGTACCCGCGATCTCGTTCTTTCGGTCATGACCCAGCTTTCATGACCATAGGTGAGGGTAGGAACAAAGATTGACCGGTAGATCGAGAGCTTTGCCTTTCGGCTCAGCTCTCTTTTCGTCACAACGGTGCGGTGAAGCGAATGCAACACCGCCCCCGCTGCTCCGATCCTCCGACCAAACTCCCGCTCCATTGTTCCCTCACTCGCGAACAGGACCCCGAGGTACTTGAACTCCTTCACTTGGAGTAAGGACTCATTCCCTACCCGGAGTAGGCACTCCACCGGTTTCCTGCTGAGAGTCATGGCCTCAGATTTAGAGGTGCTAACCCTCATCCCAGCCGCTTCACACTCGGCTGCGAACCGATCCAGTGAGTGCTGAAGGTCACCGACCGATGAGGCCATCGGGACCACATCATCCGCAAAAAGCAGTGATGTGACCATCAGCCCACCGAACGGGAACCCCTCCCCCCATGACTACGCCTTGATATCCTGTCCATGAATATTACAAACAGGATTGGTGACAAAGCGCAGCCCTGGCGGAGGCCAACCCCCACCGGGAACTTACTGCCGAGGACACGGACACAGCTCATGCTTTGAGCGTACAGAGATTGGATGGCCCTGAGAAGAGACCCCCTCACCCCATACTCCCGCAGCACCTCCCACAAAAGATCCCGGGTTGCCCGGTCATACGCCTTCTCCAGATCCACAAAACACATGTAGACTGGATGGGCATACTCCCAGGCCCCCTCCAGGATCCTTGCGAGAGTAAAGAGCTGGTCCGTGGTTCCCGGCCAGGACGAAAACCGCATTGTTCCTCTTCAATCTGAGGTTCGACTATTGGCCGAACCCTCCTTTCCAGCACTTTGGAGTACACTTTACCAGGGAGGCTGAGGAGTGTGATACCTCTGTAATTGGCACACACTCTCTGGTCCCCCTTTTTAAAGAGGGGAACCACCACCCCGGTCTGCCACTCCTCTGGCACTGTCCCAGACTTCCATGCAATGTTGAAGAGGCGTGTCAACCAAGACAGCCCTTCCCCACCCAAAGCTTTTAGCATTTCTGGACGAATCTCATCAGTCCCTGGGGCTTTGCCACTGTGGAGTTGTTTGACTACCTCAGCGACTTCCCCCAGGGAAACTGACGATGACCCTCCATCAGCCTCCAGCTCTGCCTCTATACTAGAGGGCGTGTAGGTCGGATTCAGGAGCTCCTCAAAATGCTCTTTCCAGCGCCCGATCACATCATCAGTTGAGGTCAACAGTGTCCCATCCTTACTGTACACAGCTTGGATGGTTCCCGGTTTTCCCCTTCTGAGGTGCCGAACGGTTTTCCAGAAGCATTTTGGTGCCGACCGAAAGTCCTTCTCCATAGCTTCTCCAAACTTCTCCCACACCCGCTGCTTTGCCTCTGACACGGCAGCGGCTGCAGCCCTTCGGGCCTGTCGGTACCCTGCAACTGCCTCCGGAGTCCCCAGGGCTAGCATATCCCTGAAGGCCTCCTTCTTCAGTCGGACAGCTTCCCTGACCACCGTGGTCCACCACGGTGTTCTAGGGTTACCACCCCTTGAGGCACCTAGGACCTTGAGACCACAGCTCACCGCCGCAGCTTCAGCAATAGAAGCTTTGAACATTGCCCACTCAGGTTCAATGCCCCCAACCTCCACAGGGATGCCTGAAAAGCTCCGCCGGAGGTGTGAGTTGAAGATCTTTCGGACAGGGGCCTCCTCCAGACGTTCCCAGTTCACCCGCACCACCCGTTTGGGCTTACCTGGTCTGTCCAAAGTCTGACTGACTACTATTCCTAATGCACTGACTACTATTCCTAACACACTGACTACTATTCCTAACATACTGACTACTATTCCTAACACACTGACTACTATTCTTAACACACTGACTACTATTCCTAACACACTGACTACTATTCCTAACACACTGACTACTATTCCTAACGCCTTCTGCTATTCCTAACACACTGACTACTATTCCTAACACACTGACTACTATTCGTAACACACTGACTACTATTCCTAACACACTGACTACTATTCCTAACGCACTGACTACTATTCCTAATGCACTGACTACTATTCCTAACACACTGACTACTATTCCTAACACACTGACTACTATTCCTAACACACTGACTACAATTCCTAACACACTGACTTCTATTCCTCACACACTGACTACTATTCCTAACACACTGACTACTATTCCTAACACACTGACTACAATTCCTAACACACTGACTTCTATTCCTAACACACTGACTACAATTCCTAACGCACTGACTACTATTCCTAATGCACTGACTACTATTCCTAACACACTGACTACTATTCCTAACACACTGACTACTATTCCTAACACACTGACTACAATTCCTAACACACTGACTTCTATTCCTAACACACTGACTACTATTCCTAACACACTGACTACTATTCCTAACACACTGACTACAATTCCTAACACACTGACTTCTATTCCTAACACACTGACTACAATTCCTAACACACTGACTTCTATTCCTAACACACTGACTTCTATTCCTAACACACTGACTACTATTCCTAACGCCTTCTACTATTCCTAACACACTGACTACTATTCCTAACACACTGACTACTTTTCCTAACACACTGACTACTATTCCTAACACACCTTCTACTATTCCTAATACACCTTCTACTATTCCTAACACACTGACTACTATTCCTAACACACTGACTACTATTCCTAACACACTGACTACTATTCCTAACGCCTTCTACTATTCCTAACACACTGACTACTATTCGTAACACACTGACTACTATTCCTAACACACTGACTACTATTCCTAACGCACTGACTACTATTCCTAATGCACTGACTACTATTCCTAACACACTGACTACTATTCCTAACACACTGACTACTATTCCTAACACACTGACTACAATTCCTAACACACTGACTTCTATTCCTAACACACTGACTACTATTCCTAACACACTGACTACTATTCCTAACACACTGACTACAATTCCTAACACACTGACTTCTATTCCTAACACACTGACTACAATTCCTAACGCACTGACTACTATTCCTAATGCACTGACTACTATTCCTAACACACTGACTACTATTCCTAACACACTGACTACTATTCCTAACACACTGACTACAATTCCTAACACACTGACTTCTATTCCTAACACACTGACTACTATTCCTAACACACTGACTACTATTCCTAACACACTGACTACTATTCCTAACACACTGACTACAATTCCTAACACACTGACTTCTATTCCTAACACACTGACTACAATTCCTAACACACTGACTTCTATTCCTAACACACTGACTACTATTCCTAACACACTGACTACTATTCTTAACACACTGACTACTATTCCTAACACACTGACTACTATTCCTAACACACTGACTACTATTCCTAACGCCTTCTACTATTCCTAACACACTGACTACTATTCCTAACACACTGACTACTATTCGTAACACACTGACTACTATTCCTAACACACTGACTACTATTCCTAACGCACTGACTACTATTCCTAATGCACTGACTACTATTCCTAACACACTGACTACTATTCCTAACACACTGACTACTATTCCTAACACACTGACTACAATTCCTAACACACTGACTTCTATTCCTAACACACTGACTACTATTCCTAACACACTGACTACTATTCCTAACACACTGACTACAATTCCTAACACACTGACTTCTATTCCTAACACACTGACTACTATTCCTAACACACTGACTACTATTCCTAACGCCTTCTACTATTCCTAACACACTGACTACTATTCCTAACACACTGACTACTATTCCTAACACACTGACTACTTTTCCTAACACACTGACTACTATTCCTAACACAGCTTCTACTATTCCTAACACACCTTCTACTATTCCTAACACACTGACTACTATTCCTAACACACTGACTACTATTCTTAACACACTGACTACTATTCCTAACGCCTTCTACTATTCCTAACACACTGACTACTATTCCTAACACACTGACTACTATTCCTAACACACTGACTACTATTCCTAACACACTGACTACAATTCCTAACACACTGACTTCTATTCCTAACACACTGACTACTATTCCTAACACACTGACTACTATTCCTAACGCCTTCTACTATTCCTAACACACTGACTACTATTCCTAACACACTGACTACTATTCCTAACACACTGACTACTTTTCCTAACACACTGACTACTATTCCTAACACAGCTTCTACTATTCCTAACACACCTTCTACTATTCCTAACACACTGACTACTATTCCTAACACACTGACTACTATTCTTAACACACTGACTACTATTCCTAACGCCTTCTACTATTCCTAACACACTGACTACTATTCCTAACACACTGACTACTATTCCTAACACACTGACTTCTATTCCTAACACACTGACTACTATTCCTAACACACTGACTACTATTCCTAACGCCTTCTACTATTCCTAACACACTGACTACTATTCCTAACACACTGACTACTTTTCCTAACACACTGACTACTATTCCTAACACACCTTCTACTATTCCTAATACACCTTCTACTATTCCTAACACACTGACTACTATTCCTAACACACTGACTACTATTCCTAACACACTGACTACTATTCCTAACGCCTTCTACTATTCCTAACACACTGACTACTATTCGTAACACACTGACTACTATTCCTAACACACTGACTACTATTCCTAACGCACTGACTACTATTCCTAATGCACTGACTACTATTCCTAACACACTGACTACTATTCCTAACACACTGACTACTATTCCTAACACACTGACTACAATTCCTAACACACTGACTTCTATTCCTAACACACTGACTACTATTCCTAACACACTGACTACTATTCCTAACACACTGACTACAATTCCTAACACACTGACTTCTATTCCTAACACACTGACTACAATTCCTAACGCACTGACTACTATTCCTAATGCACTGACTACTATTCCTAACACACTGACTACTATTCCTAACACACTGACTACTATTCCTAACACACTGACTACAATTCCTAACACACTGACTTCTATTCCTAACACACTGACTACTATTCCTAACACACTGACTACTATTCCTAACACACTGACTACAATTCCTAACACACTGACTTCTATTCCTAACACACTGACTACAATTCCTAACACACTGACTTCTATTCCTAACACACTGACTACTATTCCTAACACACTGACTACTATTCCTAACGCCTTCTACTATTCCTAACACACTGACTACTATTCCTAACACACTGACTACTTTTCCTAACACACTGACTACTATTCCTAACACACCTTCTACTATTCCTAATACACCTTCTACTATTCCTAACACACTGACTACTATTCCTAACACACTGACTACTATTCCTAACACACTGACTACTATTCCTAACGCCTTCTACTATTCCTAACACACTGACTACTATTCTTAACACACTGACTACTATTCCTAACACACTGACTACTATTCCTAACACACTGACTACTATTCCTAACACACTGACTACTATTCCTAACACACTGACTACTATTCCTAACACACTGACTACTATTCCTAACACACTGACTACTATTCCTAACACACTGACTACTATTCCTAACACACTGACTACTATTCCTAACACACTGACTACTATTCCTAACACACTGACTACTACAACACACTGACTGACTACTATTCCTAACACACTGACTACTATTCCTAACACACTGACTACTATTCCTAACACACTGACTAATATTCCTAACTATTCCTAACACACTGACTACTACTATTCCTAACACACTGACTACTATTCTTAACACACTGACTACTATTCCTAACACACTGACTAATTCCTAACACACTGACTACTATTCCTAACACACTGACTACTATTCCTAACACACTGACTACTATTCGTAACACACTGACTACTATTCCTAACACACTGACTACTATTCCTAACGCACTGACTACTATTCCTAACGCACTGACTACTATTCCTAACACACTGACTACTATTCCTAACACACTGACTACTATTCCTAACACACTGACTACTATTCCTAACACACTGACTACTATTCCTAACACACTGACTACTATTCCTAACACACTGACTACTATTCCTAACACACTGACTACAATTCCTAACACACTGACTTCTATTCCTAACACACTGACTACTATTCCTAACACACTGACTACTATTCCTAACGCCTTCTACTATTCCTAACACACTGACTACTATTCCTAACACACTGACTACTATTCCTAACACACTGACTACTTTTCCTAACACACTGACTACTATTCCTAACACAGCTTCTACTATTCCTAACACACCTTCTACTATTCCTAACACACTGACTACTATTCCTAACACACTGACTACTATTCTTAACACACTGACTACTATTCTAACGCCTTCTACTATTCCTAACACACTGACTATCAGACTAAACACTGACTATTCAGACTAACACACTGACTATCAGACTAACACACTGACTATCAGACTAACACACTGACTATCAGACTAACACACTGACTATCAGACTAACACACTGACTATCAGACTAACACACTGACTATCAGACTAACACACTGACTATCAGACTAACACACTGACTAAGACTAACACACTGACTATCAGACTAACACACTGACTATCAGACTAAGACTAACACACTGACTAACACAGGGACTCAGACTAACACACTGACTATCAGACTAACACACTGACTATCAGACTAACACACTGACTACAGACTAACACACTGACTATCAGACTAACACACTGACTGAACTAACACACTGACTATCAGACTAACACACTGACTATCAGACTAACACACTGACTATCAGACTAACACAGGGACTGACAGACTAACACACTGAATATCAGACTAACACACTGACTAACAGACTAACACACTGACTATCAGACTAACACACTGACTATCAGACTAACACACTGACTATCAGACTAACACACTGACTATCAGACTAACACACTGACTGACAGACTAACACACTGACTATCAGACTAACACACTGACTAACAGACTAACACACTGACTGACTAACAGACTATCAGACTAACACACTGACTATCAGACTAACACAGACTATCAGACTAACACACTGACTATCAGACTAACACACTGACTACAGACTAACACACTGACTATAACACACTGACTAAGACTAACACACTGACTATCAGACTAACACACTGACTATCAGACTAACACACTGACTATCAGACTAACACACTGACTGACTAACACACTGACTATCAGACTAACACAGGGACTGACTGACTATCAGACTAACACACTGACTGACTATCAGACTAACACACTGACTAAGACTAACACACTGACTATCAGACTAACACACTGACTATCAGACTAACACACTGACTATAACACACTGACTAAGACTAACACACTGACTATCAGACTAACACAGGGACTAACAGACTAACACACTGACTATCAGACTAACACACTGACTGATCAGACTAACACACTGACTATCAGACTAACACACTGACTATCAGACTAACACACTGACTAACAGACTAACACACTGACTATCAGACTAACACACTGACTATCAGACTAACACACACTGACTATCAGACTAACACACTGACTATCAGACTAACACACTGACTATCAGACTAACACACTGACTATCAGACTAACACACTGACAGACTAACACACTGACAGACTAACACACTGACTAACAGACTAACACACGGACTATCAGACTAACACACTGACTATCAGACTAACACACTGACTATCAGACTAACACACTGACTGACTATCAGACTAACACACTGACTATCAGACTAACACACTGACTATCAGACTAACACACTGACTATCAGACTAACACACTGACTATCAGACTAACACACTGACTAACAGACTAACACACTGACTGACTAACACACTGACTATCAGACTAACACACTGACTACAGACTAACACACTGACTAACAGACTAACACACTGACTATCAGACTAACACACTGACTACTAACAGACTAACACACTGACTACTATTCCTAACACACTGACTACTATTCAGACTAACACACTGACTACTATTCCTAACACACTGACTGACTATTCTAACACACTGACTACTAGACCTAACACACTGACTACTATTCCAACACACTGACTACTATTCAGACTAACACACTGACTATTCCTAACACACTGACTACTATTCCTAACACACTGACTACTATTCAGTAACACACTGACTACTATTCCTAACACACTGACTACTATTCCTAACGCACTGACTACTATTCCTAATGCACTGACTACTATTCCTAACACACTGACTACTATTCCTAACACACTGACTACTATTCCTAACACACTGACTACAATTCCTAACACACTGACTTCTATTCCTCACACACTGACTACTATTCCTAACACACTGACTACTATTCCTAACACACTGACTACAATTCCTAACACACTGACTTCTATTCCTAACACACTGACTACAATTCCTAACGCACTGACTACTATTCCTAATGCACTGACTACTATTCCTAACACACTGACTACTATTCCTAACACACTGACTACTATTCCTAACACTGACTACAATTCCTAACACACTGACTTCTATTCCTAACACACTGACTACTATTCCTAACACACTGACTACTATTCCTAACACACTGACTACAATTCCTAACACACTGACTTCTATTCCTAACACACTGACTACAATTCCTAACACACTGACTTCTATTCCTAACACACTGACTACTATTCCTAACACACTGACTACTATTCCTAACGCCTTCTACTATTCCTAACACACTGACTACTATTCCTAACACACTGACTACTTTTCCTAACACACTGACTACTATTCCTAACACACCTTCTACTATTCCTAATACACCTTCTACTATTCCTAACACACTGACTACTATTCCTAACACACTGACTACTATTCCTAACACACTGACTACTATTCCTAACGCCTTCTACTATTCCTAACACACTGACTACTATTCGTAACACACTGACTACTATTCCTAACACACTGACTACTATTCCTAACGCACTGACTACTATTCCTAATGCACTGACTACTATTCCTAACACACTGACTACTATTCCTAACACACTGACTACTATTCCTAACACACTGACTACAATTCCTAACACACTGACTTCTATTCCTAACACACTGACTACTATTCCTAACACACTGACTACTATTCCTAACACACTGACTACAATTCCTAACACACTGACTTCTATTCCTAACACACTGACTACAATTCCTAACGCACTGACTACTATTCCTAATGCACTGACTACTATTCCTAACACACTGACTACTATTCCTAACACACTGACTACTATTCCTAACACACTGACTACAATTCCTAACACACTGACTTCTATTCCTAACACACTGACTACTATTCCTAACACACTGACTACTATTCCTAACACACTGACTACTATTCCTAACACACTGACTACAATTCCTAACACACTGACTTCTATTCCTAACACACTGACTACAATTCCTAACACACTGACTTCTATTCCTAACACACTGACTACTATTCCTAACACACTGACTACTATTCTTAACACACTGACTACTATTCCTAACACACTGACTACTATTCCTAACACACTGACTACTATTCCTAACGCCTTCTACTATTCCTAACACACTGACTACTATTCCTAACACACTGACTACTATTCGTAACACACTGACTACTATTCCTAACACACTGACTACTATTCCTAACGCACTGACTACTATTCCTAATGCACTGACTACTATTCCTAACACACTGACTACTATTCCTAACACACTGACTACTATTCCTAACACACTGACTACAATTCCTAACACACTGACTTCTATTCCTAACACACTGACTACTATTCCTAACACACTGACTACTATTCCTAACACACTGACTACAATTCCTAACACACTGACTTCTATTCCTAACACACTGACTACTATTCCTAACACACTGACTACTATTCCTAACGCCTTCTACTATTCCTAACACACTGACTACTATTCCTAACACACTGACTACTATTCCTAACACACTGACTACTTTTCCTAACACACTGACTACTATTCCTAACACAGCTTCTACTATTCCTAACACACCTTCTACTATTCCTAACACACTGACTACTATTCCTAACACACTGACTACTATTCTTAACACACTGACTACTATTCCTAACGCCTTCTACTATTCCTAACACACTGACTACTATTCCTAACACACTGACTACTATTCCTAACACACTGACTACTATTCCTAACACACTGACTACAATTCCTAACACACTGACTTCTATTCCTAACACACTGACTACTATTCCTAACACACTGACTACTATTCCTAACGCCTTCTACTATTCCTAACACACTGACTACTATTCCTAACACACTGACTACTATTCCTAACACACTGACTACTTTTCCTAACACACTGACTACTATTCCTAACACAGCTTCTACTATTCCTAACACACCTTCTACTATTCCTAACACACTGACTACTATTCCTAACACACTGACTACTATTCTTAACACACTGACTACTATTCCTAACGCCTTCTACTATTCCTAACACACTGACTACTATTCCTAACACACTGACTACTATTCCTAACACACTGACTTCTATTCCTAACACACTGACTACTATTCCTAACACACTGACTACTATTCCTAACGCCTTCTACTATTCCTAACACACTGACTACTATTCCTAACACACTGACTACTTTTCCTAACACACTGACTACTATTCCTAACACACCTTCTACTATTCCTAATACACCTTCTACTATTCCTAACACACTGACTACTATTCCTAACACACTGACTACTATTCCTAACACACTGACTACTATTCCTAACGCCTTCTACTATTCCTAACACACTGACTACTATTCGTAACACACTGACTACTATTCCTAACACACTGACTACTATTCCTAACGCACTGACTACTATTCCTAATGCACTGACTACTATTCCTAACACACTGACTACTATTCCTAACACACTGACTACTATTCCTAACACACTGACTACAATTCCTAACACACTGACTTCTATTCCTAACACACTGACTACTATTCCTAACACACTGACTACTATTCCTAACACACTGACTACAATTCCTAACACACTGACTTCTATTCCTAACACACTGACTACAATTCCTAACGCACTGACTACTATTCCTAATGCACTGACTACTATTCCTAACACACTGACTACTATTCCTAACACACTGACTACTATTCCTAACACACTGACTACAATTCCTAACACACTGACTTCTATTCCTAACACACTGACTACTATTCCTAACACACTGACTACTATTCCTAACACACTGACTACAATTCCTAACACACTGACTTCTATTCCTAACACACTGACTACAATTCCTAACACACTGACTTCTATTCCTAACACACTGACTACTATTCCTAACACACTGACTACTATTCCTAACGCCTTCTACTATTCCTAACACACTGACTACTATTCCTAACACACTGACTACTTTTCCTAACACACTGACTACTATTCCTAACACACCTTCTACTATTCCTAATACACCTTCTACTATTCCTAACACACTGACTACTATTCCTAACACACTGACTACTATTCCTAACACACTGACTACTATTCCTAACGCCTTCTACTATTCCTAACACACTGACTACTATTCTTAACACACTGACTACTATTCCTAACACACTGACTACTATTCCTAACACACTGACTACTATTCCTAACACACTGACTACTATTCCTAACACACTGACTACTATTCCTAACACACTGACTACTATTCTTAACACACTGACTACTATTCCTAACACACTGACTACTATTCCTAACACACTGACTACTATTCTTAACACACTGACTACTATTCCTAACACACTGACTACTATTCCTAACACACTGACTACTATTCCTAACGCCTTCTACTATTCCTAACACACTGACTACTATTCCTAACACACTGACTACTATTCGTAACACACTGACTACTATTCCTAACACACTGACTACTATTCCTAACGCACTGACTACTATTCCTAATGCACTGACTACTATTCCTAACACACTGACTACTATTCCTAACACACTGACTACTATTCCTAACACACTGACTACAATTCCTAACACACTGACTTCTATTCCTAACACACTGACTACTATTCCTAACACACTGACTACTATTCCTAACACACTGACTACAATTCCTAACACACTGACTTCTATTCCTAACACACTGACTACTATTCCTAACACACTGACTACTATTCCTAACGCCTTCTACTATTCCTAACACACTGACTACTATTCCTAACACACTGATTACTATTCCTAACACACTGACTACTTTTCCTAACACACTGACTACTATTCCTAACACAGCTTCTACTATTCCTAACACACCTTCTACTATTCCTAACACACTGACTACTATTCCTAACACACTGACTACTATTCTTAACACACTGACTACTATTCCTAACGCCTTCTACTATTCCTAACACACTGACTACTATTCCTAACACACTGACTACTATTCCTAACACACTGACTACTTTTCCTAACACACTGACTACTATTCCTAACACACCTTCTACTATTCCTAACACACCTTCTACTATTCCTAACACACTGACTACTATTCCTAACACACTGACTACTATTCCTAACACACTGACTACTATTCCTAACGCAACTTCTACTATTCCTAACAGGAGGACTACAATTCATAAAACCGACTGCTATTCACAACAGCTTCTAATATTCACAATACACCTACTACTTACTATTCATAACACATCCACTGAGTATACATTAATCAACTGAAACAACTGACACACAACACTGAAATAATTTGTGTGTGTGTGTGTGAGAGAGAAAAAGAGAAGATTTGCATATTGCTGGGCACTTTTGAAAAATCCATTGCAACCGGAACATTCAGAGACTTTGTAATTTGGAAATGTGTCACTCTAAGGTCTAACTCAAACATATGGACTGTCATCCTTCAGATGTTCTACCTCCTGCAGACCAATCCCACGCTCATCTTCACCACCTCCTCTTGACCACACAGCCCACAACACTCTCTGCACATCTACCCCTCAATCATCCTCCTCACCTAGCTCACCTCTCAGTCCTCATAATCCCCTCCTCCCTCCTTTCCCTCCTCCTTCCTTTCCTGGCTCTCTCTGCAGCTGGCTCTTTGCTGCAGCCGGCATTGTTTGCTCTCTGGTTGCCAGGGTGACCCCAGAGTTTTGTAATTTCAGCTTCTTGATTGCAGGCCCGGCTGTAATTTGCGTAAGCATCACTCTTCAAGGTAGAAACACTCTTTTCTCCATTTTCTTTCTTCGTCGCTCTAATTTTCCTGCTATCTTTGGTACTCTCATGTCGTGTTGCTTCAATGAATTATCAAAAGCCTACAGAGACAGGGAGAGACAGGGAGAGACAGGGAGAGAGGGAGAGAGAGAGGGAGAGACAGGGAGAGAGAGGGAGAGAGAGAGAGGGAGAGAGAGAGAGGAGAGGGAGGGAGGGAGGGAGAGAGAGAGAGAGAGAGAGGGAGAGACAGGGAGAGAGAGGGAGAGAGAGAGGGGAGAGGGAGAGTGGGAGAGAGAGAGAGGGAGAGAGAGAGGGAGGGGGAGAGAGAGAGAGGGAGAGACAGGGAGAGACAGGGAGAGAGAGGGAGAGAGAGGGAGAGAGAGGGAGAGACAGGGAGAGAGAGAGAGAGAGAGGGGGAGAGACAGGTGAGAGACAGGGATTGAGAGGGAGAGAGGGAGAGAGACAGGGATTGAGAGAGGAAGAGAAGAGTGGACTGTTCGACATGCCATGGTGCTGTGGAGCGTTGCATTAGCTCGGAGCTTAGAGAGAGCAAGCGAGAGAGAAAGGAGTGGCCCCGGTGCCATGTCTAAACTCCTATCGATCCCCCAACCTCACCGGGATAGCAATCAATAGCCAAAGAAATCCAGCAGGCCACACTCCCAAGCTCAAATCCCATCTCAACATGACCAACACCCATGAAATGTTATTTCAAAGGAGAACCTACTTGGGGAGGGGGAGGGGGCTGGTGGGCAGCAGGGATGATGTCAGTCACCATCATTGGGGTGGGGGAGGGCTGGTGGGCAGCAGGGTTGATGTCAATCACCATCATTGGGGTGGGGGAGGGCTGGTGGGCAGCAGGGATGATGTCAGTCACCATCATTGGGGTGGGGGAGGGCTGGTGGGCAGCAGGGATGATGTCAGTCACCATCATTGGGGTGGGGGAGGGCTGGTGGGCAGCAGGGATGATGTCAGTCACCATCATTGGGGTGGGGGAGGGGGCTGGTGGGCAGCAGGGATGATGTCAGTCACCATCATTGGGGTGGGGGAGGGGGCGGGTGGGCAGCAGGGATGATGTCAGTCACCATCATTGGGGTGGGGGAGGGCTGGTGGGCAGCAGGGATGATGTCAGTCACCATCATTGGGGTGGGGGAGGGCTGGTGGGCAGCAGGGATGATGTCAGTCACCATCATTGGGGTGGGGGAGGGCTGGTGGGCAGCAGGGATGATGTCAGTCACCATCATTGGGGTGGGGGAGGGCTGGTGGGCAGCAGGGATGATGTCAGTCACCATCATTGTTTTTTTTAACTAATCGGGTCGCTGATCAAGAGTTGTTTTTTTAACTTTAGGTATCTCTTCTGTGGTGTTGCTTCATTACAATTTTTGCCCATTGCTTACACACTTTGGCTCATTATTGCAAAACTCTACACACAAGCCAAACAGACATTAACACTTGGAGATTAACAACTCACATCTATGCCAAAATGAAACACTGCAATCAAAACTAAACACTCTTTTCTAAAAATGTAATTCTTGCAACAAAACTATACACACAAGCACCATTTGAATTACTCTTTCATATAACCAGCAACACACGGATGAGATTTCTGCAGTCTTTGTGTTTCTATTTTTATCGTCAGACTCAATTTTCTGTAAATCTCAAAGTAGAATCTATGCAGTAATTAAATAAGTTTTTTATAAAAACAAACAATCTTACACAATAAAGATAAATAGAAACAAAACAAAAGTAAAAAAAAAATACTGGATAAATTGACTACTGTAAACATATACTTGCTGTGTGTGTGTGGTGGGGGGCTGGGGGGGGACTTATGGATCCTGCCTTCTGTTCGGATCTGGCCACAAGACCATGTCAACATCACAGGCGATGTCCTCACGGGCATCTGGGAATATATCGCCTTATGTGCCGAGTCCACCTTTGGATTGATCCCACCTCAATGTCTCCACATGTCATTGCTTGCAGAAGAGGCATGCAGGCGTGTGGTTGCCGATCATATACTTTCCACCGCCATGCAGAAAATAATTATTTGATTGCATTTAGAAAGGGGCTGTAAGGGGGCAGGTATAAAAGTGTGAAATGGTTATGGTTGTTGAACCAATCTGGGACCAGAACAGCCCAGTGGAAACTAACATTAACCGTGATGACAACAAACCTGGGCTGATGTCATCAGATACACGTCTCTCCACTGGCCCTCGTCTTTATCCTCGTCTTCCACATCGAACTCCTCTCTCTCTCTTTGTCCTTCTCTTACTCTGACTCTCATTGCCTCCACGTTTGCAAAGTTCTCAAAATAGCTTACCTGCGGCCTATTTGTAGTGCTAAGGCTCAGAACGATTTGTGTTCTGTTTTTTGTGCCTGTGTTTTCAGGTGTGTATTTACAGTTATTGCTTACACACTAAAAATGAATGCTTAGACCAAAGCCACCATTTCTTAACTTCTAGTAGCATACCTTTAAACACAGTGTAGTCATGGCTTAAACACATTCTCAACTTTGCACTTTGTTTGCAATTCTTATTCGAAACACTACACACGTTTTCTTACATTAGACACTTTGTTCAAAAAGGAAATCTCCTGTTATCATTGGGAAAACACACTGTTCAAAATGCAAAACTCATCTGGCAATTGTAGTCACTTACGTAATAGAAGGTACTGGTTCCGTTTATTTTTTTAAAATAATTGTCACGGCTGGGTGAGGTATATATTTGAGAATATTGATGCAGGAGGGATGGCGTTTGGTGGCGCTTTAATAAGAGCGTGTAACTCACACTAACGGTACTCAACCATACACTTGACAAAAACAACAAAACCAGCGACACATCGCTTTAGAATTTGCGATGGTGACACTCACAGGTAGAGGACAGGGAACATAGAACAATAGACATCGTACACTGAGGGAACTTATATTGTCTATTCTAATGTGGGGATGGACACCAGGGGTGTGTGATGACATCACAGGACAAGGAAGTGATTGACATAGGAACGTAGATGGCTAGAAGCCCGCTCGTTTACAATTGTGGAGCTTTTGGGGGAGTTGTGACAATAATGAACAATTGTCTTTCCTGTCAATACTTTGGTGGAAACATAACAATATGCTACTGATAATAGTTGATAAAATATGCCATATTTTATATTGGCATTTACATTGCTATTATTGATGTTGTCAAGTTGGCCCATCTGCAGGGAACAAAACAAATCTCTATTATTGATTACATTAATTGTAGGAACTGCACTGCACTGACTGAAATTAACTCAATATTTTCTACAATACCTTGAAATTAATTGATTAATGGTTTAATTTAAAATAATAAGAGTGATAATATGATACTATAAAGGTATAAATAAATATATTTAAAGAGTACATGTTACATCTGGGCCTATATGAATATATATTCATTCGAATGGCCTTACATTTTTTGGAAAAAAATCTAATCTGCTTCAAATTAGCCTTTTAAGCAGTTATTTTAACAGAAAGAAAATACGGGGATAAACCATGCATATCTAGGAGCATTCCTAAAAGGAGCTTTCTGTAAGTATATTGAGTGCCGCCCTAACAAATGTTTTAAGTACCTCTGGTTCGAAATGACCCCAACCAACGCTTCTAGTGCTAAATCTACAAATAATAAATTACCAATATGAAAAAAATTTATATGAATGAATTATGTAAATTATGTTTATATTCTACTTGCTGGTTAAGGTTTATTGTTGATTAACATTGCTTGATCATGTAATGCCTTTTTTAGCATCTTATGTTGCCATGCTTTCGAGATCAGAAAAATACCCATGATTGCTAGTTTGCAGGTTTGGTTGGTGTCGATCATTTTCCAAAGTGCCCGAGAAGTATTCAGAAAAGGTTTTACTTCCAGGGACAGAAATTGGTTGGATAAAGGTTTGGGGTTTAGCGTGTGGGTTTTTTGGTGCTTCCTGTCCTTGCTTGGATCTTAGTATATGACTCCGAGAAGGTTTCGGACTGATTTGAATCTTTTAATCATTTTGAAGTATCGCCTTGAGGGACAGAGCGGCGTATGATGGAAATGATTACAGGGTCGCAAATAATAGGTTTCTCTTGGCTAGTGCTGATTGTTGATTGGTCACTCTCAGTCAGCCACTCTGAAGAGGCGGTGGGGGCACCCTGACCCTCTTACAGGCTAGCCCATAGTAAAAACAGCAAAACAAATCACTGCCAAGCGGAAAAAACACCATCCAGTTGTCCTGAAGACAATTGAACCGAGAAGTTGTTTGCCCCGATAAGTGTTCTAACGACAGACAAAGGTGGAATATAAGAAGTGCTGTGTGATTGGCTGGAGCAGCTTACAGGCAACAACGGCCTTCTACAGGATCAAACCACATCCGGCTGGTACAAGGAGAACTGCAGCATCTCCTATCAGCTGTATACAATCCTTGGGATGGTGGTAATATTGTTCGGGCCTTGTTTATCTCATTCGTCTTTATTTGGTGCTAGAGCGTCTTCTTCCGGCCGCTCCTCTCCGCTGATCAGATGGAAGCGGGTGTTGGCGTGCGTGAGTCGTGTTGGATAGGCCCTTTATCTGGCAGTGTGTCCGTGCAGTGTGCCGATGCTATCAGGGCTAAAACCAGCTTGTCAATGGAGCCCTGTCACCCAACAATGAGAAGCTGCATTACCCAGAGTGCAGCAGGACAAAGCCTCCACCCTTTATCGCAGGATTGGAATATTCACAGACCGATTTAACAGCTTTTTATTCACCAAAGGGATGTGACAGCCACTGAAAAAGAGCAATAGGGGGGAATCAAGGGAGGTGGGGGAGGTGGGGCAAGGGAGAGAGAGAGAGGGTGAGAGAGAAGGGAGAGAGAGAAGGGAGAGAGAGAGAGGGAGAGAGAAGGGAGAGAGAGAGAGGGTGAGAGAGAAGGGAGAGAGAGAGAAGGGAGAGAGAGAAGGGAGAGAGAGAAGGGAGAGAGAGAGGGAGAGAGAGAGGGGAGAGAGAGAGGGGAGAGAGAGAGAGAGAGAGAGAGAAGGGAGAGAGAGATAGAGGGGGAGAGAGAGAAGGGAGAGAGAGAGGGAGAGAGAGAGAGGGGAGAGAGAGAGAGGGGAGAGAGAGAGACAAGGGAGAGAGAGAGAAGGGGGAGAGAGAAGGGAGAGAGAGAGTGAGTGAGGGGGAGAGAGAGAAGGGAGAGAGAGAGATAAGGGAGAGGGAGGGAGAGGAAGAGAGAGGGGAGAGAGAAGGGAGAGAGAGAAGGGAGAGAGAGAGAAGGGAGAGAGAGAAGGGAGAGAGAGAAGGGAGAGAGATAGGGGAGAGAGAGAGAGTGAGGGGAGAGAGAGAGGGGAGAGAGAGATGGGAGAGAGAGAGAGGACATTGATGTGGATTCTGGTCTTGTGTTTCTAGCTTTTATTAAAAGGTGAGTGGGAGTGATAACAAAAGAGAGAGACAAAGAAAGAGACAGACAGACAAAGACAGAGAGGGAACGTAATCAAAACACTAAAAGGATGCTTGGAAGATATCAGTGCATTAGACTACCATTAAAATACAGAAAGTCTGTACTCATGAGAGTGGCTTAAGACATAGCGGTTGAACCTGGAAGAGGACATGAAATGCAAAGTGCGTTCGTACGTTTGTCAATTTCTTTCTAGCACTCCAATGTTCGGTTGTATAATGAACAATAATGGCGAGACAAAAAAATATCTCGATTTTCTCCGTTTTCTCCTCACCGCCGGTCCGCAGACTTAATTAGGCACACAGGGCTTCGAAGTCAGACAATGGCCGGTACATCAGAGCATCGGGTGACGCGCACGGCGAATGCCGAATGTGCACTGTTTACTTAAGCTTTAATCTTAGAACGTGTTTGTTTATTGGCATACAAAACAACATCTGAATGGAGCTATGCGTGGACACCACGGTCCATGCAGTTCTCTAATCGCTTAAAGCCCAGAGACAGCCAGCATGCCAATGAGAGTTCCTCCATCCAGCATGCTCCATTTATCTGAGAAGCCAATAACAATTTGTTCTTTCCTTCTACTCTCTTTCTTTCTTCCTCTTATTTGTTCTCTTCCTCTACCTCTTTTACTACATCTCTCTATTTTCTCCACTCCCGTTCGACATGGTTTTTTTAATCCTTTCATTACATTGTCAGTTTTTAATGGTCTTTTTATCGCGGCGCAGAGTCATCATCAGTGCATCATCGTAAATATAGTATGTATTGTACCTATGACAGTATTAAGAGGCTTCCTCTCTGAGATGCCAGATTCCTATATTACACCAATCTCCCCAGAGGACACAGCCTGTGAAAGTTAGAAAAAAAACCTGTATTTCAGCTGACTCTTTTTATGCGTTTTAAATTTTTATTTCACTACTCTGTATTGTATGTTCACTACAAACCTTCACTTTCTGTCATCAAGGCCAAGCAAAAACAGCAAGGCAGTCTGCACTTACAGATCGGGGGTTGCACTCAAGTCTTTCTGTTCCTTTGATGGCATGTAATTGTCCCTGTGTATGTACTGTCATTTGGTCTGCAATACTCAGGCTGCATGACACACTCCATTTGATTTAAAAGGGCTTCAGATGTATGAATCTTTAAAATGTCCCCTTAGATTTTCCCTCTAGGAATATGTTCCAACCCCTACAAAAATGTCAGTTCTTGATAATCCATGTCAACCTTTACATTTTCCTTTGCTGCTGAAATGTTTTTCCCCAGTAGCGAATTGGTTCTAATTATGTTCCCTGTCATTATCTGTACCATGAAGGTCGGAAATGTAACCAAACGGAGGTAATGATTTCCACAACAAAACGAGTTAATCTAAACATTAAACCTTACGCAGCACATGGAATGTGTATGAAGGTGTATATACCAATATGTCTAGGATTGTATGAGTAAGGGGCTGCCTGTTTTAAACAGATGTGTCCCCCGCCCATTGGCTCTAAGTCACCGCCACGTAGTCTGGATTGCATCTTGCCAAATGGACTCTGGTGGAGGCAGGCATGAATTGGGCACAAAGCAGTCTGAGGTGGGTGGGAGAGACGTTTGATAGGGTTGCCTCTCCTCATTCGTCTCCTTGTCTCAGTTCGGCACCTGCGGGCTCAGTTGTGATTATCGGACGGCTAATGAGCTCTCATCGGCAAGCAGGTTTTAGTTCCGGCAGGGTTTGATTACCCGCAGACCATCCGTCGGATGTGTTTGGGAGAAAAAGTAGGTTAAACACAATTCAGTCGGTTGTCTCTGCTTAGGGAGAGGAACAAGGCATCTGAGCTCTACAGATATGTCAAGGACACGCTGTTGGTCCCGTTGGAGAAACAGAGACATTAGGAAACGCACAGAGAGAGGAAGAGACAGAGGACCAACCGAACTATGCCCTTTTCATTGGCTGTTTTTAAAACTGGCCCTTAGAGGTGCACATCCAATTGAATCACATAGATCAGCACCAATCAAAATGAGGTTCAGGTTTGCAGCAGGTTGTTTAGACATAGGCATGTGCTGCTCTGTCTGATTCTATTGGACAGAAGTAGTTGCCACTCAAATTTTGCCAAACTCCAGAGAGGCCAATATCCTCAGGCCAATATCCAGAGGCCAATATCCAGAGGCCAATATCCAGAGGCCAATATCCAGAGAGGCCAATATCCAGAGAGGCCAATATCCAGAGAGGCCAAACTCCAGAGAGGCCAATATCCAGAGGCCAATATCCAGAGAGGCCAATATCCAGAGGCCAATATCCAGAGGCCAATATCCAGGCAGGCCAATATCCAGAGGCCAATATCCAGAGGCCAATATCCAGAGGCCAATATCCAGGGAGGCCAATATCCAGAGAGGCCAATATCCAGAGGCCAATATTCAGAGGCCAAAATCCAGAGAGGCCAATATCCAGAGGCCAATATCCAGGGAGGCCAATATCCAGGGAGGCCAATATCCAGAGAGGCCAATATCCAGAGAGGCCAATATCCAGAGGTCAATATCCAGAGGCCAATATCCAGGGAGGCCAATATCCAGAGGGGCCAATATCCAGAGGTCAATATCCAGAGGCCAATATCCAGAGAGGCCAATATCCAGAGGTCAATATCCAGAGGCCAATATCCAGGGAGGCCAATATCCAGAGGTCAATATCCAGAGGCCAATATCCAGGGAGGCTAAGATCAATAGAGAAACATAGACAGAGAAGTGGAGTGAAATAATGGAGGGAGAGGACAAAAGAGAGTTAAACAAAGTCAAAGGAGAGATGTGAAAATATTGAGATGCAGAGAGAGGAATGCAGGCAGATAGCTGGCAGACTGGTTATACTGTAGCTACCCCACATCTTACACAAGTATTCGTTTTCTGCAGACCAATTGCAATGGCTTTTTGTTGTTTAAGGTCCTCTGTGACCAATATGCAGAGTTTGTGTGTGTGTGTGCGGGAGTGTGCGAACAGAGTGACATGCGTGCAATTACCAAGTCATTAGCAGGTGTCCTGAGGAGATATGGATACGACTGTAATCTTTCCACACGCGATGAAGGGCTCATCTGCGATTTAAATGTCAAACTGTCTCAACTTGTCTTGTGAGTGCGTGCAACATGCCCTCCTAGAGTTAGCATAGACACCAGGACCTAGCCCCGACACCAGGACCTAGCCCCGACACCAGGACCTAGCCCGAGACCGGGACCTAGCCCCGACACCGGGACCTAGCCCCGACACCGGGACCTAGCCCCGACACCGGGACCTAGCCCCGAGACCGGGACCTAGCCCGGACACCGGGACCTAGCCCCGACACCAGGACCTAGCCCCGACACCAGGACCTAGCCCCGTCACCAGGACCTAGCCCCGACACCAGGACCAAGCCCCGACACCAGGACCTAGCCCCGACACCAGGACCTAGCCCCGAGACCAGGACCTAGCCCGAGACCAGGACCTAGCCCCGAGACCAGGACCTAGCCCCGAGACCAGGACCTAGCCCCGAGACCAGGACCTAGCCCCGAGACCAGGACCTAGCCCTGACACCAGGACTGGAGATATTGTGCTTGTGAATAGAAAATGTGTCCCACACAGTTTGAATCAAACACACGTCTTTGTTCACTTGTGGACAATGCCATTGTGACTGTAGTTAGCAATGCTAATGGACATGAACACGTGTTCAGGTCAAACGGTCATGTCACACCAGATTGGACATTTACAGGCTGTTAAGTTGATTGAACTCCTTTGTCACAAAGTGGTATGGGAAAAAATCTTTTCAAACATGTCTGTCAGGTTAACGTTTGGATGTGGTCATGATGACCGTTTCAGCTACTTAAGACTTTGACTTAAACGTACATTTCGCTTTAAGATTTCCCGAAAATGAAGGCCCATTAATTCTGTCAAATTGTGTCATCTGGGAATAGAATCTCAATGCCCCTAAAACACATAACTCCAGACCTCAAAGACAGTTCCGTTACAACCCCTTAATCATTGAACTCATTTAGACTTTGGTCACCGGGTGTGTGCAATTAATGCTGAATGAGGATGGTGCACCAAACATGTGGTCACAAGTGTGTGCCTATGGTCGGTTAATATTGCTAACGTGACATTAGGCCCAATCAGACAATGTAGCACTTTAGAATAAACACGGTGAAAACATGTGAGGCATTATCACAAGTGTGTAGTACTAAACACAGTTGTGGGAGTTTTCAATCTCTTAGCTTACCTTGTGCACTTGCAGTTAACCTTGTGCACTGTTAGCTTACCTCGTGCACTTGCAGTTAACCTTGTGCACTGTTAGCTTACCTCGTGCACTTGCAGTTAACCTTGTGCACTGTTAGCTTACCTTGTGCACTTGCAGTTAACCTTGTGCACTGTTAGCTTACCTCGTGCACTTGCAGTTAACCTTGTGCACTGTTAGCTTACCTCGTGCACTTGCAGTTAACCTTGTGCACTGTTAGCTTACCTCGTGCACTTGCAGTTAACCTTGTGCACCGTAGCTTACCTCGTGCACTTGCAGTTAACCTTGTGCACTGTTAGCTTACCTCGTGCACTTGCAGTTAACCTTGTGCACTGTTAGCTTACCTCGTGCACTTGCAGTTAACCTTGTGCACTGTTAGCTTACCTTGTGCACTTGCAGTTAACCTTGTGCACTGTTAGCTTACCTCGTGCACATGGAGTTAACCTTGTGCACTGTTAGCTTACCTCGTGCACTTGCAGTTAACCTTGTGCACTTTTAGCTTACCTCGTGCACAGTTGGCTTAACATCTGACCCAGTAGCAGTTTTGGAGCTCTGCCCAAAGGACTGCAATTGATAGGAATAATGTTTTGAGAGATGTCACTGATTTCCCTGTCTATTTACCATGTTTCCAACCCTATTTATTTACCTGTTTTCTGCCAATGACTCCTGTCAATTTTTCAGGGGAGCCTGGTTTTCCACACGGCTATTACGTGTCAAATGGGATAGAAAACAAATTTTCAGTATCTCCCATGAAGATTCACAGGTAGAATGTGTTAATATGTTTATGTTCCAGTTATTGGCAAATAGATAAGACAAGCGGCACATTGACATATACACACAGAATGACCAATAGACAGACAGACAGACCGACAGACAGACAGACAAACAGACAGACAGACAGACAAACAGACAGATAGACAGACAGGCATACAGATCGACAATCCAACAGAAAAACAGGCCAACAGACTTGTAGACAGAGAGCGGTTGACATGGTAGGAGACACAAAGTGACATTGTCGGCTAGTGCAGAAGGGGCGGTTTCTATAGCAACAGTGGGCATCTACCCTGGCACTGGATTCACTCCAATCTGAAATGGAGAGAGAAAGATCAGGAACGATGAAGATAAGGCAGGGAGGAGAAGAGGAAGAGAGAATTAGAAGACAGTGTTCAGGGTGAGGAGTGGGGAGAGAGGACACGCTGGGGATGATCACATGACCTTAGTATTTGTTTGAAATGTGTTGGTCCACTCAGCAAGATAGATTCAATTTATTGATACCATTTAGTGTTTGTGTGAATGATGTGTGTCTGGATGCGTGCACAAGGATTTGCGCACATGCAACACTTCCATTCTATCCGATAGTGTGTGTGTGTGTGTGTGTCTAAGTGTTTGTTTAGCTGCATGATTTTTGGCAGTGTGTGAAATAGATGTGTGTTTAAGCACCCTGGCCCTCAGGGAGACCGGACCAGCCAGGCCAGATGGCCTTCCAGTCAGGGGGATCTGACGGGGAAGACAGGGGCCAAGGATAAAGCTCCATGTAGAATGTGTGGCTGCCTAAACGATGGAAGTGAAGCCTGTTTGTGTGTGAAATGTACATTTTGAGAGTGGGCCTATTGTCGGTTAATATTGCTAACGTGACATTATGCCCAATCAGACAGTGTGGCACTTTAGAATAAACACGGTGAAAACATGTGAGGCATTATCTTGTTGGAATGCGGACAAGTGGCTTGTTGACGCTAGAGCCCAGAAGAGCTCCAAGGCTTTAGAACATGCCTGGATACTGTTGGTGAGGAGACTGTATGAACACAGATCCATACGCCGCCATTACCAGACAGAACAACGCACAGGTGCCCTATCT
Organism: Dallia pectoralis; assembly: GCA_029465975.1. Classification (NCBI taxonomy): domain Eukaryota; kingdom Metazoa; phylum Chordata; class Actinopteri; order Esociformes; family Umbridae; genus Dallia; species Dallia pectoralis. Next base: position 759,386 of record CM055744.1, read on the forward strand.
CTGCCTCCACAGGTGCCCTATCTCTGCCTCCACAGGTGCCCTATATCTACCTCCACAGGTGCCCTATCTCTACCTCCACAGGTGCCCTATCTCTGCCTCCACAGGTGCCCTATCTCTACCTATCCTCCACAGGTGCCCTATCTCTGCCTCCACAGGTGCCCTATCTCTGCCTCCACAGGTGCCCTATCTCTGCCTCCACAGGTGCCCTATCTCTGCCTATCCGCCGCAGGTGCCCTCTGCCTATCCTCCACAGGTGCCCTATCTCTGCCTCCACAGGTGCCCTATCTCTGCCTCCACAGGTGCCCTATCTCTGCCTATCCGCCGCAGGTGCCCTCTCTCTGCCTATCCTCCACAGGTGCCCTATCTCTGCCTCCACAGGTGCCCTATCTCTGCCTCCACAGGTGCCCTATCTCTGCCTCCACAGGTGCCCTATCTCTGCCTCCACAGGTGCCCTATCTCTGCCTTCACAGGTGCCCTATCTCTGCCTATCCTCCACAGGTGCCCAATCTCTGCCTCCACAGGTGCCCTATCTCTGCCTCCACAGGTGCCCTATCTCTGCCTCCACAGGTGACCTATCTCTGCCTCCACAGGTGCCCTATCTTTGCCTCTACAGGTGCCCTATCTCTGCCTATCCTCCACAGGTGCCCGTCTCAGCAGTGCCCTGCTATTTCTAGCCCCAACAGCACCCCTGAGTCCCAAGCCTCCCCGATTCGCACACTCCACTACCTGCATGTCCAGTCCTTTCTGTAGCTAGTGTTACGGGAGCTCTTGCCTTCCTGACGCCACCCTCCTCGTCTCCTCGCTGTGCGGGCCACTGAGAAGAGGCATTGTCAGTCTGGAGGAAGAGTGACTCTGCTACCTTCAGTCCCTGCACCCCTGTTTAAAGGTGTCCGTGCCCCTCCTCATGTTTAGTGTCAATAAGAGTTTGGGTGAAGTGAGCGTCTCTGCAGGTCCCAGGGTTGGTGCTGATGACGACTGACTCCCCGGCTTAAGATGCCGGTCACAGAGTGTCTCAGCAACAGGGAGGGAGAGAGAGAGAGATGGTCTAGGTGTGTGTGTTTGTGTGTGTCTAGGTAGAGGGCTGGCTCAGCCTCTCCTCTGCTGTCAGAGCCTGACCAGAGCCCCTCCACAGGGGGAGAGCCAGTCACTCCAATGCCCTTGAGACCGCGTCCTCAACCAGGCTCCCTCCGAATGATAATGAGGGCCCTACAGGCAGACGCGGGGGTCCTTGGGCCTCAACAGAAGATATGGCGTGGAGAACATCACCAGCGAACCTTGATTCTGTAGTGCCCTGTCCTTTCACAGGTCTTTTCCTCCTCTGAGACATGAGCCTTTATTTACCACAAACTCGTCATACGGAAACGGATAAAAAAGCATGCTAGTTGATTTTAGTAATCTCCCAATACAGTGGCGCTTGCATCTGTCCTAAATCTGACCGCCGACCCCTTTCGGCATGCCTCATGCACAGCTCCGCCTCGTCTGGTACATCGCATTAAAACTTCAATGCACCTAGCCGTCTTGGGACGAATGTCACCATGAATGAGCAGTTTTCGTACATTATCCCAACGCTAAGCTAATGATGCGCCGCAGCGCTATGGGACTCGCTATGGGACTCGTGCGCCGGACGCCCTTGCCACAGACTTCCACCACAAATCACACTCTTTCATCACACTACCTCCTCAGTGTTCTGTGATGCTGATTATATTCTCATGCTGTCTAGTGTCTGAATATAACCTTGATATTTCCATACAGATCGGCCAGCGGGAGAGCATAAAGGATGTAGACATTCACTGCTGTAGCTTCTCTCATCACCTCTTTCTTCGCCTTTCTTTTCCGCGCAGGAGAGCGACATGGAATACTATGATTCGAAAGCGGAGTCGGACTATGTGAGTACAGTGGTGTTTGTTCTCCCGGTCCCGAGGACCCCGCTCCCTGTGCGTCTTGTCAACCTCACCCAAACCCCGTGGCTGTGACTGTGTGTGCCGAGCCGTGCATGGTAACGGGCTCCCACTTCCTGTCCTCCATAAGGGCTCAGTCTGAACCTGCCCAACCACCCCTGATCCTAACCGCCCCTGATCCTAACCGCGCCTGATCCCAACCGCGCCTGATCCTAACCGCGCCTGATCCTAACCCTGGTCCTAACCGCGCCTGGTCCTAACCGTTCCTGATCCTAACCGCCCCTGATCCTAACCGCCCCTGATCCTAACCGCACCTGATCCTAACTGCACCTGATCCTAACTGCACCTGATCCTAACCGCCCCTGATCCTAACCGCACCTGATCCTAACTGCACCTGATCCTAACCGCACCTGATCCTAACCGCCCCTGATCCTAACTGCACCTGATCCTAACCGCCCCTGATCCTAACTGCACCTGATCCTAACCGCCCCTGATCCTACCCTTGCCTGATCCTAACCCTGGTCCTAACCGCGCCTGGTCCTAACCGCACCTGATCCTAACCGCACCTGATCCTAACTGCACCTGATCCTAACTGCACCTGATCCTAACCGCCCCTGATCCTAACTGCACCTGATCCTAACCGCCCCTGATCCTAACTGCACCTGATCCTAACTGCCCCTGATCCTACCCTTGCCTGATCCTAACCGCCCCTGATCCTAACCGCGCCTGATTCTAACCGCGGCTGATCCTAAACGCGCCTGATCCTAACCGCGCCTGATCCTAACTCTCCCTAAACCTGACTGTACCTATCCCCTCCGTAAACTCAGCTGTTCTTTACCTGGTACCTAAACCCAACCTTTTACTGCCTGAGGGTTTACCCGAAAATACAAGATCATTGAGCTAGCTAGGTAACTACCCAAAATATGTTAAAATACTTGCTAATATTGATGAATGATAAGGCTGATACAGGTTTAGATCTTATAGATCTTAAACCTCTCTTGACGTGGCTCTGATCTAGCTCATCACCTAATCCAGGGATTAATAGGTGACGTTGAGTGTCAATGGTTGCAGTATGAATAGGGGGTTCTGGGAGATAGCTGACTCATTGATTCTGCCATGTGGTACAGCTAGCCTACAGAGCTACTTACCCCAGTGAATATATCTTCAGTATCTGTCTTTTAAGTCAGGTACCTAATCCTGCATCTTTACCTAGCATCTTAAAAGTGAATGTAGACAGTGAACCTGACGGCAAAATACCCACCAAGAGATTCAGTACACTAACATCCTAGAGTATGTTGTAACTCTAGACCTCAGCAGAACAGTTTTCTACCAAAATGTTTGCGAAAGGCCAAACTATCGTTCAAAAAATGCATCACGTTAGTTGTGACCTTGTCACCATCAATACCTGTCACTTATTGAGCCCACCCCCACTCCCGATATATGTGACGCGTGTTCTAACAGTGGCTTAGCATTTCACTGTTCCAGGAATAGTCAAAAGTCCATTCAGAGGCGCTGCAGTATAGGTCACACTGTGCTGCCAAACCACTGGATTTATTGGCTATCAGAAGCGAAGCCAGGAATTCTCTAGATTGCCGGGCACACAAAAAATAATAAGAAATCAGGAAAAATAGAAGGAAGAGAGTGCATGATAGAGTAGAGAAATTATAAAACAGAGACAAGGAGAAGAGAGATGGAGCGAGAGAGAATGAGAAGAGCGGAGGCATTTGGGGACAGAGAGAGGAGCTAGCTGTGCTATAAATCACAATGTGATTTTCTCTGTGTGCGAGGCGACCCTGTTGTGATTAATGACACGGCGCTTTAGGGCCTGTCAGCACGTCTAATTGGAGGACATCGGTCATCATTAACATGGCCGCCGCTGAAGCCGTGCTTCTGACACACCCTGTGACCCTTGGCCCCGCCCCCTCCTGCCCAGCAGACTGCCAGAGGGCACCCAGAGGACAGTCCCATCACTGTGCCTGACTGCCACAACCGAAACAGGCTTAACGGTACCCTTTGACTTGTTGAACGAAAGACACTGAGATTATGGAGATGTTACAACTTTCAGATTTGAACTGACGAAGGGATATGTGACGTTACTTATGAACCATTCCTCCATCCCTGAACAACCACTTCTATCCTCATCTCCCTCCAGTCTCTTCACATCAACACCCTCTGATTATCCTGCACACTGTCATTCGGTCCACAGGTTTCACTCTCCCGTCGATTGGACCTTATTCATATACCGGCCCTTTAATGTGCCCATCTCTGCCCTGTCTGTCAGTCTGACCTTTCCCTCCTCTCACTGTTTTCTACTCAAATAGAAACACACTGTCATTACAGTGTCTGCTTGGCTAATGTTTCATGCTTCATATCTTTGAAGACTTTAAAGTGGTGGCCTTTGTGGCCCTAGATTTTCGCAATGGCCTTGTTTACGTACCAGTCAGCATACTGCCCAATAGATTACTGGTCTACATCTCCTGGCATACTGTAGAAAGAAAATGCAGTGGCCATTCTTATTTAAGTGATTTCTCCCAGGGGAATGATTGCGATAACACTGATGTGGATAGCTGTTATGGATGGTGAAGGTGTGTCGTGGGGAAGGACGGAGCCAGGAGCAGGAACAGATATCTTAGCAGCGGATTTTAATAGTTCAGTTATCTCATTTGCATAAGAGTTAACAAACTATAAACTGAGTCAGAGTCACGTAATAAGGTGTGACGCAGCGCATGGATGTTCAACAAAACATAAACTTGAATCCAATAAGGACGTAGTGAACTCCCATTACCAAACACGTAACATATAACAATACCACACAAAGACATGACCAACACAGGGGACCTAAATACTCTACTAATGAGGGAATGAGTATCAGGTGTCTGTGATGACGAGACCAGACAATAATGTGAAGGGAGGAGGGAACGAAGCCGAACGACGCCTAAGCCTGTAGCCTAAGTCGCAGGTGGAGATATACTGGCTTCAGGGGGAGCTCTGACAATAGCATCATCGCTAAAATGATGGGGTTAATTGAATTGAATTCTGAGTTTTACATTGTTTACCATTGTTGTTGACGGCAAAACCTCCTCAGTTAAATAATGTTACTTACGCTTCAGTAGAAGACAAGTGTCACTCAGGATGAACTTGAAACTGTCAATGCAATGCTGTATCACCGTAATTCCATACCGTTGTTCTGGCTCAGGAATAAAATACAGCTTTATTATTTCCTATAAAGTAAAACATGTAAAACTGTTTGGCAGTGGCTGTTGGGCCAGCGAGGTAGCAAAAATATTATTTTCCTATATTTGCATTGCATATGAGCTTTGGTCGTTTGTTTGGAGATTTCTATGACCCAAATCACACGGTATCACACGGTATCACACGGTATCACACGGCATCACACGGTATCACACGGTATCACACGGTATCACACGGTATCACATGGTATGTGGTTGTGGCTGTTGCCCTGAATAGATGAAGGTGGAAATGAAAGAGTCTTCAAAATGTCATTCTTGGCCTCTCCAACCTTTAATTAAACTTTAAGAATGGGGAGATAAAATTAATAAATTGGGTAATGAAACGAGCAAAACAGGTGGTGGATGGCTGAAGAAAATGTGTGAATTTATTTAACTCGTAATTAGAAGCTGCCTTGGTTAATTATGATTGGGCTCTATGAGGGAAAAAAGAGTCCCTAACAGAAATGACAGCCAGGCAGAGAGTAAAACAAACACTGGGACCCTCTCTGCAGTACACTGGTAAAGCACCAGGGGATACATTGATGAACTAGCATCTACAGTAAAAGCCAATCACCTTATCTGTTATTGATTAACTAGCATCTACAGTAAAAGCCAATCACCTTATCTGTTATTGATTAACTAGCATCTACAGTAAAAGCCAATCACCTTCTCTGTTATTGATGAACTAGCATCTACAGTAAAAGCCAATCATCTTCTCTGTTATTGATGAACTAGCATCTACAGTAAAAGCCAATCACCTTATCTGTTATTGATTAACTAGCATCTACAGTAAAAGCCAATCACCTTATCTGTTATTGATGAACTAGCATCTACAGTAAAAGCCAATAACCTTATCTGATATTGATTAACTAGCATCTACAGTAAAAGCCAATAACCTTCTCTGTTATTGATTAACTAGCATCTATACACCAATCACCTTCATTCCATCAGTCAATTTATCTAATTTAGAAAGCCATTTTACATCGGCTGTTGTCACAAAGTGCTTTGTTCAGATCAGATGCTAATCTCAAAACCCTGATCGTTAAATGAAAAGAAATTGACGCACAGTGGCAAGGAGATATCTCCTGAGTCGTTTGTAACTAATGTAACCTTATAACCTAGTGAGCCGATCACCTTCACTGTAACTAATATAATAGCATTTATAATCCAATCTCATTAAGTAATAATCCACAGCTCTTACGCTTAGACTTTTATCATGCCTCAAGCTTTTGAGTATTTCTGATCCACTTTCTGTTGAAACAACGGAGCGCTATCACTAACCCAATCAACCCGTACTTCCTACCTAATCACCCATGCCAACGGACTGCGCTTAAAGCGATGTCTTCGTGTTTAAAGAGAGCGCATCAGTAGCCTAATCAAGTGATCGCCCTTCAACTGTAACCCCGTCCACCTCGCTGATGCAAATGAACATCGACTATGAACATTAAAGCACGTCTTTGCTGTAATATGACTGGTATTTTACTTTTAAACCAATTGTCATCGTCGGCGCCGTCCGCTCTGACACCGTTACGAGTTACCATCTGTGGTTTTTGAGTGGGTAGTTGTACCAGTTTAATGCGGTTAGAAATGATTGACAGGGAAAGGTAGACAGAGAGTGCGATCTGTGAAACCTTTACTGAACGGGAGGTTTGAAGGAACAAAAAGATGAGTTATAGGAGCTTTAGGAGATGGTTCCGGAGATGTGCTGAAAAGAAGTGGCCGTGAGAATGTAATTGTCTAGGTATTACAGTGGTCATTGTTTGGTGAGTGTTGAACGGATGGAATTCAGAAATGGGTGTCAAGGCAGGAAAGTTTATTGTATAAGTTCATGTTAAAGAGGAACTCTGCCACATTAAAAAGGAATGGCATTACGTGAGGTGCGCTTGTGAGACTTGTCGTCTACCCATGCATAAATGGAGGATGTGATCACATGGGTATGTAGGAATGTGCTCTACTTTGGATGGAGTGCTCTTGACCTGACTGCACTCCCAGGTGTTTTACAAATGGGCACACTCTCTCTGCCTTCACAGAGTACACAGAGTAGCCTAGAATGATTGTATTTATTGATTTAGTATAGTTTGTGTATATTTTCTGTGTATTATGTGTGTATATTATTAAAATCCTCTGATTGGCTAATGAACATGTACTGTATGAGCATGTTGGAGGTGTGTCCGCTGATGCGTTTCCTGTTTGGTGACATGTGCTCTTGATCTGGGGCCCCTGGTCCAAGCATTGACATTTTGAGTATCTTTCCACCTTTTTTCTCCTCTTACCTTCCTTACCGTCAACAGCTTGTAATTGCATTTTAATGGACAATTAAAGCTGGGCCATAAATCAATTCGTACACAGGGGATGACCTTTGAATTTTATTTCCAAGTGGGGGGATGGTTTGAAAGTGTGTGTGTATCACAGCAAAACCAGTTAACCCTGGCTGCTCTGACAAATGATGAGGTATGGGAACGTATCATTTGCAATGTAAGTATTTATTTGAGTATTTGGTTTGTTTATTTTCTTTTGTTTTGCCTGCCGCCACCCCACCCCCGTCTCGTCGGATGTGTGAGTATTTTGGGTTCTGTTCACACGCACTGACATGTGTCAACCACTTCTATACAACATGCGGTTTATGTAGTCGTTAGAACATTTGTGAATGTTTAAACGTTTTCTCATGTAAATGCAATGTAGTCGGCAGTGTGCCTTTTTTCTCTAGGTGTGTAGACTTGTCTGATCTCCTATATTCTGCTTCCTGTGTGGGTGGCAAAGAAAGCTTTGATTAAATAGTGCTGGTTGTTAGTTATTGTCTGTATTAATTGGTGTGCCACCTCTGTGTGTGTGATAGCCATCTCGGACTCTAATTGATTCTCACTTTTTTGTGCCTGCTTTGATACCCGCTGTTGCTTTGTGATGAGGCAAAAAGAGAAAAGGAAATCCAAACCCAGTCTTAAAGCCTATGTAATTGCTGTATTGGAAGTTTGATCCCAAAGTGTGTGTGTGTGTGTGTTTAACGCCTTGAGAGTTTGTTGGTGTTTGTTTCCAGAGGTGTGGGGTGGATATCTGTTTGACGGTGGAGCCTTTTGTTTTATTGTGTTTGCCGGTTGGTGTCTCTGCAGACGGAGGAGGGAGATGGAGAGGAGAACCTGATGGAGAATCCCTATTCCATAAAGCTGGAGTTTGTGGATGATCCCAACTTCCCGAATAAGAAGGTCAACTACTCCTACAGCGGCGTCCAAATCCCCACGGACATCTATAAAGGATGTAAGTACAAAGCCCTGTCTTTACACACACCCAGGTGAACACACACTCACACTGCACATATGTGCACACACTGTCTCGTGCCCTCTCTCTCACTCTGTGTGTTTTTATGTGTGTGTGTCTCTGAATGTCAGAGTCTCCATGTATGCAACTATGTACACGTCTATACACATATAAAACTGTGTACGTGTATTTAACCATGTATACGTCTATACACATATAAAACTGTGTACGTGTATTTAACCATGTATACGTCTATACACATATAAAACTGTGTACGTGTATTTAACCATGTATACGTCTATACACATATAAAACTGTGTACGTGTATTTAACCATGTATACGTCTATACACATATAAAACTGTGTACGTGTATTTAACCATGTATACGTCTATACACATATAAAACTGTGTACGTGTATTTAACCATGTATACGTCTATACACATATAAAACTGTGTACACCATGTATACGTCTATACACATAAAAACTGTGTACGTGTATTTAACCATGTATACGTCTATACACATATAAAACTGTGTACTGTATTTAACCATGTACTATACACATATAAAACTGTGTACGTGTATTTAACCATGTATATGTCTATACACATATAAAACTGTGTACGTGTATTCAACCATGTATATGTCTATACACATATAAAACTGTGTACGTGTATTTAACGTCTATACACATATAAAACTGTGTACGTGTATTTAACCATGTATACGTCTATACACATATAAAACTGTGTACGTGTATTTAACCATGTATACGTCTATACATATATAAAACTGTGTACGTGTATTTAACCATGTATACGTCTATACACATATAAAACTGTGTACGTGTATGCAACCATGTATATACGCTCATTTACATATGTAGTTATGTATATGAATATGTGCGAGTTTTATGTTTAAATGCTACGCGGCTCTAAACATTTCTCATGTCTGATTAATACAACTAGATTTCAATAAATTGTTCTTAAACAAATGTCACATTGTTTAATTGTGTTTACAGCTATTTGATTTTGATCAAGCAGTCTAGTAGAACGATAGGAAACTCTGTCAAACAATACTCAGAATTGTGGTGGTCTCTGTTTAAAGTAGTCTTTGTGCTATAATTTATAACTTTGTGAGAAATAATAATCCAATAACCATTTGATAATGTAATGAGTGTTACATTATTTATACTAGTATGTTGAGAAATAGGACACTCCTGTAATTAAAGAATTAGGGTCCAAATAATTCTGAGCCTTATAGAGATGTTGTGGCCATAGGGATACTTAGCATTAAGCAACAACACAGCAATTGACAGGGACTTGCGAAACGCAACATAAGAAGTTTACGGCCACATTTATGAAATATTAAGTACATTTTTTTATCATCGATGGGAAACCACGGCAACGAAGACACCACTACAGCAGATTCCTCGGATACTGCGCCCTCTACTGTACAGAATAATTAGATTAGATACAACTTTATGGTCATTGGACAGTACAAGTACAGTACAACGAAATTCAGTTTGCATCCAACCAAAAGTGTAAAAGAGCAGTGCAAAAAGATATATGGAGTACAGTCAGTGTGAGGATGTGCATTTTACATGGATTAGTAAATGTGCAGGTCATCAGTTCGACAATTCAGACAATTGCAAATGTGCAGAGGGCAGTACAAGGAGAGAACATATGTGAACGGACAGCATTGTTATAAGGAAAATATAATAAATAGGCTATTAGAGTACAGGGCAAGAGGTAGCAAAGGGAGTACCACAAGATGTATTGTGCAAATGGTAGATCAAGTAAATAAGTCACCTGTGTGTAGACAAGAGGTAGCAATGGGGGTACAAATGGGAGATGAAATAAATAAGTAGCAGTATGAGTGCTAGGTTACCCAGTGCAATATCTACACGCATTTACATGGGCATTCAGTCGACTAGAAAGGTCGTCTCTTCCAGACGATTGAGCGCGTCTACTGTCGCTACATGTATACGCATGGTTGTATCCATGAATACACAGTTGTATGTGCGTATAGACAAACACAAGGTCACACGCTAGGTCATTTTTCAAGTCCACCTCTCCACCTGCCATACGCTGTGTGTGTCTCTTCTTGTCTGTGTGTCTCTCTTTGTGTGCGTGTTAAACTCTCTTTTTGTCTGTGCATATGTGAGTATTTTGCATTTGTCTCTCTCCAGGGGTATGTGATCCAGATCTTTATGTATCTATGATGAAATGTCCCCAATATTGTAATGGCTGTCTCCCGGAAAAAATGTTTGGCAAGTCCCAACTAGAATGTAATTTCTAGCTCAGGACTAAGGTTTACAGAAAAACATCCAACCTGGTCTTTAAACGGTATGTATTACAATATAGGTTAAGTTTAAACAGAAAGGTTCAATTATAGAGGTTTGGGTTAGGTAAGAGTTATGGTTTGATTTAATTTAGTTGTCTGGGCTTTTGTCTTGGTTTTTCATCGTCCTGGTTACTTTACTCTGTCTGGCACCTCACAGTCCCACTGGCAGAACGTCCTCTTTGGAACTACCTGCTAGGGATTTAATGCCCCAGTCAGCCTCTTCTCTCTCTGTCATCCGTCTCCTCTCCCTCATCCGTCTCCTCTTACTCAACCCCCTCCAATCTCTGATCTCTATTTCTCTCAGTCATCCATCTCCTCTCTCTGTCATCTCTTCCCTCTTTTCTTACTTTGTCATCCTCCTTCTCTCTGTCATCCTTCTCTCTGTCATCCTACTCTCTCTGTCATCCTTCTCTCTGTCAAACCTCTTCTCCCTGTAACCCCTCTTTCTCTCAGTAACCTCTTTGCCTATTTCTTCCCTCATCACTCTCAGTTTTCTCTGTCAAACCATTCAAATCTGCTGGACGTAGATGTGTCCTCTTTCCATAGCTGTCTGCTGCTCTAATAATACATTCATTATCTACTGACAGACAGGCCACCATATCCAACCATTTTGTTTGCAATACTCCTTTTCTTCAGAGCCCTGTTCCAAGAAATCCAGTTTCTTCCGAGGTATGGATGCCATCCACCAGATTTATAAAAGGGTCCCCAGCCAACTCTGGGCCAATTTTGTTAAAGATTGCGTTTTCTTTTTTCGGGGGGAGAGAGGGTCAAAGAGTATGATTGGCCAACAATAGAGCAATCAGTCCAGTCTGTTGTTCCTGCACACGTTTTGTGCCGGCCCTGGATTCTCTCAAGGATAGGCCTTCACTCTGTCTTGTATAGGATGAAAGGCTTTCTGATTGTGCTTTCTGGGGATTGTACTGTTAAAGCATTGTACCAAAATTCAATACTTTGAGAGGATGTTCATTTTTGAGAGTTTTGTTCTCCCTAAAATGTATAGTGTTGATGTGAGCAAATCAAGTCATTCTGCGTAGTCTGCAGTGGAGAAATTGGCTAAGCTACTCCTGTTTTGGCTCCATCTCCGTGATAAACACGAGAGCTCTTATTTTATAAGTTAATTATCCCATATAATGGTGGGAGTCAGTCATAACCACACTTGTGTGTTTTGTTTGGTAACTGATAGCTTGTGTAAGTAACTTTAATATTCTAACCACATATTTGGACGTTGAGTAAGCAGTAGAATATAATGATATTGACAGTGGTGTTACTACAGACACAGAGACAAATAGCCCACCGGGTGTTTATATCTGAAGCATCAGGTCGTCATGTCCATTCCCCACTGAGAGACGAAGCTCTGTGTCCTGGAGGTGAAAGCGTTTGAGCGAGATGGAACTAAGACAACTCTGAAACGGTTACTTTATCAATCAAACATCTTATCTCAATGTCATTTTTAGCCTTTCCATCGCAAATTAATTGGATTGCGAGGTAGACTGGGATCTGATCCTAGAAACACATCATACATTCAACCCCAAGAATGTCAAGTTAAAAGCAGACAGGAGAGTATAATATCCTGGTATGTCTCCCCCCCTGGAGTCCTGGGGCTCAGAACTGAGGAGAGGATTGATGGCCGTAAAAAGCTACCACTGTGGGTCCTGGAGAAGGGTCATGGGCTTATTGGACTAGCTTGAACCGGAGAAGCAGAGAGAGAGAACAGAGCGGAACAGCCAGAGGAGATGGGAAGGGTTAGTGTCAGTGTACAAAAGCCTGGAACTATGTGAGTCCGGGAGCGAGTGCCACTAAACAGACGTCTTTAAAGTGGTGTGTTGTGTTTCCCAGCTGACACCCAGTGTTAGTGGACTGTAATCTGTCTTTACTGTGGTGTGTTGCGTTTCCCAGCTGACACCCAGTGTTAGTGGACTGTAATCTGTCTTTACAGTGGTGTGTTGTGTTTCCCAGCTGACACCCAGTGTTAGTGGACTGTAATCTGTCTTTACAGTGGTGTGTTGCGTTTCCCAGCTGACACCCAGTGTTAGTGGACTGTAATCTGTCTTTACAGTGGTGTGTTGCGTTTCCCAGCTGACACCCAGTGTTAGTGGACTGTAATCTGTCTTTACAGTGGTGTGTTGTGTTTCCCAGCTGACACCCAGTGTTAGTGGACTGTAATCTGTCTTTACAGTGGTGTGTTGTGTTTCCCAGCTGACACCCAGTGTTAGTGGACTGTAATCTGTCTTTAAAGTAGTGTGTTGTGTTTCCCAGCTGACACCCAGTGTTAGTGGACTGTAATCTGTCTTTAAAGTAGTGTGTTGTGTTTCCCAGCTGACACCCAGTGTTAGTGGACTGTAATCTGTCTTTACAGTGGTGTGTTGTGTTTCCCAGCTGACACCCAGTGTTAGTGGACTGTAATCTGTCTTTACAGTGGTGTGTTGCGTTTCCCAGCTGACACCCAGTGTTAGTGGACTGTAATCTGTCTTTACAGTGGTGTGTTGCGTTTCCCAGCTGACACCCAGTGTTAGTGGACTGTAATCTGTCTTTAAAGTAGTGTGTTGCGTTTCCCAGCTGACACCCAGTGTTAGTGGTATGTAATCTGTCTTTACAGTGGTGTGATGCGTTTCCCAGCTGACACCCAGTGTTAGTGGACTGTAATCTGTCTTTACAGTGGTGTGTTGCGTTTCCCAGCTGACACCCAGTGTTAGTGGACTGTAATATGTCTTTACAGTGGTGTGTTGTGTTTCCCAGCTGACACCCAGTGTTAGTGGACTGTAATCTGTCTTTACAGTGGTGTGTTGTGTTTCCCAGCTGACACCCAGTGTTAGTGGACTGTAATATGTCTTTACAGTGGTGTGTTGCGTTTCCCAGCTGACACCCAATGTTAGTGGACTGTAATCTGTCTTTACAGTGGTGTGTTGTGTTTCCCAGCTGACACCCAGTGTTAGTGGACTGTAATCTGTCTTTACAGTGGTGTGTTGCGTTTCCCAGCTGACACCCAGTGTTAGTGGACTGTAATCTGTCTTTAAAGTGGTGTGTTGTGTTTCCCAGCTGACACCCAGTGTTAGTGGACTGTAATCTGTCTTTACAGTGGTGTGTTGTGTTTCCCAGCTGACACCCAGTGTTAGTGGACTGTAATCTGTCTTTACAGTGGTGTGTTGCGTTTCCCAGCTGACACCCAGTGTTAGTGGACTGTAATCTGTCTTTAAAGTGGTGTGTTGTGTTTCCCAGCTGACACCCAGTGTTAGTGGACTGTAATATGTCTTTACAGTGGTGTGGTGCGTTTCCCAGCTGACACCCAATGTTAGTGGACTGTAATCTGTCTTTACAGTGGTGTGTTGTGTTTCCCAGCTGACACCCAGTGTTTGTGGACTGTAATCTGTCTTTACAGTGGTGTGTTGTGTTTCCCAGCTGACACCCAGTGTTAGTGGACTGTAATCTGTCTTTACAGTGCTGTGTTGTGTTTCCCAGCTGACACCCAGTGTTAGTGGACTGTAATCTGTCTTTACAGTGGTGTGTTGTGTTTCTCAGCTGACACCCAGTGTTAGTGGACTGTAATCTGTCTTTACAGTGGTGTGTTGTGTTTCCCAGCTGACACCCAGTGTTAGTGGACTGTAATCTGTCTTTACAGTGCTGTGTTGTGTTTCCCAGCTGACACCCAGTGTTAGTGGACTGTAATCTGTCTTTACAGTGGTGTGTTGCGTTTCCCAGCTGACACCCAGTGTTAGTGGACTGTAATCTGTCTTTACAGTGGTGTGTTGCGTTTCCCAGCTGACACCCAGTGTTAGTGGACTGTAATCTGTCTTTACAGTGGTGTGTTGTGTTTCCCAGCTGACACCCAGTGTTAGTGGACTGTAATCTGTCTTTACAGTGGTGTGTTTCCCAACTGACACCCAGTGTTTCCCAGCTGACACCCAGTGTTAGTGGACTGTAATCTGTCTTTACAGTGGTGTGTTGTGTTTCCCAGCTGACACCCAGTGTTAGTGGACTGTAATCTGACTTTAAAGTGGTGTGTTGTGTTTCCCAGCTGACACCCAGTGTTAGTGGACTGTAATCTGTCTTTACAGTGGTGTGTTGTGTTTCCCAGCTGACACCCAGTGTTAGTGGACTGTAATCTGTCTTTACAGTGGTGTGTTGTGTTTCCCAGCTGACACCCAGTGTTAGTGGACTGTAATCTGTCTTTACAGTGGTGTGTTGTGTTTCCCAGCTGACACCCAGTGTTACTCTCATCTCATCTCTCATCTTCAACCGCTTATCCGGGGTCGGGTCGCGGGGGTAGCAGCTCTAGCAGGGGACCCCAAACTTCCCTTTCCCGGGCAACATTAGCCAGCTCTGACTGGGGAATCCCGAGGCGTTCCCAGGCCAGTGTGGAGATATAATCTCTCCACCTAGTCCTGGGTCTTCCCCGAGGTCTCCTCCCAGCTGGACGTGCCTGGAACACCTCTCTAGGGAGGCGCCCAGGTGGCATTCGTACAAGATGCCCGAACCACCTCAACTGGCTCCTTTCTATGCGAAGGAGCAGCGGCTCTACTCCGAGTTCCTCTCGGATGACTGAGCTTCTCACCCTATCCCTAAGGGAGAGGCCAGCCACCTTTCTGAGAAAACCCATTTCGGCCGCTTGTACCCAGTGTTAGTGGACTGTAATCTGTCTTTACAGTGGTGTGTTGTGTTTCCCAGCTGACACCCAGTGTTAGCGGACTGTTATCTGGACTGTGGTCCGGCTGAGTTTTACGTTTTGACCTTCGGCAACAACAGATGGTGTTTATTGGGAGGAGTCATTCACATTGCAGTCAAAGTGGTTGTAGAGCTTTGATAATAAATGTCTTATTGACGAGCCCGGAACCAGGAGACTTTGGTAGGGGGATTCGTTTCCCGATATTTAAGGGTCGAGAAAAGGAAAAAAGTCTCTACAATTGGTCGTCGGCATACTGATATGGTTAGAACAGTGTTTTTCACACGGGGGCGATGAACCCAATAGAAATAAAGAACAGGATAGCGTTGAGCAAAGGGACGAGCGAGAGAATCATTTTAATAATAGAACACGTTTTTGGTTTTTATTGTGTTCCTTTCAGCCGATAAATGAGGCGACGTGCGCATGCTGGTTTGATTTGTCTGCCAGGACCTGTGTCCATTTATTCAGATGGAGAGAGTTCCCTTGGTGCATTAACCAACCATTCTATGATTCATTTACCCACTGCTGATTCCTGCTGACAAGACTGCAAACTTTCTAATTAGCTCAGGTCAAATATTCATATGGTTTTCTTCTAATTATGGACGCCTGTTAAAGAAGGGACAGCGCCACAGAGGAATATATTGATGTGGGTGGGGTCATTGCACTGGGGAATTCAAAATGAAGAGAAATACAAATATATTCATGTGGTAGGTGAATATTGGGGTGTGATGAGGAATAAATAATCATTGAGGGCTCAGGGGAATCACAATCTCCCAGGGAATCACAGAAAAAAAGGCAGAGGGGAGGTAAAAAGCTGAGAAAGGTTCCCATCATGCATCTCTCCTGGGCCCTTCACTAGTTTCACACCCGAGTAAAGGCTTGTTGCAACAGAGCTACACTACCGATGGTGTTAACAGCTGCTGTGCACAATGCAGCAACGGTTTCCCTCCTACTTTCTGTTGCTTTTCATTTAGGACAGAACTGGTGAAACACATTTTATTTGTGGCACTGTCGTCAAACTAGCCAAAAGAAGAAAGGAAAACAAGTCTTCCTTTAGGATTGAAGTTGTAATAAAGTGTGAATTCCCCTGCATTCAAGGCCCTTTTTCCTTGTGTGGCTGTGATGTTGTCTTTCTATTACACTGCCTCTGCAGGGTGGAAATGGGCTGTGAGTATAGAATGGTGAGCAGTGACTAATTGTGTGTGCAGTTGAAAGACTGGGTGAAGTGAAGCTTTGGTGGTTCAACTAAATGGAAGGATTAAGCCTCCTGTGGAGGGAGTCTGCTGTCGCCCTCTTGCTCGTTCTCTTCCAGCTAATAAGACAGAGGTGGGAGATACGAAGAAAACAAACATCAATGCACGGACCACCAGCTTTTAAAACATGTTTCCTGTCTTTGACTATTAGCTCTTGCAGTCAATCACAGGTGTCATGTGAAGGAGAGACTAGGGCAAACCAGAAACAAGAAGAAAATAAAAAAGTACAGAGACTAGGAAACAGAGACAGTATAGAGGGGAGGAAACGGTACAGAGACTAGGAAACAGAGACAGTATAGAGGGGAGGAAACAGTACAGAGACTAGGAAACAGAGACAGTATAGAGGGGAGGAAACAGTACAGAGACTAGGAACAGAGACAGTATAAGGGGAGGAAACGGTACAGAGACTAGGAACAGAGACAGTATAAGGGGAGGAAACGGTACAGAGACTAGGAAACAGAGACAGTATAGAGGGGAGGAAACAGTACAGAGACTAGGAAACAGAACACAGTATAGAGGGGAGGAAACAGTATAGAGACTAGGAAACAGAGACAGTATAGAGGGGAGGAAACAGTACAGAGACTAGGAAACAGAACACAGTATAGAGGGGAGGAAACAGTACAGAGACTAGGAAACAGAGACAGTATAGAGGGGAGGAAACAGTACAGAGACTAGGAAACAGAGACAGTATAAGGGGAGGAAACGGTACAGAGACTAGGAAACAGAGACAGTATAGAGGGGAGGAAACGGTACAGAGACTAGGAAACAGAGACAGTATAGAGGGGAGGAAACAGTACAAAGACTAGGAAACAGAGACAGTATAAGGGGAGGAAACGGTACAGAGACTAGGAAACAGAGACAGTATAGAGGGGAGGAAACAGTACAGAGACTAGGAAACAGGACACAGTATAGAGGGGAGGAAACAGTACAGAGACTAGGAAACAGAGACAGTATAGAGGGGAGGAAACGGTACAGAGACTAGGAAACAGAGACAGTATAGAGGGGAGGAAACAGTACAGAGACTAGGAAACAGAACACAGTATAGAGGGGAGGAAACAGTACAGAGACTAGGAAACAGAGACAGTATAGAGGGGAGGAAACGGTACAGAGACTAGGAAACAGAGACAGTATAGAGGGGAGGAAACAGTACAGAGACTAGGAAACAGAGACAGTATAAGGGGAGGAAACGGTACAGAGACTAGGAAACAGAGACAGTATAGAGGGGAGGAAACGGTACAGAGACTAGGAACAGAGACAGTATAAGGGGAGGAAACGGTACAGAGACTAGGAAACAGAGACAGTATAGAGGGGAGGAAACAGTACAGAGACTAGGAAACAGTACAGAGACTAGGAAACAGGGACAGTATAGAGGGGAGGAAACAGTACAGAGACTAGGAAACTGTACAGAGACCAGGAAACAGGGACAGTATAGAGGGGAGGAAACAGTACAGAGACTAGGAAACAGAACACAGTATAGAGGGGAGGAAACAGTACAGAGACTAGGAAACAGTACAGAGACTAGGAAACAGGGACAGTATAGAGGGGAGGAAACAGTACAGAGACTAGGAAACGGTACAGAGACTAGGAAACAGAGACAGTATAGAGGGGAGGAAACAGTACAGAGACTAGGAAACAGAGACAGTATAAGGGGAGGAAACGGTACAGAGACTAGGAAACAGAGACAGTATAGAGGGGAGGAAACAGTACAGAGACTAGGAAACAGGACACAGTATAGAGGGGAGGAAACAGTACAGAGACTAGGAAACAGAGACAGTATAGAGGGGAGGAAACGGTACAGAGACTAGGAAACAGAGACAGTATAGAGGGGAGGAAACAGTACAGAGACTAGGAAACAGAACACAGTATAGAGGGGAGGAAACAGTACAGAGACTAGGAAACAGAGACAGTATAGAGGGGAGGAAACGGTACAGAGACTATGAAACAGAGACAGTATAGAGGGGAGGAAACAGTACAGTGACTAGGAAACAGAGACAGTATAAGGGGAGGAAACGGTACAGAGACTAGGAAACAGAGACAGTATAGAGGGGAGGAAACGGTACAGAGACTAGGAAACAGAGACAGTATAAGGGGAGGAAACGGTACAGAGACTAGGAAACAGAGACAGTATAGAGGGGAGGAAACAGTACAGAGACTAGGAAACAGGACACAGTATAGAGGGGAGGAAACAGTACAGAGACTAGGAAACAGTACAGAGACTAGGAAACAGAGACAGTATAGAGGGGAGGAAACAGTACAGAGACTAGGAAACAGTACAGAGACTAGGAAACAGGGACAGTATAGAGGGGAGGAAACAGTACAGAGACTAGGAAACTGTACAGAGACTAGGAAACAGGGACAGTATAGAGGGGAGGAAACAGTACAGAGACTAGGAAACAGAACACAGTATAGAGGGGAGGAAACAGTACAGAGACTAGGAAACAGTACAGAGACTAGGAAACAGGGACAGTATAGAGGGGAGGAAACAGTACAGAGACTAGGAAACAGTACAGAGACTAGGAAACAGATACAGTATAGAGGGGAGGAAACAGTACAGAGACTACGAAACAGTACAGAGACTAGGAAACAGAACACAGTATAAATAGGAAGGAATAAAACATAAAGGAAGATGGGTATCACAGAGGTTTCAGTGGAACAAAACATGCTGTGAAGGAACTGCCATATTCAATAAAGCCTTCTTCTGGGAGTTGCCCTGGTACTGTAGCACAAATGAGCCCTTTACAGACATCTGAAGGATAGGAGAACTCATGCGTGAGGTAAATAGTACAGCTATGCCTGTGGCCGAATCAGAATATATCATTTAGGTAAAGCAAACTGTAAAATACATTCAGAAGACTTCTAAAGGTTCATGTGTATTTACTGTTTTCATCAACCTGCACACCTCGGAAACACATTAAAACAGACATGCTGTCACCGTCACCAAGCTCACAACGGCACGTCTTCCTCAACATCAAGCCAGATTTAAGGAGAGAGAGTTGAGTATTTAATCTCTTTATTGGGTCCTACGAGTCCACAACACCACAAGAAGTACAAAAAATAACACAAAAACACACTTAATATACACAATTTAACAGCACAACACCAAAACCTCTCCACAACAACACTCCCTGAATGCCCCAGATACACATGAACCGCTTAGTGTCCCCAACCAGATTGTAGTCCACATACTCCACTAGGGGCACTGCCCTCACAATTCGATTCGATTAGGATTCACCAGAAACGATTAAATTCGATTCTACGATGCATTGCGATGCATCACAATTCTACTGCACACAACAAGGCAGATGGTTCATCAGTCAAGAGGCAACACAAGCAGTCAGATATTGAACAACAGATTTTATTGGCTGCTATGTGTGTATTATCACTCTCTATCTTTGACATAAATGTCATTAAATAAAATGGTACAGGATATTGGATATGGCATTTTCAAACCTGAAAAAAACATAAATCACTGCTTTCAGTGCTTTGAATGAGAAATGTTTCTAAAGCAGAGAGGACAATAACAGCCAACTTTTTCAGCAGTGACCATGAATGTTTTTCAACACACAGTAAAATAGCAGCTCTAAGACAGGGCACTTCCTGAACTCTTGTGCAAATATTAATCTGTAATCACAGTCAAACTATTGTATCAACCACCACCCAGGCACCCAGCAATACAAATATTCAGTGCAACACACAGTAACCACTTATTACTTTTTTCAAGTAGTAAAGTCAAGTGCAACTAATCTCAACAAAATAGCAGCGTAGCAGCTTTAAGACAATGACAATTATATAGCTTATACCGGGGCTCAATTGTTTTAGGAATATGGCGAAACCCTGCATTTTCTACCACAGAATAGGGTCCTAGATCGCTATGAAACACGGATCGTGTGGTCCTCTGCTCTCTCTCAGTTATAACTTTAATAGTGACTCGACTTGTTGTTACGCCCCCAGAAGTAAGTGAAACTTCACAACTTTATTGTCCATTCAAGGCCTTAAAATAAACAGTGACATAATCGGTTATGGCACTTTGCCGCATCGATGCAGAATTGTCATTGTCCCGCATTGCGATGCATCGCCGAATCGATTATTGTTAACATCACTATACTCCACCCTCAGTGTCCCCAACCAGTTTATAGTAGACATACTCCATCCTCAGTGTCCCCAACCGGTTTGTAGTAGACATACTCCATCCTCAGTGTCCCCAACCAGTTTATAGTAGACATACTCCATCCTCAGTGTCCCCAACCGGTTTGTAGTAGACATACTCCATCCTCAGTGTCCCCAACCAGTTTTTAGTAGACATACTCCATCCTCAGTGTCCCCAACCAGTTTATAGTAGACATACTCCATCCTCAGTGTCCCCAACCGGTTTGTAGTAGACATACTCCATCCTCAGTGTCCCCAACCAGTTTTTAGTAGACATACTCCATCCTCAGTGTCCCCAACCAGTTTATAGTAGACATACTCCACCCTCAGTGTCCCCAACCAGTTTGTAGTAGACATACTCCACCCTGAGTGTCCCCAACCAGTTTATAGTAGACATACTCCATCCTCAGTGTCCCCAACCAGTTTATAGTAGACATACTCCACCCTCAGTGTCCCCAACCAGTTTATAGCAGACATACTCCACCCTCAGTGTCCCCAACCAGTTTGTAGTAGACATACTCCACCCTCACGGTCCCCAACCAGTTTGTAGTAGACATACTCCACCCTCAGTGTCCCCAACCAGTTTATAGTAGACATACTCCATCCTCAGTGTCCCCAACCAGTTTATAGTAGACATACTCCATCCTCAGTGTCCCCAACCGGTTTGTAGTAGACATACTCCACCCTCAGTGTCTCCAACCAGTTTATAGTAGACATACTCCACCCTCTGTGTCCCCAACAGGTTTGTAGTAGACATACTCCACCCTCTGTGTCTCCAACCAGTTTTTAGTAGACATACTCCATCCTCTGTGTCCCCAACCAGTTTGTAGTAGACATACTCCACCCTCTGTGTCTCCAACCAGTTTTTAGTAGACATACTCCATCCTCTGTGTCCCCAACCAGTTTGTAGTAGACATACTCCACCCTCAGTGTCCCCAACCAGTTTGTAGTAGACATACTCCACCCTCAGTGTCCCCAACCAGTTTGTAGTAGACATACTCTACCCTCAGTGTCCCCAACCAGTTTATAGTAGACATACTCCACCCTCAGTGTCCCCAACCGGTTTGTAGTAGACATACTCCACCCTCAGTGTCCCCAACCGGTTTATAGTAGACATACTCCCCCTTTGTGTCCCCAACCGGTTTGTAGTAGACATACTCCACCCTCAGTGTCCCCAACCGGTTTATAGTAGACATACTCCCCCTTTGTGTCCCCAACCAGTTTGTAGTAGACATACTCCACCCTCAGTGTCCCCAACCAGTTTGTAGTAGACATACTCCACCCTCAGTGTCCCCAACCAGTTTGTAGTAGACATACTCCACCCTCAGTGTCCCCAACCAGTTTGTAGTAGACATACTCCACCCTCAGTGTCCCCAACCAGTTTATAGTAGACATACTCCACCCTCAGTGTCCCCAACCAGTTTATAGTAGACATACTCCACCCTCAGTGTCCCCAACCAGTTTATAGCAGACATACTCCACCCTCAGTGTCCCCAACCAGTTTGTAGTAGACATACTCCACCCTCAGTGTCCCCAACCAGTTTATAGTAGACATACTCCACCCTCACTGTCCCCAACCAGTTTGTAGTAGACATACTCCACCCTCAGTGTCCCCAACCAGTTTATAGTAGACATACTCCATCCTCAGTGTCCCCAACCAGTTTATAGTAGACATACTCCATCCTCAGTGTCCCCAACCGGTTTGTAGTAGACATACTCCACCCTCAGTGTCTCCAACCAGTTTATAGTAGACATACTCCACCCTCTGTGTCCCCAACCGGTTTGTAGTAGACATACTCCACCCTCTGTGTCTCCAACCAGTTTTTAGTAGACATACTCCATCCTCTGTGTCCCCAACCAGTTTGTAGTAGACATACTCCACCCTCTGTGTCTCCAACCAGTTTTTAGTAGACATACTCCATCCTCTGTGTCCCCAACCAGTTTGTAGTAGACATACTCCACCCTCAGTGTCCCCAACCAGTTTGTAGTAGACATACTCCACCCTCAGTGTCCCCAACCAGTTTGTAGTAGACATACTCCACCCTCAGTGTCCCCAACCAGTTTGTAGTAGACATACTCCACCCTCAGTGTCCCCAACCAGTTTGTAGTAGACATACTCCACCCTCAGTGTCCCCAACCAGTTTGTAGTAGACTCCACCCTCAGTCTTGCAGCTAGCAAACTTCCTCTCAAACATGCCCACAACATCCACAGACCCCTGTCCCCGAATATGATTCCTCTTGAAATTGCCAGCTTAGCTGTCCCTGACATCAAGTTTAGCAAAACAATGACACTAAAACAATACTTGGTGCCAAATATATACAGTTTGGAAGAGAAAAACTCAGTAGAGAACCACTCAGTAAGCTGATCAAACAGTCCTACAAATCTGGGACACTGCAAGAACAGATGCGCCAGAGTTTCCGACTCCGTACAAAACGTCAGTTGTCCTTAACATTTGGATCAAAGTGCACCAGATGCCTATTGGTGGCTAACAATCAGCTGTTCTCTTATCAATAGGCATTTTATATAACAACCTATAGGGGAAGAGCCCTGACCAAACACCTTTGCCCACCATGGCACCTTTACCCCCTCCAGGGAAGAAGCTCTGGAAACCTTCACACCCAGAACATCCATTGCCTTCTTCCCCATGTCCTTGATATCCCCCAGCTTCGGGGTCCTGAATGAGAACAGCCACCCCGCGTCCTCTTCAAATGTCTCTGTAGTTCCACTAACGTACAGCACCGGGACCCCATAATCCAGGTCATCCCTCCAGCGGTCAGAGAAAGAAGTGTCAGTAACAAACTGCCGTTGAAATAATGGCAAAGACTCACAGACCTCAGCTAAAACCTTCCTCAGTAGGCGAGATCACCTGATCCTCGCTCTTCTGCCCAGCTCCTCCAGCGACTTGTCGTTACTTTGCATGAAATTACCCAGCTTTACACACCCGCTGTCCTTAATTGGGACCGTCGGCTTGCTAACCCCAACACCCAGGACCTGAAGATCACATTGTGAAACAGTGGCTCCTCAAACAGCCACATTCCTGGCGGTGCACCATCCTGTCGAGACACCTCCAACACCTTCCAAGCCTGCAGAACCAACTCATAAAATGGAGTGAGGCAAGACAGCTAAACCCCCTCCAAACCCAGGAGGAACAGGTGTTTATCCAAGCCCAGACTGCCTGCCCTCCTCAGTTGAACATAGGCTGTCAGGATCCGACATTTGGAGCAGCAACCATGTCCACCTGGACAGTCTGGCACACACCTTCTCCACTACACCCTCCCAGTCCTCCAAAGTCTTAAGACCATTCCTGCCCCACTAAAGCCCCCCAGGTTACTGTGGAGCACTCCCCCCCCATGAAGCAGACCTGCCCACAAATACTCACTCTTACCCCAATTTACTCTTGCTGAGGATGCTCCATCATAGACATTCAAGGTGCTAGTAAGAGTCTTAACATCCTCGCTCCCCGTGATACGCAGACAACACTATCCCTGATTGGGCAATAAGCCAAAAAAAAAACGCCAGCCTTGCTCGTAAAGAACATAGAAGTGGTTCAATCGCTAGACAGTATGCACAGGAAACTGGGAAGCCCTGTCTAATACCTCTGTGAACAGGTGTAGGTCAGCTCAACCATAAAAATCCCCCCTAATACTCCACCAGAAAAACTTATAAAAGTCAGACGGCAATCCATCAATGCCAGGAGCACGGCCGGAGGAAAGCTGCATAACAGCCGTGGACAGTACATGCATCATAATTGCTGAGTACATGGCTGAGAAGGTGATGCCCCTCCCACACACACCCCAGTCAGATGCCCCTCCCACCACACACCCCAGTCAGATGCCTCTCCCAAGCATCAAGCTTTTTTTGTTGAATTACCTCCAATACCCAAGCCCTCTTAGTCCTAGTCCTTCCCTCATTCATATTAAGAGAACCAACCTGAAACACCGCCATGAATAAGAGGGAAAACCGAATATAGACTGATGAAAAACACCAACATGGAGGAAACACCCTGTGAAGCTCACAAAACATTATTACCTACATTTTCTCTGTGCTTTCCTACGAGCACCAAGGGCTTTAGCGGCCGACACAGCTGTAATAAACTTTTTCACACTCAGCTTCTTCACCCCCACTGTCTTCTGTAACACCATCGCAGACCTAACAAACTTCTCATCAAAATAATTTGACAATATTAAAGAAAACCCATCCAGAAACCCAGAAACCCATTCACCTCATCAATAGTGTAGAGGGACCCATCACCACCTGCTGGCACTTCAGCTGGGCATCAGTGATGTCCTCCTCCTGATCCTCACTCTCAGCAGCCATCGACTCCTGATTTACTCCGGCCACACTCCACAACACACCACCAGTCTGTTCATCACTACTAATACAGGGCACCTCCAGGGAGAGGGGAGAGGGAGAGGTGGGTTTAGAGAGGGGAAGAGGGGAGGTGGGAGAGATAATGAAAGAGGTAAAAACTGTGATGATGAAGACAGCTGAAATCAAAACACCAGGCTGTATTTAAACATCTCCCGTTCCTGTTGATTTCCTCTACTCCGTCTTCCGCCCCATGCTCCCTTAGACTCCCCCGTACTCCCCCGTGCTCCCCCATACTCCCCTGTGCTCCCCTGTACTCCCCGTGCTCCCCGTGCTCCCCGTACTCCCCTGTACTCCCCAGTACTCCCCTGTACTCCCCGTACTCCCCGTGCTCCCCCATACTCCCCGTACTGCCCTGTACTCCCCAGTACTCCCCTGCTCCCCCATACTCCCCTGTGCTCCCCTGTACTCCCCGTGCTCCCCCATACTCCCCGTACTCCCCTGCCCTCCCCTGTACTCCCCCCGTGCTCCCCCATACTCCCCCATGCCCTCCCCCATGCATACTCCCCCATGTGCTCCCTCATACTCCCCGTGCTCCCCGTACTCCCCATACTCCCCGTGCTCCCCATGCTTTCCCATACTCCCCGTACTCCCCATGCTCCCCGTACTCCCTCGTGCTCCCCCGTGTTCCCCCATACTCCCCCTTACTCCCCCGTGCTCCCCGTACTCCCCTGTCCTCTCCCGTGTTCCCCCATGCTCCCCCATACTCCCCCGTGTTCCCCCATACTCCCCATACTCCCCCATGCTCCCCCATACTCCCCCGTGCTCCACCATGCTCCCCCATGCTCCCATATCTCCTGCCTCTCTCTTACCTCTAAAGTGTGTGCCCAGTCAAGGGGAACTATCGTTTACCAACACACTAATGAGAACAGCCATCACACCAGACTCCACTTCACTCACCACCAAGCTCAAAAATTACTCTTTGATTATTATTGTCTAAATCACCTTAATTAGAAAAAGTATTTAGTGGGAGGAGGGTTAATATTTCATTCCACAATAATGATTGTTATTAGACATTCTGGGTTTGGGTTTCTTTACAGTTGGAGGCTGTTCAGCAGCAGGACTAAGTAAGGGGCGCAATCAGAAAAACAGTTTTATCCACTTTAAACACAATTTATGTACTAGGTCATTTATTTTTGTAAAAAAAATCCATACGTTATTACTTCAGTTGGGTGTCTTTTGAGTATTTTTTAAACACTAGGTGTTACGAAATTTCCATTCGGTCTTTTTTGAAAAATACAATTAGCATACTTCTAAAACGGTCTTTTAAACAGTTGTGTTTTTGACAAGCTTCTCTCTCCAAATGGGGAACATGAATTCCTTCAGAAGGCCCAGACCCTGTTTTCCAAAGACTTTGTAGATATTTGAGGTGGTGCCAGTTCCAGCCATTTGTGCAGGATGAAAGGTTTATATGTCCAGGGCTTTAAGCGTCAATCCAGACCAGAGGAGTCAATCCAGACCAGAGATTGTGGCAGACTAAGTGAGGACAGCCTTGGAAATGAAAAAAGGTACCCGTGAAAAAATTGGATTACTGAAAGATGGCTCTTGGCCAGAACAGGCTTTATGGTGGATGTTGGGTTTTTTAATAGGCTTCTATAATCCCAAATGGACTTGTTATGAGGGATCGTTTGTATCCCCTGGTGTCATACTATACCATGCACACCTGTGTGTGTGTGTGTGTGTGTGTGTGTGTGTGTGTGTGTGTGTGTGTGTGTGTGTGTGTGTGTGTGTGTGTGTGCGTGCGTGCGTGCGTGCGTGCGTGCGTGCGTGTGTGTGCGTGCGTGTCTCTGTGTGTGTGTGTGTGTGTGTGTGCGGTTGCCTACTATACTGCTGGATTAATATTAGGAAGAGGGAAGAGATTCATTTCATTTTGATGGCTGTTCATCAGAGCCGTCTACGAACTCCCGGCAGTGTGAATAATGTGTGTGTGTGTTTCAGGGGGGATGGGTGAAGGCAGAGTGTGTGTGTGTGTGTGTGTGAGCAATGGTGTGACACAGGAAAGCTCCATAAATCCCAGTCATAATTTCGTCTCTACTTGGTGTGCAGTCCTGCTCCATAAAGGGGCCAAGCCAAGGGTGCTCTAAACGTCAGGGGAGCAACTGACTGATGAATCACCTCGCAAAGATTTCAGAAAACCCTGTTCCACACTGAATGATGAGACCAACAGCACTCAGAGGTTTTGTCCACAGCTCTGGGCACATTGCCACCGGGGGAGGGTTTACCGGGGAGGTCCACGTGCACATGATTGACTGGCAGTGTGGTCAGAGATTTGAAAAAGAAAAGTTCTTGGCTGTCTTTTCCAGGTGATGGAAGTTCCTAAATAAGACCTACAGTGGGTATAAAAATTATCCACACTCCAGAATGCCAAGTTTCTGTGATGTGAAAATATTTGAGAAAGATAAATCATGTCAGAACGTTTACCACCTTTATGTGACCTATAACATGAACAATTAAATAAAAAAATAAAAATTTGAGGGGGAAAAATATAAATGTTATAATAACCCGGTTGCATTTGTCTGCACACCATTAAACTAATACTTTGTTAAAGCATCTTTTGATTTCATTAAAGCACTCATTTTGGATTGGAGTCTATTATCATGGCACATCTTGACTTGGCAATATTTCCTCACTCTTCTCTGCAAAAGCGCTCCAAATCTGTCAGATTGCGAGGACATCTCCTGTGCACAGCATTCATTGAATCACCCCACATACGTTCAAATTGGATTCATGTCTGGGCTCTGGCTGGGCCATTCCAAAACGTTAATCTTCTTCTGGTGAAGCCATGCTTTGGTGGATTTGGATGTGTGCTTTGAGTCGTTGTTGTGCTGAAAGGTGAACTTCATCATCAGCTTTCTCTTGGAAGCCTGAAGGTTTTGTGCCAAAATTGCCTGGTATTTAGAACTGTTCATAATTCCCTCCACCCTGAATGCTGCCACCACCATGCTTAACTGTGGGTATGGTGTTCTTTGGGTGATGTGCAGTATGTTTTTTGCGCCATACATACCTTTCGGAGTTATGGCCAAAAAGTTGAACCATTGTTTCATCAGACCATAACACATTTGTTCACATGCTTTTGTTTTTACAAACTTCAGCCAGGCTTGGATGTTTTTCTTCAAAAGAAAAGGCTTCCGTCTTGCCACCCTAACCCATAGCCCATACATATGAAGAATACAGGAAATAGTTGTCACATGTAGCACACAGACAGTACTTGCCAGAAATTCCTGCTGCTCCTTTAATCTTGCTGTTGGCCTCTTGGCGCCTCCCTGACCAGTTTTCTTCTTGTATTTTCATACAATTTGGAGGGACGTCCAGTTCTTGGTAATGTCTCTGTCCCGTATTTTCTCCACTTTATGATGACTGTCTTCACTATGTTCCATGGTATATCTAATGCTTTGGAAATTATGTTGTACCTTTCTCCTGACTGATATCTATTAACAATGAGATTCTTCGAGACATGATTTATCTTTCTCTAGTTTTTTTGCATTACAAAAACCTTGCATTTTAACCGGGGTGTGTAACATTATATCTAGTGTAAATGACCTCCCTTTACCAAGTTTACCGAGTATGTTTTATTTAGGAACTTCCCAACTTAGGTGAATGCACCCAAAGAATTTTGACATCTTTGAGTTAGGTCAGCTAACCTGACAATGCAGGTTATTAACATTTGCATAACTCTGAACTTCTAGGTGTTTGTGATCCAGTGGTAGTTAGAACTGTACACACAATTTCAGCTGCTCATCCAAACCTGCACTCTGGGCATGTTAGTGTTCAGGTGGACCAATATAATACATAATACAGCCCATGGCTCTGCTACTATTAATCTGTTAAATGGTGATCATGTGTACTGTCTTTATAGATAGTTGTTTTATTCATATGTATTAAACATGGTTGTTTAATACATATGTCAGTCCTCCTTAGCTGTGCTCTCAGGTGGTCTTCTTGACCTTGGTCTGTCTTTGACGAGCAGGCATTCCAGGCTCATGCCATCTGTACAGTAGATTAGAGGACTGCCTGAAACTAGGACCTAGAACCACAGGTGGCCCATGACGAGCCGAAAGCCTGGCATGTTGGTTGAAGAAATGAAAATTCACAGTATAGTATAGTGCAATTCAGTCTGTTTTGTCATGGTGTATTTTACAGGGTAAGGGTGGCTGGATATTTATTGATATATTTAGCTCTGGGATTTAGCTCTTTTGGGTCTTCTGTGATAGATCCCCCTCCCCCTCCCCATCTCACTCTCTTCTAAAATAATCTTTGCCTCTGTATAGTCTGGGTGACGTATATTAAAATGTCCATTCTGGACATAGAGTCTGATCGCATGTAGCTTCCAATTGGCTTACTCATCCCTGCCATGTGCCCTATTGCTAATAATGTGTGTGTAAAGTACTGTATTTAGTAAATGCAATAAATAGTATAGTGACTTCTGAGAAGTGTGTCAGTAAAACTAGCTGATATAAAAAATTATGTCCAGCTCACTTTGAGTCAGTGGTTATTGTACTCTCTTTATGGCACTACATCATTACAACTTTGTCGAACAGTTATCTTTTTTATTTTTTCATTATTTGGTTGGTTTCAACTGTTTAGTTCTTGTGGTGCTCTGTGAATACAGTGCTGAATTCTGAACACATGGTCCCAATAGGGTCCAGAGTTTTGAATACTCTCCATTTTTTCTCCCTCTTTCTCCTCTCTTCATCTGTCTTTATCCATCTCTCTGCGTTTCTCTTGCCTTTCATTTCAATGTCCATTCTGTTTCTTATTATATTTGTATTGAAATAGCTTAATTGGGAAAACTTCCTTTACATTGCCAAAGCAATTGGAAAATACCAAATAAAAATAAGTAACAAAGTGGAAGGAACAATACATCAGAAATTACATTACACAGAGAAGTTTAAAAGCGTTTCAAACCTTATATCAGCTATCTACAGTGTAACAATATTCAAGTACAAATGAGAATAAATAGATAAATATTGGTTATGTTCACAGTGTTTTTTGCGGTTAACAGTTTGCCTGTTTCTTGTTGTAAACTAGCATCACATTGATTGCAGAATGCGGTACACGTATGTCATTGTCATCATTTGTGGTTCTGTGGGAATTATGTCTCTCTGTCACTCTCCATTTCCCACTATATCCTCTCTCCCTTCTCTCATTCTATGTTGCATCTACTCTTTGCTCTGACCCTCCAGTTCTGTTTAATGCTAGGGTGTGTGTTTGCATTTGAGTGTGCGCATGTGCGTGTGTGCGTGCGTGTGTGCGTGCGTGTGTGTGTGTGTGCTTGGTGTGTTACAAGAGAAAAGACAGCAGGGCTTTTTTTCAGTTAGATTGTTTGAGTTCAGGAGAGTTCTATCTAAACCATCTTTAGCGTCGCTATCAAACCCTGACAGTGAATATAATTGTTTCTGGGAAAGTCAACAGTTTGTAATTTTTACACAGAACAATGTGGATACTTTAACATGGGTGGTACAGCAAATGTATTATTTGAGGGGTGTGTTGAATGACCACAGGGTCGGGTCAGGTTCAGCCACCACTACATTCTTGCTCAGATGAAAGCTCGTCAGCTACACTGAGCAGTAATTTAAAATCATGCGTAAAGTGGATAATGATCTTTTATTTGTGTGAAACTCAAATGAGAGGGGGAGAAAAGCTGGACGTGGCGGTCCAGGGGCTTATCTGGCTGTGGTTGGCTGAGTAATTAAATCAAGAATGTCGGTGAAGTTCTCCTCAGCTCAGCACCTTGTCCTGCTTCTCTTCTAATCAGGCACCTATTAAACCTCTGATTGCGCATCCCATCTTTTAACTGCTACTCAGCTATTAACCAAGACCCAAAAGCCGTTCTCTGTGGCAACAGCTGAGGGGTGGGGAAGTTAATGTGATGCGTCAAAGAGGTGGACGGCATTCGACTCTGCTCAGGATGCAAAGCAATAAAGTACTAGAAAGGCAGGTATAGTTGAGGTATAGAACTGAAATATATAATCTGGGTAACACTTCATATTATTTTTGCACCTCTTGAGTGGACAGCTATTCAGGGAAATTTTTCTTTCAGCTCCATATTTATTCGCTTCATCCATCTGAACATTCTAACCAGGAGGACCTCCCCTGGTCCCAAAATAAAAAAGACCTGTTTTGGTGACTTTCTGGAGAAATAGAATTTATAGCATAATTTGGCTGCTATGGGCTTGTGTTAGAGGAGGAGTTGGTGTAGCTCAGTGGTAGAGTACATGCTTTGTATGTATGATGTCCTGGGTTCAATCCCCAGCTTCTCCCCAACCTTTATATAAAGGTTCAATCCAAGAAAAATTATGTTCCAGCTCAGATGGTGTTTTATAGCCAATATATTAGCATGGCTGAATTGGTATGCGTTCTTTTGGCCAGCCTACCATTAATAGCTTTTTACGTGAAACAGAGGTGATTTGAACTTCTCACTGTGGTGACGGTTTGTATGGTTTGTATGGTTTGTATGCATCATGCATAATTCGTTTTGCTATTAGTGTATATTAACATATTCTTGCAACATCTGCACGCAGTTTTTGCTTTTTCTGTTACCACCTTACCGCTTGGGAAAAGCCAAAATGTCGCCACACCTCTGATTTGATCGAGGATGGAGCATCCTCAACATCAACTCTTGCCGCCACCATGTTTGCTAATGTTTAACGGTACTACTTGGTTGAGTTGATGTTAAGCGAGGTCAAAGTATACTGCTTCTGCGCCACGGTTGTTAAAAATCTTTTAATCGTGACTCCTTTAACATCTCGATTGAATTCCCTGACATCCTCATGGGTGGCACATCTTAGTTAGATTATTGTTTTTAAAAATGTTTACAATTTGTAATTTCCACTTTATAATGTCAGACTTTGCACTGATAAAAATGTACCAACCCCTACAATGATTTACATACAAACTAGCAAATTCAGACTTGCTGTTTTCATATTAAAACTCGGGTCACATGGTTCAACACGGGAGAAGGGGAGAGAAGCCACATAGAGGTGGTATAGTTTCTGGAAGTTTCTGGATGATTCTCTGTGGTTGAATGGAAGAGGAATTCCTCCCTACAGGTGCATCCATCCATTCATTACAGCAATATTGACCTGTGAGATATTTATAGCTGTGACCTTAAGGTACTGACAGAAAGACAAGCTGTTTTTACGCTGTCCGTGGGGAAATATTGTAGTCAAAGCAGAAATACCAGCATGGTCTCCCTATAATCAAATTCAACACAGTTTTAACTTCTGCATTCTCACACTCGGTGGCACATGACCTCGATCAAGGAGAAGTGGGATCTCGCTTTCCCTCTCTCCCTCTCAATATTAACAATTCCAAGTCAGGGCCGGCTGACTGTGTACGTACCTTCTTAAGGAGTCAGACCACACTGCCTGAGTTTACAAGGTTATTCAGCCACAAGGGATTTTGTCTTGTCGTACCTCTTCATTATCCTGGCCACACAGCGTAAGGGTTTGTGTTCTGTCTTAACCCCCATGGTCATCATCATCATATTGATGGTTATGTTCTCTGCTAGGCACCTGTATCTCATGGTCTCGATGCTGTACATGGACTACAGCTCAGCATTCAATACAGTCATCCCATCTAGGCTGGTTACCAAACTCCATGACCTTGGGATCAGCCCCTCTGTAACTGGACTCTAGACTTCCTAACCAACAGTACTCAGTCTGTCACCCCTCCTCCACCCTGACTAGGGTTGCATGATATGGACAAAATATATTATATGTATATTCATTTTCGATATTCTTAAACATATGTAAAAATACAAAAGTTATGGGAAAACGCCTCAAAATAGAGAAATATATAAAAACAAAATCAAGTTCTTACAACACCATGGTTTATTTCAACTAACAGTCAAATTAGACTGGTACAAGATGAATAAATAAAGAGCATGTCTACAAATCAGGACATGTTGCACTGGTTGTACAGTATGAAACAATAAGTAATAAGAAATGATATCCGAAACAGGGCCCCTCAACACAGTTGTGGCCTTTAGAGGGCATGGGGCGGCCTTTCTGCACTGTTCATAAAGCTGCGGGACAGCTACTTGTGAGAAGTAGGGGTTTAATATCGTTTGTCGAGTTCATTCAGAAGCTTCCCGAAGCCTTTTTTCCACTGTGTAAATGGGTATCATATCTTTGGCCAAACAGTATGTGATAGCATTAGTGATTTCTTAATGTCTCTACGAGCTCTTATCATACTTAGTACCACTAGCAAAAGCACTCTAGCGATGTTTGTATAGCTAGCTCTGATGATTTACCTGCGACACGATTGGTGGATTTTCATAGAGGAAAATATGTTTCCTCTTGCCCGGTGTGTCACCATACTCCAAGTTTTACAGAGTACAACAGCTTGAGCGACATTAGTTGGCTTAAACTTTTCTTTAGCTTCTCTAACTCGCTTTTTCTCTCTTTGTCCGGCTATCTCTATCTAAACTCACGTTGTCGGAGTTCACTCATACGTCACGTGTAACGTTCCATAGGGTCTGTTCGTTTAGTGGACCCGTGCGCTCACACTTGCATGTGACAGGGCAACTGGCCAATGAAACATGATCATTATATAGTTTTCAAGTGGGCGCTTGAATCGAACACAACTAAGTCACAAAGCCAACCGACGCATCTCTCCACAAAATAAATGTTTAAATAAATATCGCACATCTTGCAACATTTTTTAAATTGATATTTCGCAACATGGTATCTCAATAACGGTGTTGAGTCGATATATCGTGCACCCCTGACCCTGAAAACCGGTGTCCCACAAGGCTGTGTGCTTAGCCCACTCTTGTACTCCCTCTTCACCTACGACTGCATACCTCTACACAGCTCTAATACCATCGTCAAGTTTGCAGATGATACCACAGTAGTTGGGACAACGATGAGGCAGCCTACAGAGAGGAGATCAAGCACCTAGTGGCTTGGTGTGCAGATGACAATGCTAAGAAAACCAAATAATTGATTGTGGATTTGAGGAAATCAAAAAGCTCTGTACTGTCCAATAAAATTGAATCTAATCAAATCTAATGGTCTGTCCTCTCTTTCTGTCAACAGCACCGGTCATCCTGAATGAGCTAAACTGGACCCAGTCTTTGGAGAAAGTGTTTATTGATAACCGCCGGGAGGACAGCTCTCTACGCTGGCAGGTGTTCGGCAGCGCCACAGGGGTCACGAGGTACTACCCAGGTACGTCCAGTATAAAACGGTGCATTCTGATAAACGTACTGTTGAGGTAAAGGACACTTAAAAACATGATTGAACTCCCCTTTTTAGCTGCTCCCTGGAGCAGTACCCAGAATAAGATTGACCTGTATGATGTCCGCAGACGACCATGGTAAGGACTGTTTTATTCATCTTTCATACAAATCCCCACAGGATATTATGCTTTAGAGGCCAGACAGGTTTAGTACTTTAAAAAACCAACAGGATATTATGCTTTAGAGGCCAGACAGGTCTCATACTGTAGAGGACATACTGTAGAGGAGATACAGGGTTTCATACTGTAGAGAACCAACAGGGTTTCATACTGTAGAGAACCAACAGGGTTTCATACTGTAGAGAACCAACAGGGTTTCATACTGTAGAGAACCAACAGGGTTTCATACTGTAGAGAACCAACAGGGTTTCATACTGGACCAACAGGGTTTCATACTGTAGAGAACCAACAGGGTTTCATACTGTAGGGAAACCAACTGGGTTTCATACTGTAGAGTACCAACTGGGTTTCTTACTGTAGAGAACCAACAGGGTTTCATACTGTAGAGTACCAACAGGGTTTCATACTGGACCAACAGGGTTTCTTACTGTAGAGGACCAACAGGGGTTTATATTATTTATAATAATATAATATATTTTGCATGTTTAGAACCATCTGTTTTTATTGTGATGTGAACTTTGATGTAGCCAATCCTATAGTGTGTTCCTGCATGCTTTGATTTGCTAATAAGATAAGTTGTCGCTCCCAGAGCTTAATTATTATCTAACCACTATTCATCTCAGAGAATAAATTCTCTTCAACTACAGGAACAGCAGCCAAGTGGCAAATAAGATATGGAGTAAAATAATTGCTGCTGTGTGTTATTAACTGTTCACCTGCAATTTGGCTTGTGACTCCCGAATGTGTGTCAGAGCTCTGCAAAGGTCAGAGACTCACAAAGGCAAGAACCCCCACCTTCTCCTCCATCCTTTTATCCTGTCTCTCTCAACTTGTCACTGTCAATTCAGCTCTGTGGCAGAGCTGCCTGTTGCTTGGTTACAGATTAAAGCACAATTGACACAGTCATGACAGCCATGGCGATTAGAGTTGAGGGTGGCTCTGTCTGCCTGCCTGCCTGCCTGCCTGTCTGTCTGTCTGTCTGTCTGTTCATCCCTACGACTGTTTCAGGTCAGATGTTGAATGGACAGAAGATGTACCTTGAGACAAATAGCCAACAATGCTCTCGTATACATTACCATATACAATTTGGGCTTATTTAGAAATATATAAAAATTAATAGGACACATAGTAAATTACAAAGTTAGAAATAATAATTTTTTATTTAAATAATATTTGTGTCCTTCAAATGTTTTGTTAAAGAGTCATCCATTGGGAGCAATTACATCCTTGAAGAGATTTTGTCAATTTCACCCTGTGCTTTCTGGAGCACTTCCCACAAGTTTGATTGGCTTAATGTTCACCGCATACATACTATATGGTCAAGCTGCTCCCACAACAGCTTAACAGCATTGAGATCTGGTGCCTGTGTTGGCCACTATAATATATACAGAACACCAGCTTGACTGCTTCTTTCCTAAACAGTCCCTGTATAATTTAGAGCTGTGTATTGGGTCATTGTCCGGTTGCAAGAGAAAATTGGCTCCGATCAAGCACCATCCACAGGTTATGGCATTCCGTTGCAAAATGGTGTTATTACCTTACAATAAAAGAGCGAAACCAAAAAGTTAAAGCATGGCAAATGAACATAGATGGCCTAAAAGTGTACACTATCATGTAATAAGTGCACATAGATATGTGCCTTTATAGTACAATTTTACCACAATATTTATTTTAAATTAAACCAAAAAGTTTCAATGTTTTAGAAAATATTGACAGGAAAGTTAATTAATTGTAACCAAAAATGACATTTCTGCCTGGTTTTTCAATGGTAATCAATCAAGTTATATAGCCTAACCAACCTTTGCATCCGTTTGTACATTTATAATGCTATAATTGCTATATCTCATCTCTCATGAGATGAGATGAGATAATTGCTATAATTGCTATTGATAATCGCTGATACATAAACATCATTAAGTTTAGAAAATATAATGCATGTGTTGCTTCCTAGTCCTAATCAACTTGCACTGTGTAAAACACTATTGGTAGGCCTACAGAAAAAGCAGCACAATCCAATGACCAAAGCACTGGCAATGTAATTTACCACCAGTGACATTGACTAAAAACAAATAGATGTGCATATAAAAAAATAGTTTGACAGACAAG
The DNA here is from genome assembly GCA_029465975.1 of Dallia pectoralis. Taxonomy (NCBI): domain Eukaryota; kingdom Metazoa; phylum Chordata; class Actinopteri; order Esociformes; family Umbridae; genus Dallia; species Dallia pectoralis. The sequence goes on from CM055744.1 coordinate 796,009, forward strand.
AGCATAGCTGTACTAGCACTAATTCATCTTAGCTACATGAAATTGCTTGGGCAGTTCATTGATCAGTAGTTATAAAGATTGCCATTGTCTTTGCATTTATGAGGTAGTGGCATAAATATTTTCTTACTTTGTGTCTGTAGGTAACAATACCTATTAAACAGAGATAATTGCTGTAAAGAAAATATTTGGTTTTTAGTTTGAGTTTTGATAATGCATTATGAAATAAAGATAATAGATTATTTTATGGGCTGGTAGTGTCCATTACTGCATTACTGCAGCGTCCATCTTTTAAGAATGTCATTCAATAAATAATTCACAATGATTTTTTAAATTAATGTATTACTTTGTATTTTATTACTTCATTATTTTATTAAAGTCATCTCATCTCTGATTATATTTCCAGCCCTTAACCAGATCGCCATGCAATGTAAGGTCTACTCAACTGAATTCTAGCTAGATAGTAGTGGAGGCACAAGTGACATGTTTTAACATCACAAGTTGTTGTTATTTCATTGTATTGAAATGTATGTTGGTGTAACTTCAGTGTAATATGTGTTATAAGTGGCTTAGACTTCTGCAATGCAGCGTGTCTAGGAATTATCTAAAGGTCACCTTGGACAGCCAAACAATTATGAGTGTGGGGGGGGGGCGTATAGAGCCCGTACACTGATTCCGTAGTAGTACCCCAACTTCCTGGAAGGTGTGTATGCCATGTGTGTGCTGGGCTCAGCTCCAGCGTTACCCCACTGCGTCAAAATGAAGATGTAACAAGGCTCTTGACAGACTAATTAGTTAAACACCCCGGGAACAAGTATCTATCTGGCCCACCTGGGCTAATGCACGGTACCCGTAGCAGGACACCCCTGCTAGTTGGGTCATTTGCGTAAACACCTAGCTACAGCGCACCGCCAACCAGTTAAAGGGAGGAACACAACGTCAGGGTTTTCCATTTAATTCCATCTGTTCCAACCACTGTACAACAAGCCACAGCAAGGGAAGGAGTAAGGATCTGCAGAGGGTTAAGAGACCGGGGTAGACAGGGGTGAATATGTTCTACTGGAGAACAGAGGGTTAAGAGACCGGGGTAGACAGGGGTGAATATGTTCTACTGGAGAACAGAGGGTTAAGAGACCGGGGTAGACAGGGGTGAATATGTTCTACTGGAGAACAGAGGGTTAAGAGACCGGGTAGACAGGGGTGAATATGTTCTACTGGAGAACAGAGGGTTAAGTGACCGGGTAGACAGGGGTGAATATGTTCTACTGGAGAACAGAGGGTTAAGAGACCGGGGTAGACAGGGGTGAATATGTTCTACTGGAGAACAGAGGGTTAAGAGACCGGGTAGACAGGGGTGAATATGTTCTACTGGAGAACAGAGGGTCACTTAACCCTCTGTTCTCCAGTAGAACAGAGGGTCACTTAACCCTCTGTTCTACTGGAGAACAGAGGGTTAAGTGACCGGGTAGACAGGGGTGAATATGTTCTACTGGAGAACAGAGTCTCTTAACCCTCTGTTCTCCAGTAGAACATATTCACCCCTGTCTACTGGAGAACAGAGTCTCTTAACCCTCTGTTCTCCAGTAGACAGGGGTGAATATGTTCTACTGGAGAACAGAGGGTTAAGAGACCGGGTAGACAGGGGTGAATATGTTCTACTGGAGAACAGAGGGTTAAGAGACCGGGTAGACAGGGGTGAATATGTTCTACTGGAGAACAGAGGGTTAAGTGACCGGGTAGACAGGGGTGAATATGTTCTACTGGAGAACAGAGGGTTAAGAGACCGGGTAGACAGGGGTGAATATGTTCTACTGGAGAACAGAGGGTTAAGTGACCGGGTAGACAGGGGTGAATATGTTCTACTGGAGAACAGAGGGTTAAGAGACCGGGTAGACAGGGGTGAATATGTTCTACTGGAGAACAGAGGGTTAAGAGACCGGGTAGACAGGGGTGAATATGTTCTACTGGAGAACAGAGGGTTAAGAATAGACAGGGGTGAATATGTTCTACTGGAGAACAGAGGGTTAAGTGACCGGGTAGACAGGGGTGAATATGTTCTACTGGAGAACAGAGGGTTAAGTGACCGGGTAGACAGGGGTGAATATGTTCTACTGGAGAACAGAGGGTTAAGTGACCAGGTAGACAGGGGTGAATATGTTCTACTGGAGAGCAGAGGGTTAAGTGACCGGGTAGACAGGGGTGAATATGTTCTACTGGAGAGGGTTAAGTGACCGGGGTAGACAGGGGTGAATATGTTCTACTGGAGAACAGAGGGTTAAGAGACCAGGGTAGACAGGGGTGAATATGTTCTACTGGAGAACAGAGGGTTAATAGACCGGGTAGACAGGGGTGAATATGTTCTACTGGAGAACAGAGGGTAAAGAGACCGGGTAGACAGGGGTGAATATGTTCTACTGGAGAGGGCTAAGTGACCGGGGTAGACAGGGGTGAATATGTTCTACTGGAGAACAGAGGGTTAATAGACCGGGTAGACAGGGGTGAATATGTTCTACTGGACAGGAGAGGGTTAAGAGACCGGGGCAGACAAGGGTGAATATGTTCTACTGGAGAACAGAGGGTTAAGAGACCAGGGTAGACAGGGGTGAATATGTTCTACTGGAGAACAGAGGGTTAAGAGACCAGGGTAGACAGGGGTGAATATGTTCTACTGGAGAACAGAGGGTTAAGAGACCAGGGTAGACAGGGGTGAATATGTTCTTCTGGAGAACAGAGGGTTAATAGACCGGGTAGACAGGGGTGAATATGTTCTGCTCAGCGTCGCCTCCTGGTTGTCTGTGATTGTCACTGTCTTTTCTCCTCTGCTTCTTTTCTCCGCCTGTTGGTCCTCTGACTCTCCCTCGGTCCCACCCAGAAAGCTCTTGTCCTGTTGCCTAGCAACCTGTGGTAATGGCGCATTTGAGCGGTGGGGTCGTGGCGGGGAGTGCCATGATGTACCAGGTCAAGCTTGTGCAATCGACGGTCTAACACGCTGTCGCTGGCCGTGATGCTCTCTGCAGGGGTCAGCCATTTGTAGGCGGATGTGGGTGGTGCTAAAAGACAGCCCACTGGGATGAGTAAGCCAATCACCTTCGTGTTAGCTGATATCAATACATACATGTATTTTATGAGAGGAAATGTGTTCCGCGAGGGGAACTTAAAGGAAGCACTGCATGCACAGTTTGACCTCAAACATTTACGAGACTACATTTTAGCCTGGATAACCTTTCAATGTGCCAACTGGGGACGTCCTGTGTGTGTGTGGAGTCGTTTGAGGAAAATCTGGTTATGTGATTTGCTGAGAATGCTCCGTGACTCCACCCACCGGGTTCCTCCATCTAGCCATCTGCCTGCTGTGCTCCCATTGAACTACTTTAATGGTTTGGTCCACATGTGTGAAATCCCTTTATTTTATTATTTTATTTAGTCAATTATAATGTCAATTTAGGTGTTTCAAAGGGTTTCAGAAATAGAAAGAAAGAAAAAATGGAATGGAAAAGCATGTGTGTGTGAGAGAATGATATAAATTCAGAGACAGGCAGGAGTTCTGTTAGCCAAGCGTTGCAGAGATCCCATTACCTTCCAGACTCACTGCCCCATGCAGGGCCATAACAGATATAGATTTCTCTGAAAAGTCAATCTACTTCTCTGTAAATATTTTGGCTTCTGGTCAATATCGGCCAGGAGCTGAACCTCACCAAATGCCATGGCCCAAAAGCCTGTATGTCTGGGGCTTTCCTTTATCCTGGTCTATTCTACAGTGGGACTTCTTTAACTTATTTAATTTCGTTTAATTCCCCATGGAGTCTTTATAACTTTTTTTGAAATCATCAGTGTTTATTTATAAAGACAACTGGAAATATAGTGTATAGGTTATTATTTGTTTATCAGGGCTGCCTCTGTGGTACTATCTATTCTGAAGATAGTTGTCAGTATTTTCATATGCAGCCCTGATTGGCAAATAGCATAGACCCATGTGTGTTATAATCATATCAGATTGTAATGTTTTAATATATTCCAAAGATTCCCTCTCAACTAAACTATTATTATGGGCATGCATTTTTTATAAACAACTCTTACATTTAAACGTATATTATTTTTGGTGGTTATGTTGACCGTAGGTTGATAATATACAGGAAATCTAATAAACAGAAAAATCTAGTTTTTAACAGAACTGTCTATTTCATCAGTGTTATTTTTTTCACTCGGTGGACTTCAATTCAAAATGATGTTGTACTAAACCATAGAAGTGTGTTTACTGTTGCTGTGAGGGAATGTGAAAAGGGCTATGAGGAAAATTAACAAATGCCTGTTTGCTTTTGGAAGGCAACCCTGTATTTTGGTTCAGCTATGTAGTTAAATATTAAAACTGTTTGCGTTATGTTGTATGCCACAGTAGATATGGGGAGTGTGAGAGTCAAATGGAAGCAGGCTCATTTCGTTTGACAACACTGTCCAGAGATTATTATGACTGTGCAATGTGTTTGACCTCATTTTAAAAAGTGAATATACCCTTTGTCTTCTTTGCAAAATTTTGTTAACTTTGCAAATTCTTTGCATTTTCTCAAACAGTTTGAGGTAGTCACCTGGAATGCATTTCAATTAAGGAAAGTGTTGAATTTATTTTCTTCATATAGGTTTTAGCCAATCAGTGCTGTTTGCCAGTGGAGTAAGTACACAGAAACGTCACTGTTTATAGGACATTGTTTTTATAGTTTTGTTATAGTTTGACTGGTGGAAATGTTTCCTTTGGCATGATGAATGTTTTGATTCAGTGTATTTGTGAGAATAAGACTTGGTGGATTTAGGCACATGCAACTAGTTCTGCAGCAATGCGCTATCATGTGTGTATATATGTGTACTTCAGAGATACCGTTTAAATGTTTGAATTAGGATCTGGTCCTGTTGTTTCCTGATTTTATACATTCAACATAGCACATGCATTATATATAATATCTCGTACTACAAGCCTAACCTGAAATATGTAAATGTTGGTCAGGATATAAACCCACTCAAATAATCAACAAAGCTTCCAATAAATATAAGGCAGACAACATCTCGTTCTCCTGCAGGCTCTCTGGGCCACATGCTTCCTATATTTCTATCTTAATTTAATCTCCATTCACCAGCCAAAACGACTGCGTTAAGAGAGCAGCGCTCCATAAAATAATAAGCCGATCATGACAACCCCCCCCTCCTTAATATTCCTGCATTCATACGATGTATTTACAAAACACCCAGAGATACATAAACTTAACGAATACAGCATCTATATGCAGTGCAATATGTGCATTCTGAATTTTTTAAAACCAGTATCGAATTCTGATGTTTATTAGAAACACGGCACATCGATTCACATGCATATATAGGTACATATATAGGTACCCGCTCAGATACGCCTGCACGCCATACTAGCATATATAGGTTCCCGCTCAGATACGCCTGCACGCCATACTAGCATATGTAGGTACCCGCTCAGATACGCCTGCACGCCATACTAGCATATATAGGTACCCGCTCAGATACGCCTGCACGCCATACTAGCATATATAGGTACCCACTCAGATACGCCTGTACATCATACTAGCATATATAGGTACCCGCTCAGATACGTCTGCACGCCATACTAGCATATATAGGTACCTGCTCAGATACGCCTGCACGCCATACTAGCATATCTAGGTACCCACTCAGATACGCCTGCACGCCATACTAGCATATATAGGTACCCGCTCAGATACGCCTGCACGCCATACTAGCATATATAGGTACCCGCTCAGATACGCCTGCACGCCATACTAGCATATCTAGGTACCCGCTCAGATACGCCTGCACGCCATACTAGCATATATAGGTACCCGCTCAGATACGCTTGCACGCCATACTAGCATATATAGTTACCTGCTCAGATACGCCTGCACGCCATACTAGCATATATAGGTACCTGCTCAGATACGTCTGCGCGCCATACTAGCATATATAGGTACCTGCTCAGATACGTCTGCACGCCATACTAGCATATATAGTTACCCGCTCAGATACGCCTGCACGCCATACTAGCATATATAGTTACCCGCTCAGATACGCCTGCACGCCATACTAGCATATATAGGTACCCGCTCAGATACGTCTGCACGCCATACTAGCATATATAGGTACCCGCTCAGATACGTCTGCATGCCATACTAGCATATATAGGTACCTGCTCAGATACGCCTGCACGCCATACTAGCTCCCTGGGATATTTCATGTGTGGTGTTTTATCATTGTGTGTTATGTAGATGGATAATTGGCCCCTCCCCCACCCCAAATATACACGGAGCACTCAGGGAAAACAGGTCAGGGTGCATAAACTCTATCTCCTGGGAGTGTTAGCCTCCAGGCACGGTTAATCTATTGATTTTACACCGCTGCTCTCTGATAAAACTATTTCATGAATTCCAATGAGAGTCTTTTAGCGGGCTGCCGTACAGAGACCTAAAGACAATCACTGCCACCTGGTAATATCGTCATTGTGTTTCACTGGTCGCGTAATGTGTTGTTTAGAGTCTGGGGAGGAGCGTCTCTCAGTTTTAATCTGTTCTCGTTTAGCTCCGCAGCCTCCCTACGCTGCCTTGAGACAAATGAATGATTTGTCGTTAAGGACTGGGGTGTTATTACTTGATTTCCATGAAAAACCGTGGGAGAGGTTTCGGCGGGGAGGTGTACCTGGTAGGGGTGGCGGGAGGCGTGGTTGCTAATGGCCATATCGCTAATGGCGAATGGTGCTGTCAGAACGGGCCCGTGGACAGGGGCTGGCGGGGACAGGCAAGATGCCGGACTCAGTTCAGCACCAGCCAGGTCCATCTGCTTGTCACCTGGCCTTGGCACGCGGGATACTGGGTAATGACGGGAAGAATGGCATCAGCAGTCAGGAGCCCAGAGGTAATTACAGACTGGAACCCATGCAGAAACAACACATCTGGATCCACTGGGCCAGTGTGGAAGAACACCACAGAGCAGAGGCATATCAGCCTGGATCCATGATGGTGTATCTGTCATACGGGGAAATGGCTCCACGTCAGTCTAGAGATTGGAGCGAAAAAATCTATCCGCTCAACTATTTTCACCCCCCTCTTGATTTAATGCAGAAAAAAAGACAATTCACTTTTACGAATGGAAAGACACACAGAGAGAGCGAGGCAGAAGGAGCAGGACAATCTAAGGAAATATCCGCCATGGCAGCACTATAACTTCTGTCGCAAGTGAGCCCCCTTCAGCGTCGTACACTCTTCATCTTCTTTTAAACTCCCCTCAAAGCTCCGGAGAGATAGTCTCTCTAGGAGTCACACGTTGTTCCCCCTGAGACATATGATATGGGCATTGGACTGTGTGATCTCAATGTGGGACAGCTGAGGTTGATTCAGTAATAGAAGTCTGCTGTGCTTCGTCATTAACATTTCGCCCATGAATAGCGTCACCCGCATTAAAGCATGGGAGTCCACTGTGAGAATGAGAAAAGTTGGATGATTTAATGGAAGCCTCCAGCCACTCAGCCGGCACCACTCAGGTTTGAGGTCTTTAAATGGCCCCTGCCTCTGACCGGGTTTTGGTGCATCGATGACCACTTTTACAACTCCATTTCACCACAGAATGAAGCTATCATCGCGTGCAGTCTCTCTTCCCTTCTTCACCCCCTCCCCCCTCTCTCCCCACACACTGCTCTCTTAAATTAAGATTTGTGTAATTAAATTGATAAAAGTCATGCCAATACGCTTCGTGGGTCCGGACCCTTATTCAGAATGCCACACAGCTGTGGAGAGTTGCCCAAGTTCTACCTTTGATGTGGCGTTCTCTATTATCGAAAATAATTGGATTTCCCCCCTCCTCGCCCCGACACACTTGTGCCGGTTCTGGGCATGCTCAGTTAATCGACCTCTCAAGTGTCTGCATGCATCAGTGCTGGTGCCAGCCCACCTGTGTTCCTCTTCGTGTGGTTTTAGAAGGGCATGAGGAAGAGGAAGGTCCTGGTTGTGATTGAAGGCCAGGACACAGTGGCGGAACTTAGTTCAGGGGTCATAGATGTGGCGAGGTGCCTGGAAGTAAAGTCAGGGTCTAGGGCTTGTGGGAACAGGAAACAGCCGGCCCAGAGGGTCTCACTTCCTCTCTACATCTCTGCCGTCTTGGCCCGGATCACTAGAGCAAAAGCAACTGGCCCGCTTTCACACGCGGTGGAACCGCCGATAATCGACAGGAAGAGACCCCTGGTAATTGGTCGGGTTCTACTTCAAGATGCCCGCCAACCACTCTGCCTTCTCTGCACGTTCCTCAGATTGTCAACCCCCCTCCTCTCCAATGACCGCCTGCACCCAACCCTCCGGCAAACTATGGAGGTCTATAATGTTACATCAATCTCTGCTCCATTTGCGTCAGGTGTAATGTGATTTTAATTGCTGTTGGAAGGGAATGAGTGCCTTATGATTTGCCTCTATACTGTATGTCAGCCTCTATCAGCGATGGACAGACATTTGTATTCTCGAGCAGAAAACAAAAAACATGTCAATGTACTTCAGACCACCTGTAGTGAAATGTAATACATAATTTTGGTTGGTGTTTTATTATCATTTAGAATATAAAATAGATTTTCAGAAACACTAAAACCGGGATATCACAGTGTCTAGCTTCTCGTTTATTCTGTTCCGCCAGAGACCCGCCTTCAACCTTCGCTGACAAACACACATACCAAGCACACACCAACCCATCTACCTACGCACAAAACACCAATTTTGTTGTTTTTCCCTTTAACCTGACCGCCAAAGCTAAATGTCATTTTCCTCAGACAACCTGCAAAATGTCCCCACACGGTCATAATTTTCTTTGCCACAAATATACTGAATCGTAAACACATAAACACAAATCCTTTCTTCAAGCCTGCAAGTCCTGTTTACATATGAGTAAAATATGTTAAATGCAAGAATACCTATGGCTACATGACATTGTTGCCTCTGACCACTGACCCAGAGAAGTATCTCGCTAACTACTTCGCCTTCATTTCACTTATTAAGGCTTGGCATTTGACACTTACAGCCATATCGGCTCTATTTTGGAGGTAGCACGGCAACTGTGGCTTGATGTTGCTAAGCAGCTTGTGTCTCTGGCTGACAATAGGACCGGTGGAGTAAATCATTTGTTTGACGTTGGCTGTTTTCCAACTCAGCCTGGAAGAACTCTCGGACTAAAAATAAATGTACCAGTCAAAGGTTTGGATATAGCTACTCATTCAGTTGAATGGGTAAATGTATTGAACCTCTTGACTGGTACTTTATACAACAGCTAAGACAATACACAAGACTAAGAATATCCATTGTACATAATCAAACATTCAGGTTGCTCACCACAGCTTTACTCTATGCAAACAAAGCTTTACCGGTATTCATCTGAGCTAAACCTGGAGCCCATTCAAGCTTTCCTAAACCAGTTCCAACAAAGCTTCCAATCCATTTAGACACAGCTCTTTCAGGCTTAGAGTGCATTTTAGAACGTGTACTCTGACCTGCTCGTAAGACTTTAATAAGCTTATTATAACCTGGAATACAGATTGAATCTTGCAGTTCATTATGGCACAGCTAGGAACTAGACGATTTGTTGAAATCTTCTTTGTTTTTTTAACAGGTACATCCAAGGGGCATCATCTCCCAAGGACATGGTCATCATTGTGGATGTGTGAGTATCTACACGTTTACTGATTGCTTTACGGTTAATATTTGGAGCAGTTGGTATCTCAGTGGTATCTGCATGCTTTGTGTGTATGATGTCCTGGGTTCAATCCCCAGCTTCTCCCCAGGTCGCCGTTGCAAATGAGAATTTGTTCTACCTGGTTAAATAAAGGTTAAATTAAAAAAAAATGATTTGATGAGAATCTTGATTTCACCCTACGATCATGTTTATCTCCGCTGTCCTCTCGCTAACATGCACGTGCTACTGAGGTACAATGCTAAGATTAGCGTTTTGAATGCACACTGGGACACGGAATGACTGTGGTGCTTGTATGTCATCATTTACATCTTCAACAGCCAAGGGTTTGTACTGTCTGGAGGGGTTTTAGGATTGGGGATGTTTAGATACGGCTCACCGCTCACTCTTGATTAGTATTCTGTGTTGTGGCGTTCTTTCTGCAGGAGTGGTAGTGTCAGCGGACTCACTCTTAAGCTGATGAAGAACTCTGTGGTCAAGATGCTGGACACTCTGTCCGATGACGACTACGTGAACGTGGCCAGAGTGAGTGTCCTCCCTGAGAACGCAGTGACTCTTCTGTTTCTGGATTAGGTTCACTGTGACTCCATCCTAACAGACACAAAATGACCATCCTTACAATCCTGGACTATGGCCAAAGTTTACCGGCTTGACAATAAAAGTTGTCTATTTAATTAGATGTGACCTCCCACGCCAACATACTCTGCTTCGTCAGCCCTTTCAACACTTATAACTGTGACCTATGCATTTTGATTAACACGCCTCAAATGCTTTTTTTCCGCTGGGTCGTCATGGGAACTAGATGCTCAACTGACCTGGTTAAATAACAGGTTAATACAATAAATGGAAGGACTGTTCTATGATCAATATGAGATAAGAATGTCTAAACATGGTTGTAAATTAACCGTATACATAATGTTTCAGACAGGACCTCATTACGTACTTGGTTGTAGTTGCATCATTTTGCTAAAAAAACTTAACATTTGTAAAGATCTGTAAAATGTGATCATACAGTGATAAATACATCCAGTCTCTCCTCTGCTGACTTATTGCATATATTGGTTTTAATTAGGTGAAGGATGCAATCTCACTCAGTTTTTATGAATGCATGCAAGAAAACCACACACACACACACACATTGGTTGGGTCGCCCTGTTTGGAGACTTGGGGTAGGTAATCCTCAATAATCCACTGCTCTTAGTCAGTGTAAATCCCAGCTCTAAGCGTAGTAATATGGAACAAGGCTGATTTTCAGTCTGAAGAAAGAATGACATATCTTAATTTGATCAGAAGGAAAATAATAGAGGAAATCGTGACGTGGATTATGAAATGGAAGAGACTTTTCTGTTAAGAGTTTTAAAAACATTTACCAGAGCAAATGAAGCTGTTTCTCAGTTGAGATGTCGCAATCACAGGTGACTAAGAAATCAGTTAATTTCCCCAGAGCCAATCAGTGTGATTTAGTGAATGTGATCTCTGTGATATTGTATAGGTTAGACTCATAACATTGATATCCAATATCAGACATGTAGTATGCTCTTATTATAGCACGGGGTAATGCTGCTGTTTGTGTGTGGCAATTGGTCTCCCTATAAAAGACATCAACCATAATAATGTCCCATATTAGGTGGTTATTCTAGTCCTGTGCAATTTCATTCGTCAAATATTCCCATTGTTCTATCATTAAAAATATATAAATATAACTGTTGACAAACCAGTTTCATTACATAAATAACAGACACATTACATTTGATTACATACATTTGACACTTTGTTATTTTTATCTGTGACTTTTTGTTGTTTTTCTGAATACTATACTTCCGATAGTTGTTCTTTTTTGCAGATAATAAATAGAAATCTAACTACACAAAGGCAAGAAGAAATGACTGCTTTGCGTGCACCCAAATGTTTCACCTATGTTATGCTATCAGTCGGTCTTGAAAATGTCAACAGATTTTAGAGTTGACCTTCAACAAGAAAGGCCATTAAAAATGACATTACAGACATTGCTGTTCAATGCTTAGCACACACAGACACACTCTCTTTCATTCTGTATAATGCAGACATGCCCATTCGCACACACAAAGGTACACACACACACACGAGTCCAGGACTAATTGTAATTTTGCCATGGAGATGAGATGTTGGCTGAATTGATATTTTGGTGGGTAGGTGTTGTTGTTCTAGTTTTGCATTGGTATTCCAGGTGCACCTGTTCTTTATGTGGAGCGATGGAATTATCAAAGTTTATTGCCACAGAGCTGCTCACAGCTGCAAATTCCCCCTCCCTGTCCTCACACACACACACACGCACACACACACACACACACGCACACACACACGCACACACACACACACACACACTACAGTTGGAGTGGCCTTCAATGCCAGCGACTGAGCGGCATGGTCAAAGCCAGGCAAGTTTAATTCACAACTCCTCACTTCTGTCTGTCTTCTTTTTCTCTCGCAGTTTAGCGAGAAGGCTGAGGCTGTGGTCCCCTGCTTTAAGACCTTGGTCCAGGCCAACAAGAGAAACAAGAACATCTTCAAAGAGTCCATCATGAACATGCACGCGAAAGGGACCACCGACTACAAGTCTGGCTTCCAGTTCGCCTTCGAACAGCTGCTGAATGTAAGCGAGTTAGTCAGATGCAGCAGGGTGTATGTTAGGGCGTTCGGTTAGTTCAGGTCTTCACCAATGACGCTGGCACAAGTTGCTCATGTTCTATGCGACCGCCATCAGAATGTGTACAACAGAAGTATTATAGCTCTGTCTGAATGGAGCCCACATGGGACACTGTTCAGTCGGTCTTATTAAGAGCCGAACTGTGAAATGGTGGCACTGGTTCGGTACCACCAGGTGTCGGTCCGTCCCCCTCTATGTGCTGGTCTGGTACTAGCAGGTGTCGGTCCGTCCCCCTCTATGTGCTGGTCTGGTTCGGTACCAGCAGGTGTCGGTCCGTCCCCCTCTATGTGCTGGTCTGGTTCGGTACCACCAGGTGTCGGTCCGTCCCCCTCTATGTGCTGGTCTGGTTCGGTACCACCAGGTGTCGGTCCGTCCCCCTCTATGTGCTGGTCTGGTACCAGCAGGTGTCGCTCCGTCCCCCTCTATGTGCTGGTCTGGTCCGTCCCCCTCTATGTGCTGGTCTGGTCCGTCCCCCTCTATGTGCTGGTCTGGTCCGTTCCCCTCTATGTGCTGGTCTGGTCCGTCCCCCTCTATGTGCTGGTCTGGTCCGTTCCCCTCTATGTGCTGGCCTGGCTCACACCACCACTTGACTCTGTGTGCCTCTGTATAGTCTAGGTGGCTGCTGCTCTAATGGGTTCTGATGGGCTGATGGATGACAGAAAGCATCAGCCGCAGACACTTGGTATTCCTGGGGTGGGCCGGGGGCCTGGAGACAACAGCCTAGACTAGGCTGAACCTGATGCCCCCCACCCACCCCACCCTCATCCAGCAGATTGAGAAATAAGAGTGCCTTTTAATCAGTGTCTGCCACGCGCTCCCTGTGATTGGTGGGAGAAGCACAATAAAAAATGTGTAATCGTAGCAATATTATTTATCTTTATTAGAGTCTTGTCAGAGTGATGTGCTGCCATGCCGCATATCAATGGCAGCTGTCTGGGGGGGGGTCCTACGCCTAGAAGCCAATCTGTATCCTGTGCATTGCCTTCACCTGCTAAATATATTACCCTGCACACAGAGACATGTCCACTTCAGGGGGAATCATTGTGAGCTCTGCTCGCAGCTATCAGGGAAAAACCAAAGCCACAGTTGTTCGAAGGCGAACTGGAAGACAGACTTGTCCTTTGCTCATGCGCTTCTCTGACCCTTGATGAACCAAACTACGGGCGTGTGATTTCCTGGAAGGAGAGGCAATACCTCACCATGTGTTCAGAGGCAATACCTCACCATGTGTTCAGAGGCAATACCTCACCGTGTGTTCAGAGCCAATACCTCACCATGTGTTCAGAGGCAATACCTCACCATGTGTTCAGAGGCAATACCTCACCGTGTGTTCAGAGCCAATACCTCACCATGTGTTCAGAGGCAATACCTCACCATGTGTTCAGAGGCAATACCTCACCATGTGTTCATGTGGGATTTGAACCTCCTGTTTCCCTTCCTTCTTCGGCACTAATCAGACTCTATATCCTCTGTATCTCTGTATCCATCTCTGTATCCATCTCTGTATCCATCTCTACTTATCCATCTCTGTATCTCTGTATCCATCTCTGTATCTCTGTACCATCTCTCTATCCCATCTCTGTATCCCTTCTCTCTGTCCGTTTCCCAGGATACCGGTGCCCCCAGGGCGGGCTGCAATAAGATGATAATGATGTTTACTGACGGGGGGGAGGATCGTGCTCAGGACATCTTTGAGAAGTACAACTGGCCCAACAAAACTGTGAGTCATTCACAGCCAATAAACAATGATCGATTCATCAACCCTTGTCTTTCAGTGAATCAGTCGGTCTGGTCCATGAGCTGTTCCACCAGCCAGCATTCACACTTCTCTCTCCCATTATTATCTCTAATAAATATTTATTTTTATCACATAATTGTGTTTCTCAACAGCAAGATGACTGCAAACATGTCCATCCTTTTCTTCAGTTCAACCACATTGCTTTCTCTCTCTCTCTTCATCTCTCTCTCTTCCTCTCCCTATCATCTCAATGTTTCTGTCTCTTGTCTTTTGTTGCTTCTGGTGTTAACAGCTCTGACCTGCTGACTAATTAGCCACTTTATCATCTGAGACCATGAAATTACAGCCAGACATGCGCTCCCTCACTCATCCACTCTCTCTCTCTTTCTTTTCCCCTCTCGTACATTTTTTTCTGGATCCTCCCGCAGAATAATGCTGGACAGTTACTCCTACGTGAGGAGAAGGTTGTCTCTGCTCAGTCTCTCTGTCTTGTCTCCACAGATTCGAGTGTTTACCTTTTCGGTAGGGCAACATAACTATGATGTCACACCTCTGCAGTGGATCGCCTGTGCCAATAAAGGTGATAGAAAAGGGACTACCCATAAACCCCAAAGACATGGCAGACATTTCCGTCCTTCCTGACCCTCAGTCCTCACAATCTCATGACCTCTGCGGCCTCTGATTCGATGCGTAAAACCGGTGGAGAATTCCACATTTGGATTCAGATAGACATTCTCGCACTCTCTCTCTCTCCCTCGTTGCCCCACTCTGATTAGACGGTTTATTTATTACGCTGAGCTTTCTCTTCCTCCCTGCACACGTCTAGAAGGCTGGTTTGTTTGTATTCAGTGGAGCCTTCAGAATGCTTCAGAAGTGCCTGCCATCCCACAAGTTGTAATTAATTACCGGGCGGGGTCTGGCTGTTGTGATAACGCTGGCTACCATCTTGCAATAAGGCGAGGGAGCACAGGGAGAAGTCCAGGATTAGTCCTCTGTGTCAGTGTGCCACTCACGCTAATCATTAGCAATGCACCAAAGCAATGGTTGTGGCCGTTCTCTGTGGAGCTGCCCTTTTTCATATACAAGTGCCTATGGTTGTTCTTTGGTATCACACACATACAGACACCGACACTGTG
The DNA here is from genome assembly GCA_029465975.1 of Dallia pectoralis. Taxonomy (NCBI): domain Eukaryota; kingdom Metazoa; phylum Chordata; class Actinopteri; order Esociformes; family Umbridae; genus Dallia; species Dallia pectoralis. The sequence continues at coordinate 811,295 of CM055744.1, forward strand.
CCGGAACTCCTCACCCGGAACACGGACTTACACGGATACTTCCCTCACAAATACCTTACAAATACCAACTCTCACTTCACTGGTTGTACCATTGGCTCGGCATGCCGTCTTTGTTGAAGCAGAATCTCGAATCCCTTCGGACTCGTTACGGAAGAGCCTCTTTCTGGGCGGCTGTAGACCAGCAGACCTTGGTTGCACGTTCGTCCGTTCCCATCTGGTTTTCCGTGCGTCAGTTTTTTTTCACCACTGCTTTTGCTGAGATCTGCCCTTTAACTTGCCTTTTAGTATTTTGAGTATGTTGTGTTTCTTTGCCAAGTTTTTGGATAGGGGAGTGGGGCTTTTGGTCGGTCTCCATGTTTCTTAGACTCACCGCCGTGGGGAAGAAGCTGTTCTTGTAGCGAGAGGTTTTGGTCTTGACAAACTTTAGCCATCTGTCAGATGGGAGAGTTCTGAATAGTCTGTTACCCGGATGGCAGTGGTCTGCCTTAAACTTTGCTGCCCGTCTCGGTGACTCGGCTGTGAACAGTTCTTTAGGAGATAGCAGATTACATCCAATAGTCCGCTCCGCAGAGCAGATTGGGCCATGTTTTCCTAAGTTATTTCTTAAATTCGTTCCTAAGAAAGGTCTTACTCACATTCACGAACGTGTTCTTAAATGGCATAATTGTTCGCACCTACGTTCTTATAATGATGAATACCACGTCTTCGTAAATTGAAAGCGCGTGTCCGTTGTTCCTAATTAGCATAGGTAAACGCCCCGGTATTTCCCATAAAAGGGCATTCAACTGCAGGGCGGAGTGGAAACTCATCGTAAAAATGTGGAGAATGCAAAAATGCCGAAACGAAAATGTAGAGGATCAGACGCCAAAAGAAAAAAACCTTTAGTAGTTCAGAAGTGGAAATACTTCTGCAAGAAGTGAACAGGCAAAAAGATGTAATATTTAGCAGCGTCAGTAGTTGGAAAATCAAATACAATCAAATAAAATTAAATGCATGGGATTTAATCACTCGTTCTGTGGACGCTGTGTCAGCGGAAGGGCGCACTAGAGCTGAAGATCTTTGCCCGAACCCGACCCGTCGGGACCCGACGGCTCGTTTAGGGTTCGGTCTTAATGTATATCATTAGACTCGGTTCGGGCTCGTTCTCTTGCGCTCCGGGTTGCCTGGTGAATGAGTGGTCAGGTGATGCGTTTCATTTAGCGTAATAATGGATGCTGAGGAGGTGAAACGCGCAGGCAGGACTGTGGCGATTATATTTGGTTGCACCGGCAAAAAGATTACAATCTCACTTTTAATGAAAAAAATTAACCGGTGGGTTATGCCAAATGCCAAAAAATTGATAGTCTCTGAAAATATGACAGCAAATGACGGGGAATTCGTGGCTGTAAAGGCATGAATCTGCTCAACACCTGCCAGTGGCCAATCAGTGCTGCTGGACGCACCATTAGAGCGCAGGACTGGCTGAATCCATATACTGGGGATTACATGCTTATCCTACACTAAAACATGTAGCCTAATATTGGTGAGTAAAGGTTTTCAAATAAATATTATTTGAATCTTAAATGCAAATTGGAGACAGAGTACATAGGCTAATGTTGCTATTATTCTTTTAATTTCAGCTGCTGTTCACCGCATTGGCGAACCAAGTGGAGCCTTCTCTTATACCCTCCCCATATTAATTTAAAATGTATACTTAGCCAGGGATATTATGTTGTAACAGAGTATTACATTTGTTGTTATTATAAATGTCTTAAAACAAATGTAGACTAAATGACTCATTCTTGACGAAAGGCAATAGAACAATTGAATAATGCCGGGCTGGACATAATCGGAATAACCGCAATCTCGGGTGTGCCATCCACAGAAAAGTTAAATATATATATTCTTCATAATATTTAAATCACTGTACAATTGATGAAAACGCAGAGACTAATGATTTGTCACGAAAATGTCAGCCCGCAAATCTGCGTAAGAGTGCTTTTCACTGTGCGTAGATTCTGTTCTTTCCTAAGAACAAATTCCAGATAAGTAAACATTGGTGAATGTCAGAATCTTCGTGGAAACTGCGTAAGTGGGTCTTAAGAACGAATTTCTTCTTAAGAACGGTTGAAGAATACGGCCCATTGTACCCTTGTCCTCAACAGTGGCTGCAGCGTACCAGACGGTGATGGAGAAGGTCACGATAGACTGATAGATGGCTGTGTAGGCGTTAATCATCATGGTCATTGGCAGTTTGTACTTTTTAAGCTGCCACAGGCAGTACCGCCTTTCTTGTGCTTTCTTAGTGAGAGAGATGATGTTCAGCTCCCACTTGAGGTGAACCCTGAATACAGTCTGCAATCAACTTTGATTTTGTTCAGTTCAGAGAAAACTATTTATTTGTCAAACAAATTGACGAAATCTACATTTTGGCAACTTTGGTTGTTGACTTTCTTCCGTTTCTTCCATTGCGTGTGACAAGCCGGAAGCTCTGAAAACTAGTTTGGACTAGAATCGACTTTCGCTGCAATGCATATGGTGTGACGCATTGTCAGAACACGGCCTGAGGCTCAGCAACAGTATCCTTATTACACCCTCAGACACTTTACATTCATATAACGTCAACCACCCAGAGACCTGAGGTCGATGACCAGTGACCCTAGTCTTCATCAGCATAGAACCCTGATAATAAATCACACAGTACCCACATCTACAAACACACATACGCACGCATATATCTACTGTACACCATATGAGATAATTACCTATACAAGTAATAGACTATATCACTGTGGAGAACAATCAGTATCTGCTAAGGAATCACAATTAAATGATCACTTGATGGGCTCTGATTGCTTGAGATGATTACACTTGGCTGAAGTGTTGTCTTAGTTCCCCTATGGTCATCAGACCAATAGATAAGAGGTTGGTTGATGAGGAATGAGATTGGTTAACACTGAGTCTGGTTAACACTGAGGCTGGTTAACACTGAGGCTGGTTAACACTGAGTCTGGTTAACACTGAGTCTGGTTAACACTGAGGTTGGATAACACTGAGGCTGGTTAACACTGAGTCTGGTTAACACTGAGTCTGGTTAACACTGAGTCTGGTTAACACTGAGTCTGGTTAACACTGAGGCTGGTTAACACTGAGTCTGGTTAACACTGAGTCTGGCTAACACTGAGTCTGGTTAACACTGAGTCTGGTTAACACTGAGGATGGGTAACACTGAGGTTGGATAACACTGAGTCTGGTTAACACTGAGTCTGGTTAACACTGAGGTTGGATAACACTGAGGCTGGTTAACACTGAGTCTGGTTAACACTGAGTCTGGTTAACACTGAGTCTGGTTAACACTGAGTCTGGTTAACACTGAGGCTGGTTAACAGTGAGGCTGGTTAACACTGAGTCTGGTTAACACTGAGGCTGGTTAACACTGAGGCTGGTTAACAGTGAGGTTGGTTAACACTGCGTCTGGTTAACAGTGAGTCTGGTTAACAGTGAGTCTGGTTAACAGTGAGTCTGGTTAACACTAAGTCTGGTTAACACTGAGGTTGGATAACACTGAGGTTGGATAACACTGAGGTTGGATAACACTGAGGATGGGTAACACTGAGTCTGGTTAACAGTGAGGTTGGTTAACACGGAGGTTGGTTAACACTGAGGATGGGTAACACTGAGGCTGGTTAACAGTGAGTCTGGTTAACACTGAGGTTGGTTAACACTGAGGTTGGTTAACACTGAGTCTGGTTAACACTGAGGCTGGTTAACACTGAGGCTGGTTAACACTGAGGCTGGTTAACACTGAGGCTGGTTAACAGTGAGGCTGGTTAACAGTGAGGTTGGTTAACACTGAGTCTGGTTAGCAGTGAGGTTGGTTAACACTGAGGTTGGTTAACACTGAGGATGGGTAACACTGAGGCTGGTTAACACTGAGTCTGGTTAACACTGAGGTTGGTTAACACTGAGGCTGGTTAACACTGAGGCTGGTTAACACTGAGTCTGGTTAACACTGAGGCTGGTTAACACTGAGGCTGGTTAACACTGAGGCTGGTTAACACTGAGTCTGGTTAACAGTGAGGCTGGTTAACACTGAGTCTGGTTAACAGTGAGGCTGGTTAACACTGAGGTTTGTGATCACTGTTATGGGTAATCTCTTGGTCACCACTGTAAATCCACTGAATGAAATCTTACTTTTTTCTACTTAGGATTCTACTATGAGATTCCATCCATCGGAGCCATTCGGATAAACACGCAGGTGAGATCTCCTTCCGTGTGTATGTGTGTGTGTGTGTGTGTGTGTGTGTGTGTGTGTGTGTACGTGTACGGGCATGTGTGTGTGTGGCTTGTGTTGACTGTTGTGTCCTAATAACATCACAGCTGATTTTAAGGGGGTTCTCCCTTTATGAGTTCATCACCCTTGATGATGATAATTATACCGACTGTCAAAAATGTCATTCTGTTTGTCCGAGACGACAGCACATTTAGGAAGGCGAGTGCGGAGGAGTAACAGAGATTGACTGATAAAAGCAAGGCTATTGTCTGTCCTCTAGCTGGTCTGAGGCAGCTCACTGAGCCAGGGGGAGGTCTTTTAGACCCGCTTCTCTGCCTAATCCTCCCACTTCTGGTCCCCCACTGGAAAGACACACATAACCGCCGGCCCCACTCCCCATCCACCCCCCCCGTGTACACACCCCTGTACATCCAGGCACTGTAGCCCCTCGGGATCACCTCAGCCCAGCTGTAGGCAGTGCGCACGCACGCACGCGAGGGGTGGTGGTGGGGGGGGTTGCGAGCTACCAGGGTCCTGTGAATAGACTGTCAGCTGTTCCATTAACTCCGCCATAATTATATTGCGAGAACTGCCACTTACTCTAATAGGTTTTCTACAGCAGGTGTGTGACAGCACTGGTCTAGGAGCATTAGAAACACCTGGGATTGGAAGTGTACATTATTATCCCCATCATAAAACGTCACATGGTAACACTCTGTAGGCCTGTCAGAACATCCTGCACATTCAACAGCAAAGTAGGTGATTTATCACATGTACAGATTCAGCTCCAAATACCATTAGATCTTTGTGGAGTTGTTAGACTAGCTAGCTATGAACCCCGTTTATCCTTATATAATACTAATGTGTGACACAGGTGAGATACAACACCTGAACAAAAGACCAGAGAATACTCCTATAGGGCTATTACTGTATGATATGCTATTCACTGTAGTACATTTGTACTTCCTACATGTTTTAGTGTAGTATTCACTGATGTGTTTTGCAGAATTCATTAACGTTAATGCAGATCTTAGTCTAGCATACTCAAGCAGACAAGGCCATTTGTATGATGTTTAAATTACCACTAGCCTACAATACAAACACAACAAACAATGTTAATGTTTTAAGTTAATGTTTTAAGTTAATGTTTTAATTTTGTTTTTCTGCAAAATGGTTTTGGGTCCCAGAGATATTCCCTTTTTAAATGTAGCTGCCCAGTCGTCTGTCTGTTTGAGTTCATGTGCAGTCACCTCATAAATGCTTTATACTCTCGCAGTACTTTACTGCTAACTAGCAGTAAACTAGTTAAACTGTCTCTTCTGGTAAGGGAAGAGGACAAATAATGAGACGAATAATGTTACTGTTTGAATGATGTCTTGTAACTGTTAGAGGCAGGATTCTACACAGTGCCTCTTTAAGGCTGGAGGGGATGTGATATGCCACAACAGCCCTTAGCTCAGGTATTATGGTGATAAACCACACACACCAAAGGCACTTTATTGCTAATACACACTAGTTACAAACACAAATAGAATAGCAGTATCCTCGTGGTACACAAGCTCATATACAACAGCTTTCTGCCAATTGGCAAACCGCTCGCTTTATAATATACAAACCAACACTGGAGTGTTTAATTCTACGATCTTTTGTTGTATTATCTTTTTGGTGATCTTTTCTTATCTTGTTTGGGCTTACTTCATGAGGTAATCTCTCGTGGACTGACTATACGTAAACATATTGGTACCATAGATCTGTCATGATATATTGGCATGTTTGAGATAACAAGTCGCATTAGTTCCAGCGCTTTGGACACATCAGAATTTCGAAGGTGTTAACGTCTTTGGAATTCAAATAGTGTGGGTAGATCTTGGCCCATGGGACTGCTTGTTGTTTTCAAAGAGAGAGAGGCTCTTCTCTCTGGTTCCTATTTATTTTCACTAGGAAACAGAACTTACTACAGCATCTGACCAAACACAGTAGACCTTAGTTATAGGTAAACAATGAAATAATACATTGTGAATATTTGTCACAAATTTGTGTGTGAAGAGCAGGAAAGGAGAAAGCCAGGAGCAGAGCGTAAAACTCGTTTGAGGTATTTTAATTCAAAATAAATCAAACTGGAAAATAAAACACTGTATTTGAAATTAACTTTTGGTGTGCAGAAACAACTACACCAGACCACTCGTGGCAATAATGCCAATTTGTAGGGTGTAGTTGCTTTACTCATGGTAGTCACACAATAGGACATGGCGGAAGTAAATGGCCAGTGAATATGCAAATTAATCAATAATTATATATATTATTATATAAGGTATTGTCCTACACTATTGATGTGTGATTAGTATAGGAATTCACTGTTAACTATTCACAGTATAATATTCATATGATAGTATGAGAGTGCACATACGGACATGTTCTTTGTTGATTGACAGGTTATTAGTTGATTGACAGGTTATTAGTTGATTGACAGGCTATTAGTTAATTGAGAGGTTATTTGATTGGACAGGGTTGTAGTCGTGTCAACTCATTACCCACAGAATCATTAGCTTGGACCCGGGACCTTGGTCTCTACAGAATCTGCACCGGGGCCCTGGTTTTGCTCAACCTCCTCAGCTTTTCTTCTACCTGACTTTCATATTTGCTGAATTGTTCTAGTCGGGTGGAAAACGTCCCCCCACATTTCATGAAAAGGTCTATCTGTCACCGCCCTGATGAAAGATCTCCCTGTGGCGCGTTTTCAGCTGAGTTTTAGCCAGCTAATAATAGAATAGGTTACGCCTGTCAACCCCTCAGTGTTCAGCCCAGTAATAACAAACGGTCAAAGGCTCAACACGAGAAAAACACTGTTCACACTGTTTGTATCAGACATGTATGGCAAAAGAGGTATTATTAACTGAGTTTGAATAAGACACGCTTTACGTGGCGAATTCTGACACTACCTGCTTTTCCCATATTTCTATATAGATGTAGTAGTGTACTCTGCCCCTATTGTCCCCAATTGGAGTAGGTAAAGCGGTCGAAGGCAGTGTTTCCTCATGTTTCATTTGAACAAAACCAAGATAGACCTGTACTGTAGGCACATTTTCAGGTGTGGGATCGACTTATCAACGTTCCAAATGTTTGTCTCTGACACAAGCCGAGTGATCCGTTTCGCGACATCCCACCATTTTAATTGACTTTGCGTCCCAGTAACAGCGTCCTACAAAACAATAAACGAATACAAAAAACATTTTGGTCATAGTTATAGAAAATGTGAGGATGGGAGAACATGACAAATTGCTTGTGACTTAACCCTTCATTGTTTTCTCAAAACACAGACAGGTGTTTTTTCCGCCACTGTCATGGACACAGAGCCAAGAAGAGATTTCTTTGTTTGTGACACATTCCGCTGCCACACCTAATATGTTTTTAATAGCTGCTTCATAATGATGAATAACAGCCTTGGGCGATGGACCGCAGGCATTACTGCTCCTCGAGGCCACAACTGTTCTACTGTTGGCTTATGCGATGAGGAAAACACTCGTCAGGCTTGTGTAGTTTTACGATGAATAAGGGTGACATGCTCTTTAAGCTTACTGTTAACAACTCTCACAGTAAGACTATAAACCCATATGTGCTGTGTGGAAGTGTGTCTGTGTGTGGACGAGTATGTGTTTGTGTTGGTGAAATGGTCATGGTTTTATGTGTGTGTGTGTTTGTGTCACAGGAGTACCTGGATGTTCTGGGTCGGCCTATGGTTCTGGCGGGGCCAAGGGCCAAACAAGTCCAGTGGACTAACGTGTACCAGGATGCTCTTGTAAGACACATTTGTACTGACACGGGTGTAATTAAAATTAGCAACACAACGTCCACAACGCATAAAGTAACAGTTCTTTAAATATTATGACAATTTAAATGTTATTTTTCCGCTAACCAGTTCAAACTGTTAATTAATAACAGTAATGTTTAATGATGAAGCACACAAACATTGAGTCTTGTTAAGTCCCATGAATAATAACATGTTGATTATACTGTGTTGTTTGTTAAGACTTTAGGACTGGTCATTACTGGAACCATGCCAGTCTTCAACCTAACGGCCGATGCTAACTCTCAGGTAAATCATAAACCAGTCTGAGGCTTAACCCTGCTTATGAAATCATCTGCTGCTGAAAAGTGTATCTTTAAAAATAGTGCCGGGGAAATATTACAAGTCTCTGTTTGCTCTGTGTTTTTTAATGATCAAAGATACATTTGCATCTGTTGTCAGCCATACTAAACGTAGGTAAATACTTCACATTTGAAAACCACAGCTTTCACAACATTGTGAAACAAGTGGATTTCCAGCTTGCCAACAGTCTCTTTCTCCATAAGTCCTAATGTAGACCATCAGTCATACCTAATGATGTGCTGATGCATTGCCTGCCTGAAAGTATGTTCGCAGGGCAACACTGACACCCTGAGGTGACAATGGGCCCAGCAGCTCAGGTCATCCAACTACTCACTCGTGTCTTATTAAAGCTGTCTAGCCCAAGCAAACCATCCATATTTCATACATATACTGGTTTATATATATTTTATAAGCCAGTGGTTATAGCGCCCACTTTGGATACTGTATTTGGCAGACCCAGTTGGGTTTTGCTTGTTACGGTACGGTTTGCATCTACTGTCTCAGCTCAGAATTGTTTAATGTAAAATGAATTTACAGCACATGTTCGGCCGTGTAGCTCTACTCCCTCAGAACCAACATTTAAAATAAAAATCTTGATTCATAAGAAGAGAACAGGCAAAAAAATGTAGACTGATGCTGCTATGACAAATGGATTCAGTTTCTGGGCGTAGATATACATTAATCAGATGGTACACACGGTAATATGTCACAGATGGTGAGGACAGCTTCTCTTCAGTATGGTGCGATGCTCGTGTCTGTGTGTGTATGCGTGCGCGGGTGCGCACGTGTGTGTTACAAGCTGTTGTTAATGTGATAAGCTGACTGATTGTGTGATGACATGGCCACTGAGAGAGTTGCAGATGCTCATATATCGGCTTGGAAACCAGGAACTGTAATGTTGTTCTGCAGACTCAGCTGGTCCTTGGTGTAATGGGAGTGGATGTAGCGATCAGCGAAATTAAGAAAAAGACACCGACATACAGGGTAAGAACGTTTCTCGCAATCACACGCACCATGTCTACGGGAAGAGGACGTCTTTCCCTTTTTTTCTCTGGTTTAAGTCTGGGACTTTCTTTCCTCCATAAAGCTTGGCGCTAACGGTTACACCTTTGCAATCGACCAAAATGGCTATTTGCTGCTTCACCCCAACCTGCAACCGAAGGTAGGATCTGGTCTTCTATGCCCCTCCCCCATACTGACCCCTCCCCCATACCGACCCCTCCCCTCACCCTGACCCCTCCCCCCATACCGACCCCTCTCCTCACCCTGACCCCTCCCCCCATACTGACCCCTCCCCCCATGCTGACCCCTCCCCTCACACTGACCCTTCCCCCATACCGACCCCTCACCCCATACTGACCTCTCACCCCATACTGACCCCTCCCCCATACTGACACCTCCCCCATACCGACGCCTCCCCCATACCGACCCCTCCCCTCACACTGACCCCTCCCCCCATACCGACCCCTCCCCCATATTGACCCCACCCCTCACACTGACCCCTCCCCCATACCGACCCCTCCCCCCATGCTGACCCCTCCCCTCACACTGACCCCTCTCCCCATACCGACCCCTCCCCTCACACTGACCCCTCCCCTCACACTGACCCCTCCCCTTTTAAAATGACTTCCATAACAGCATTTAATTTGTTAGCAGTAAAGCTGCATTAGATGTTTGAACATTGTACTTCATAAGTCAAATTGGTGTACTTCTACTGTGCCGTTGATTGATCTTGATGGTCGATAGGTAGTCGTTCAAACGTGTTCTAAGCCGGTGAATGGATTTAACTGATGAATTGCTGTCTCCCACTGGGTTATAAATGCAGCATTAGGGTACATGTCAGCTCTCCTTATTGTAGTGCTGCATTCCTAACTAAGCACATATGGGATATGGCTGCCGTCTGATTGGCTCATTTTTGTTCTCAGATCATTAGCTTCATAGAGCCTGTCACTTTGGACTTCCTGGATGCTGAGCTGGTGGACAGTAAAAAAGAGGAGGTATTAAGCCCACTCTGCACCCACACCTCAAAACCGTTGTTAGAACAAAAGTACAACACTGGTTTCATGAGCAAACTGGTCCAAACAAATGTCACAGTTAACAAACGTATAAATAAATTACCAATTTATTCTTATAATCTTCCTCTTGCTCTATGATGTTTCTTCCTGCTCTCTCTCCATCTCTGTCGCTCTTTCTCTCTCTGTCAGATCCGTCGAGATATGATTGATGGCAAACCAGGGCAAAAAAAAATCAAGACCCTCATTAAGTCGGTTGATGAGGCAAGTCTTCAATACATGAGCCTCTGCCAGTAGATGGCAGGACTGGAAGCATCCGAATACCCGGGTTATGACTGACATTCAACTTTTGCTGTAGTTCATGTTGTTGCTTGATGAAGGGATTCTGCTGCAAGCTGATGGATGATGTAATGTCGTTGTCTGATTTCAGAGGTACATTGATGAGGCTGTCCGAACATATGCCTGGACTCCAGTGGAGGGCACGGATTACAGGTGGGTGGTGAACTAATCTCTACCTGGATCAAAGACAAAAGACAGGCCAATTGAATGCACCTTTGTTGCAAAATAATGGCATTGAGACTGAGATGGATTCTGAACCGGTACTGATCCAACACACATTCAAACAAATAAAAGTGCTTTCAGTTGATCTGGATCTGACCCTGTAAATGAAGTCTATATGCTTGTGATCTATGAATTAACTTCTGACAAGTGTCAAGGTGTTTATAAATGTGGTATCCGTCTAGCAACCAGGAAAATCCAATAAATCTATTACAGAATTGACTCAGGTCATTTGCCAGGTGTGGGTATTGAATAATTTATCAGAACCTCTGCAAACTAAGACACTTTACAGTGTTCAAAAAAACAACTGCAGCATGAAAAATGTTAAGCAGAAATAAACTGCATTCTTTATTCAATTGACTCTCTATTTGTAAACATTTAAAGCTGTGTTAATAATGACCTTTCTTACAGTTTATATTCAATAATAACCATTAGTGTTTCTGCTAATGCTGAGAGGATGAGTGTTTTTTTGTATCTGTGTTGGCTAGAAGCCAGATGGAGACAAACGATGGAGACAAACGACACAGAGTGAAACGTGAGATAGCGTGTTTGTGTATCCACCAATGAGTGATACAACCTGTCATGTGTTCTCCATACAGTCTAGGTCTGGTGTTGCCCACATACAGTGAAAACCACATCAAGGCCAACCTAAGTGACCAGATCCTGCAGGTGCAGTGTAAGTAGCAGGACGCCCAACAATAGGTCTCTCTCTCTCTCTCAAACATGACTTCAAGCTCCCGTTACGAAGTCCGACTTCTCGGATGTCCGGCGAACACTGTTGCAGGGACACTTGGAGTTGAGCGCCCACCACCCCCTCCCCCCCTCCTCCCCTGTGACAGGGTCAGGCTGGAGACAAACTGTTTCTCTCCTCTACTGCCCACCCCTCCCTCCCCCCTAACTCAAACCCCTCTCCTGTCTTCATGCTGTGCTGTATCCAGTGGTGATTCTTTTTTTCTTCACAAGCGTTGAAGAAAAAATCTAAAATGACAGAAAGGTGAAAGACGTGGTTTTACTGTGTTATAAAGGTGAAAATAATGGTGGCCATGTGCTATTATTTTTCTTTGCCAAATGCTCTCGCCTCTTCTCCACCAACAAGCAATGATTCTGAAGGGTCCATTTTGTTTGTTTTTTACCGTTTTTATTGTGGTGTTTTCCAAATCTGTGAAAACAGGCATGATTTTCACATTGTTTTGTGTTTGGGTTTTTTGTAATCTTAATGTGTTTTCGTTGTAATTTTCTAGATGTGTTTATTTTTTGTTGGACTGCTTTTTGCTTCTCAGCTTTGGAATCATTCAGTAGATAAACTCCCATGTGCCGGGTCGAGGCTTCGTCCTTCCTCTGTGGGAGTTTAAGTTAAGGAGGTCTGAATGGGAACTCCCATTGTCTCTCCATTCTTTCGTTTTCCAGACCCTGTTGGTCCTCTTTTCCTGGATCATTCTGTTTCGTTTCTTTTGCGTTTCTCCTTGTTTAACTTCTGTAGTGCTGTTTCTTGTTCATTTTCCGAGCTTTTCAGATTTTCTTTTTCCTCATCTAATTTGGTTTCTTGTTTGCTCTTGTCGCAAAAAAGGTGTTTGTTCTTCATTTCTATCCTTTCCCTTCAGTTTGACTTAATTGTTTTCTTTCTTTTTGAGAAAGCAATATTTTTATTCAAATAATAATTGAATAAAATATTGTCTGTGACCCCCCTCCTCCTACCCCCTACCCCCTGTTTCTTTTCTTGCTCTCTACTTCTCTGATGGATCCACACAGTTCCATACACCAAGGGCAAGTATACTCCATATTGGTCCACATCCCGTGTCCTTTATCTCCCTTCCGCTGCCTCCTACCACACCTCTTGTCCTGAACCCCCCCACAACCTCACCTATCCCAACCTGCTTGCTGTTCCTGCCCGTCTTACCTTCAAGACCCTCTTCTTCCTCCTCCTCACTCTCCACCCACCCACCCTTCTGCTGCAGCTCAAACACCATCTCTCCCACGATGGCACCTCCAGGCTTCACCCTCACGTCTCCGGTGCTCCTCCGGTCACACTCAGGTCTCCAATACCTCCAGACACTCAACCAAGACAGATAATGTCCATGTTCCCTGTTAAAACCTTTGTCTTTTTTCCTCTCTGTGGATAGCTCTTTAGTCTAAAAATAACTGTCTCATTTCACTTTCCCTCTTTCTCCTCTGCCACTTTCTCTCTATTCCTTCCTCTTTCCGTCTCTCTCCATCTCTCTCCCAATGTCATTGTAGCTGAAAAAATGTATTACCTCTCACACCAGTGTACAGGTGTTTATAGAGCCGCGATTGGTTCTAAGAACGTCCTTCATATTAATTATACTCCAACGAGAGAAGGCATCCCTTTTTGTAATAATAAAGCAGATTTACTAGTATTTAGTATTATAAGTGGTATAGTAGTATACATACAGTTACAAATTATTTTATACCTGTAGCTGCTCTGAGTCCCTTTGCCAACACAGTTGGGCGTTACGGATATTACCACATAATGATTGTCATACACAATAGGATTTGGATTTGCTAGCTTTACCTGGCATTTTAGCCAATAGGTTTGAGAACAGGTGATTTACTTCCTGTGTTTGTTGTACTAGGATCATTTTTGCTTCCCAGCTATTAGGGCTATCTGCCTCAATAGGACAACACTGTGTTAGCCCCCCTTAGCTGTCACCAGGCCTGGTAGCTAAGCTAGCTGTGCTGCTGACGAACCGGTTCTGCTGTGGGCCAACCTGGTCCCTTGTCTTAATGTTGGGTATGTGGTGGAGTGCCTCATGGCGCCGCCTCGAGTGTCCCCCCCCCCCCACCGTAACCCCTCTGTTTCCATCAGCTTGTCTCCCTGTCAGCCCTCAGACTGTCGGAGAAACTGCCCTCCACTTCCACCTCCAAACAACCATGACCATGAAAGTGCACTGCATTGTGGGCGCAAACACTACCTGGGCACTGGTAGGACCGTAGTCAGGCCAGTCACACATTCATTCCAGTAGCTCGATATTTACCTCATCCTGTTCTCGTGGAGATGATCTGAAATGTAGGAGTACGAAATGAAGGTCAGTGGCAAGATAAACGTGAAGCTGTTGCATCGGATGTAAAGTCATTCAAAAGCTCAGTAGAGGAAAGTCTCGTTGCCCTTCCATATGCCCTTCACAATGCAATGCATTTTCTCAGATTGAGTGTCTCTGGGAGTCGCTTCCCCTGCCAGTCTGAGGGCTCAACACCTCCATCAGGACCCCTGCGCCACCCACCTCCCCATGCAATAGTTGGCCATGTTGATGCCTGCCTGTGAAATTGCACTCATTACAAGCGAATCCGTCCGAGAACTCATTTCCCGCCATGGTGTGCGATGGAAATCAGTTCTCCGACATGACAAAAGTAACAGTTAACGACAGAACTCAATCAGAATGAAATCAAAACGGTTGGACTTTCTCAATGGTGGTGAACTAAAGTGGAAAATGAGAGTGCTGGTTGAAACTGTTAAAAGCGGAGTCAGGTTGCATCTGAGGCACCATATTGGCTAACGCTGGTGTATCCCCCATGACTCCTCTTCGGTGTTGCTATGGTAACTCCCCTTCCACGTTCCCTGCACCCCTGAAGAACAGCCTCTGTGTACCCAGAATTCCACACTGCTCTGCTCATGGCTCTTCCCAGATAATCTTACCCTTTCTGTTGCAGATTTTGAATCACTGCTGCCAATCAGCTTTGAGTCTGAAGGACATGTGTTCATAGCTCCCAGGTAGCTCTCTGTGAATGCTGTGTGTCCCTGTGTGTTCATAGCTCCCAGGTAGCTCTCTGTGAATGCTGTGTGTCCCTGTGTGTTCATAGCTCCCAGGTAGCTCTCTGTGAATGCTGTGTGTCCCTGTGTGTTCATAGCTCCCAGGTAGCTCTCTGTGAATGCTGTGTGTCCCTGTGTGTTCTGCTGGTCCTCACTGTAGTGTCTCTGCCACCTTCAACCCGAAGCAACACTCTCTTATTCATTGTCATCACCACACTCCGCCCACAAAAAACATGTCTTTTTTCACTCAGAAGTCTTATTTATTTTCTGACTGCTGTGATTGTTTGAGTGTGACGTTTGAGTGTTTTATTCTTGTGACATTGTCAACGCCTTTCCCCTCGGTTGCCCTGGTTTGACTGCTTCCCGTTCTTTGTCACATAAACCTGGGGTCTGTCACGACAGCTGTGTTATTATTTTAGTTTTTTTTTTCAACATGTTTCATGGGGCCTACTTTTTTGGAGTCGAATTAGCCCCAACCTGGCAAAAAGTCCCCGGCCAGTTCCACTCCCATTTCACCTTGAGCACATGGCCTTTGTATGTCACATGGCCTTTGTATGTCACATAGCCTTTGTATGTCACATGGCCTTTGAGTGTTTGCATACGATGCCGCCACGTGATTATGACTGCTGCATGCACTGAAGGTCATTTGAATTCCAAGTTAAGAACCCCATTCTAACATTTGTTGCAAAAGGGTATGAAATCTCGTCACTATGCATGTTTTTTTGTGGTCACGATCGGACCTTACTTCTGTTACCAACCCTGCTCTGTTCTGAGAGGCAGATGACTTCATTCACTCAGTCGTCAGCCAACGTGTGTTGTGTTTCACCAGTCTTTTTCACCATTTCACTCTTGACAGCCTGTTTTATCAACATGATTGAATATCCAGAATATTGCAGATGTGCATGCATATACCTTCTAGGAGTTTAAGGAAATGTGTTTAAAATACCCATTGTTCCTATTCTTGCTGAAAGTATAGAAGAGGCCTGTAGGCGACTGAAAATGTGTGTTGGTTGTTGGGGCAAAGAACTGATGTCGTCAACTGTGTGTCCGCAGGGAATACTGCAGTGAGCTCGAGCTGTCCAACAACAACACAGAGTTCCTGCTGAACTTCATCGCCCTAATGGAGAAGGTGACTCCGGACTCCAAACAATGTGAGTCCTTCCAGGTTGACAAGAACTTCGGTTTCAACAACTGACTAAAATATTTTTTGGCATGATTTAGCTCGCATAGTTTATTTGAATGAAAACACTATGACAATGAAAGTGAATCGTTTTCATCGATTACAGCACATTTGGAAAATCTATTGCAACAGTTTAATACCTCAGACTTTGGTTTCTAATCGTAACATTCTGCCATGTCCCACTTGATTCATTAAGAGAGTTGTCTGTCTTGTCTTGTCTTTGCCATTTCCGAATAAATCTCAGATTTCCTCAACCTCTGGACTTGTGGAAATGTTATGGCTTGATCTAAACTATTTGTATTGTTGACATTTTACACAATGCAGAAGTCTTGTTTCAATAATCCCATTCACCTAATATCAATCCCTAAAAAAGTCCCTTCTTTCCTACTTGTGGTGTGATCTAGGTGATAACCTGCTCCTTCACAACCTCATTCTGGACACAGGAATCATCCGACAGCTGGTGGAGAAGGTGTGGAAGACCAAAGACCTTGCATCGTGAGTACAGAGCTGCTTGTGTGTACTCCTTGTCATATTGAGAGTCTGCCAAGTCTACTTCCTGAATTTTCTGGCTGTTGTTCTGGGTTGCAGATATGGCTTTTTAGCAGTGTTTGCTGCAACAGACGGAGGAATTACCAGGGTATATCCCAACAAGTGAGTACTTAAACAATTCAGCCTTGCTTCAGAGTTGTACATATGTTGGATGTTCAAGTAAAGCCTCATAAACATTTGTTTGGAATAGACCAACTTCAAGTGCCAAA
Organism: Dallia pectoralis; assembly: GCA_029465975.1. Lineage (NCBI taxonomy): Eukaryota > Metazoa > Chordata > Actinopteri > Esociformes > Umbridae > Dallia > Dallia pectoralis. Next base: position 827,968 of record CM055744.1, read on the forward strand.
GTCAGGATCACAAAACATATCGTCCTGCTTGTTATAAATGAACAAATAAATAACTCCCTAACCTCTATGATGGGGCTCTGAAGGGTTACAACAGAATGTCCCAAAACATGCAAGCAAAGTTCCAACATAATGGCTCAAAAATAAAGTGCTATCTAAACAAAGTGTGTTTAGATATCAACAAACTAGACAAACTTCACTTGCTGCTGTCGGAAAAAACAGAGATCTCTCCTCATTTTCCTGCTTGTGTTTCACGGACTCTGTGCTTCAGACTCTGTGCTTCAGACTCGTTTGTACGGATTGTGACACAGAACTTGTGTTTCTACATCAACATTGGCTGTTTCAAATGATGTTACGGTAATATTTAGGGTACTGTTCTCCAGACGTGGAATCCTTTTTCATTAACTGAAAGCTATCCTACAGTCCGCTGGAATTCTCCTAATTTATCCTGGTCAGTTTTTACATTCCACCGGTAGCCAACGTGCATGAGGCACAACGGCAGCTAGCCGAACAGATTCCCAGGGCTGAGTGGTCATTCCTGACTCCCTAGTTATTGTCCTTGGTGACAACAGCTCTCAGCAAACGACTCTGCTTCGTTTTGGAAAGGCCTACAAGGGATTACAAATTACAAAACGAGTCCATTGACAACCTGCGACTTGTTAACGACCTGAATGAGTTCTATTATTTTAGTCCTGACAACATTTCCTCTTCGGGTGTGTCCAGCCACCAACACCAGCCCCTTCTTATCAGGGCCCATACACTATCAAACATCCCAATCAACGCCAACTATTGAAACTACAATGGGACTTTCAATCCTGGAGAGGGACATTAACAAGATATTCAAGAGACAGAACCCCAGGAAAGCAGCAGGTCCTGATGGTGACTCCACATCCACCCTAAAGCAGCAGGTCCTGATGGTCTCTCTCCATCCACCCTAAAGCAGCAGGTCCTGATGGTGACTCCACATCCACCCTAAAGCAGCAGGTCCTGATGGTGACTCCACATCCACCCTAAAGCAGCAGGTCCTGATGGTCTCTCTCCATCCACCCTAAAGCAGCAGGTCCTGATGGTCTCTCTCCATCCACCCTAAAGCAGCAGGTCCTGATGGTGACTCCACATCCACCCTAAAGCAGCAGGTCCTGATGGTCTCTCCACATCCACCCTAAAGCAGCAGGTCCTGATGGTGACTCCACATCCACCCTAAAGCAGCAGGTCCTGATGGTCTCTCTCCATCCACCCCTTAAACATGTGGAGATGAACGTTCTGCTGTGTCTACAGACATTATTAACACCTCACTAGAGACATGCTGCGTCTCTACCTTCTTCAAATCCTCTACCATCAACCCAGTCCCCAAAACATCAGGTATCACAGAATATAATGACTAGATCAGGGATGTCAAACCGGTTCCACGGGGGGCCTAGTGTATGCAGGTTTTTGGGTTTTCATTTAAATTAGTTCCAAGTTCAGACCTAAACAACCAGTAGAGGGTAGAAACTTACCAATTAGTGACCTAATTAATCAATCAAGAACAAGGTGAGAGCAAAGACCTGTAGACACTCGGCCCTCCATGGAACCGGTTTGACACCTGTGGACTAGAGACTTGTCGCCCTGACCTCTGTGGTAATGAAGTAATTTGAGGGCCTGGTCCTGTCCCACCTCAAGACCATCACTGATCCAGTGCAGTTTTTCTACAGAGCCAACAGATCTGTGGATGACACAATCAACATGGCTTTCCACTTGTTGTTTGTGGACTTTAGTACTGCATTCAAAACCATAATCTCAGCCTTCAATGCAAAAAAGACAGTGGGGATGAGAGTGGACTTAAGGAGAAGCCCAGCAGCCCTTTAACCCATCGCAAGTGGGAGCTGAACATCACCTCTCTCACAAAGAAACCACAGCAGAGGAGGTACTTCCTGCGGCAGCTTAAGAAGTTTCAACTGTCAAAGACTATGACAATGAACTTTTACACTGCCATCATTGAGTCCATCACTGTCTGGTAGCGCAACAGCCGCTCTGTAGAGCGAGTCATTGGCTGCAATCTGCTGTCTCTACCAGACTCTATGCGAAGATTGAGGCAGATTCATCTCACCCCGGAAATGGACTATTCAGAACTCTCCCCTCTGGCAGAAGGTTGAGGTCTATCAAGACCAAACCTCTCGCCACATGAACAGTTTCTTTCTTACCGCAGTAGGCCTCAGGAACATGCCTTCAGAACTGAACTGACTATAGCCTTCTCCCCACATTCACATTCACTCGGAACTCTTGTTGGACATTTGCACCTTACTCATGTACATATTACATATTTTAGTATTTTTTTATATTATTTGGTTATATTATATTATTTATTGTCTATTATTTGTTTATTATGTGTGTATTAATTGTTGCAGTAAAAGACTGTAACAAATTCCTTGTTTTTTGTTGTAAACTTACTGTTGACACAGTTGAAGCAATAGTATAACGATCAGAGGGCAAAGCTCCCAAACGTTATGACAGTTTACTAGACTCTTGCTCTGTCTCTCATGAACTTTGTTTTTCAGGGCTGCTGAGACCTGGGAGGAGGACCCAGAGCCGTTCAACGCCAGCTATTACCGCCGCAGTCTGGACAACAAAGGCTACATCTTCAGAGCGCCTTATCGTACCCGTGAGTATTCAGCGGTCACGCCACCGACAAGTGTGTATGTATGGAAGCCCATAAGGGACTGTATTGAACTAATAATGCTAATCCATATTGCATTTGCATTTTTTACAGAGTCATATGGCCGTTCTATGACAATAATAAAATTAAAATGGAATAACGGTTTGACGTTTCATTTTTAAAGACGTACCCCTCTTTGCAGTCCACAATATTGAAATGCAATTAAAAAGCTAAACAGCGCCCGTCATTTTAATTGTATTTTTCAAGTCACCACACTCAATCATGAAATGTAATCGGTCAGACTTATCATCAAGGCGGGTTGTCAGTTAGGAGGTAACTTCCTTGTTCTGTGACAACCAGGGCCGCTGGACTGGGTTGTGTCAGACAGTCTCCCCATTTGAATATAGTTCTTTATGTGCTTCCATATGTATGGACCCTGAACCCCTTTCTCCTTCTCCACCTTGCTGTCTCACCAGCCTCCTCATTAAATGACGACCTGCAGAACCAAGAGAACGACACCATCGGGATCTTGGTCAGCACCGCAGTGGAGATCACAGTGGGAGGGAAGACCCTCAAACCTGCAGGTGAATGTTATCAACACCGTCCCGGGACAAGAGAAGGTTTCATCAGCAATAGTGAAAAGCTGGGAGGGAGTGTAGATAGTTTTTGTATGGAGTAAGGTAGCGACAATATGGTGTATTGCTTCACTGTAAATAAAGTAGGTAGCAGAAATGTCTGACAGTATTAAGAAATCGAATCAAACTTCTGTGGAAATGTTTACTTTAAATGTTTTTCCCACTTTTTATGAATAAGTGGTCGGAGTAAAACTGGACCATGAGACCTGGGTGACCAAATTCAAGACCCTGGCTAGTAACTTCACCAGTTCAAGTGACAATCGCCAATTTCAACCAACGGTAAGAAACAATAGGACAACCGGGAATTTAAAATATTAAAGGGGCACATCACCTGGGTGTGTCATGTCTGAAAGATTTCTAGGGCAGTGAGAAGATCATGCCTGATTGGCCAGGAGGAGTACGGTTTAAACACTCCATGTTGTACCGATTGTGTGACAATTTGGGGTTGTCCTGGAACGATACAGACATTCAGTGTCTTTCAAGGATGTTCTTATCAGCTAGATATTGATATACTAGGTGTCAAAAATGTTCCAGTTTCTTAAACCTCACAACTCTGATGCTGTAGCTTTCTGTGCTGCCATAGTCACTTCTTTAAATCTGTAGTAGACTGAATACTGATAGCTTGCTAACTTTACAATAAGCAGTACAATGCCATGTCATGACTTAAAGAGATGCTTCTTACGTATTCTTACCATGATTTTGAATCATACATGTTTGTACCAGAGTAGGTTACAGTAGGTTAAGGTTCTGATCTTTGTCTAATTTTTTCACATCACACAAACCTGGCAATTTAAGGGTGTGTAGATTTTCATATCCACTGTATATTGAAATTCAGCGATTCAGTGCTGCTGTTGCATTGGTTTAAATCTGTGAGATAACCACTCCTCATTCGTTTAAATATACCACATGGAAATGTGTCATGAAATAAATCTTGAATTGTAAAATTCAAGTCCCTTGAAATAAATAAATGTGGCATTATGAAATAAATAAAAGTAGTTTGAAAAAGAAAATGTGTTTATATATTGACTCATTTATTTCAGGATTAATTTCCTAGCCATATGTATTCATTTAATATTGACTTAAATGCCATTCCATAATCAAAAGCAAATGTATACATACGTTTTTAAAGCGAGGTAAAAACAAATTTGGATCTCAAATTTGAAATCTGTTTAGTTACTCATGGGTGCAATAACTGCCAAACCCAACATGAAAGAGCATTTCTTTTTGGTTTGTAATTACAGAACACCACATGGGCATGATCAACATTAGTGTATTAAGTAATTTACAACAAAAAATATTATTGTTGCCAATCGCTACTTTTCTGGAGAAGCGGTATTCCGGTTGGCTGTTAATTCTGGGCTAAACTTTTTTGCTATTCTTCTATAGGTATCCTATAGGGTATCCAAACATTACACTAGGAGGGGGGAGAAAATACGATTGACGGGGCTTAGCCTTAGTAATTCGTACATTAAGTACTTATGCTATGGTGAAATGCCCCTTTAAGTTTGTTTTCAGCTGATCCTTTACAATTATTTGTTTCTCAGCAGTGTTCACCATCTGACAGCTGTGAGATGGACTGCGACTACAACTCTGAAGTAAGATTGCTGTGAATGTTACTGTCATGTTACCTAAGTAAAAAAAATATGTTTTCAATGGTACGAATCTAAGACACAAATTTGTTGAGAATTAAACAAAATTATTATTAGGGTCGGAGGCGTAGGGTAGGTTTGAACATTGATGAGGACACAGTTTTACCATTCTATTTGCTATCGTTGCTCCTGTCAGTTGCATAAAAAGCAGAAAGCGTTTGTGTTAACACTCACATGCATACACAATATACTGCATTACATACAGTACGTCAGAAGTGTCAAAATATATTCAGGTGTCACGACTTGCATGGGTGAAGTGTAGGGAAAGCCAAATGCAGAGCCGCATAATCACGTTCGTGGAGGTTTAATATATAAATAAAACCAACAAACACAACGAACGGATAAAACATATACTGTATGAAATTAAATGCACTTACACAAAGCGACTTATCAAATCATACAAACAACAGTAACTAGCAATTCAAGGACCAACACTCACCAACATGAACTCACGTAACATCAAACAATGAGAAGTTCAGAGCAACCACACCCAGTGACTTAAGTAGCCCCACTAATTAACAAACTGAACCCAGGTGTACATAATCAACTCAAAGAAGGTGAGAACACAAAAAGAACGTAAAGAGGATGACTAGTCATACTAGTTGTCACAGTACCCCCCGTTAACGGCCTGGTTCCCAGACAGGCCAGACAACAAAATGTCCAAGGGGAGGAAGATGGTGAACCACAGAGGAGGTGGTTTGGCTGAGGGTCTCTCCAGCTGTAGCTTCAGCCACGGAGGCGGCTTTAATGTCATTGGCCCCAGCGTGGCCGGCACTGGCGAAAGGGGCCACTCCTCCAGGTGTATGGGAGGAAGGTATAGGGGCAAATCCTCCAGGCACGCAGGAGGGTGAGGAAGGGAAATGGGCCACTCCTTCAGGCACAAAGGGGTGAGAAGAGGCAACTCCTGCAGGAGATCTGACGGTGGGGGGAGGGACCACACCTCCAGAAGCTCTGGCTGAGGGGGGACGGGACACTCCTCCAGCGGGTCACACAAAGGGGGAGGAGGAATGGGCCACTGCTTCAGTAGCTGCGGATAAAGGGGAAGGGACGACTATTCCAGGGGGTCACACACAGGAGGAGGAGGAGATAAGGGCCAATCCTCCAGGAGCTGCGGAGGGGGAAGAGACCACTCCCCCAGGGGGTCACAGACAGGAGGAGGTGGAGGAAGGGGCCACTCCTCCAGGAGCTCAGGCGGAGGTGGTAAGAGCCACTCCTCCAGGAACCCAGGCGGAGGAGGTAAGGGCCACTCCTCCAGGAGCCCAGGCGGAGGTGGTAAGCGCCACTCCTCCAGGAGCCCCGTGCATTGCCCAGTACGACTTTGGAGGGGGAATTTTTTCCCCTCCAAGCTCTGCTGGCTCAAAACAAGGCTTCTCATTCTGTCACGACTTAGCATGGGTGAAGTGTAGGGAAAGCCAAATGCAGAGCCGCATATTCACGTTTGTGGAGGTTTAATATATAAATAAAACCAACAAACGCAACGAACGGATAAAACATATACTGTATGAAATTAAATGCACTTACACAAAGCGAATTATCAAATCATACAAACAACAGTAACTAGCAATTCAAGGACCAACACTCACCAACATTAACTCTCGTAACATCAAACAATGAGAAGCTCAGAGCAACCACACCCCGTGACTTAAGTAGCCCCACTAATTAACAAACTGAACCCAGGTGTACATAATCAACTCAAAGAAGGTGAGAACACAAAAAGAACGTAAAGAGGATGACTAGTCATACTAGTCGTCACATCAGGTTTATTCAGAGTTCAATAACAGTATGTAAATCCAGTAGTTAACTAAACGGATTTATTAAGCTAATATTATCTAGCTAAATCGAATAATGGTTTCTTCAAGTCTGAAGGCACAAAAAAGATGTAAATAACAATGTAAAGCTAGACATTTGTACTTCTTATACATTGTAATTACATCAGTAATTAGTTTTTTGGTGCCATTCTTTTAACATCTAAAAAACATTGAAATAAGCAGTTTGGTGTGACGATATTAACAAATCAAAGTTTACATTGTGATCAGCGCTCTCATGGCCAAACAGGAGTAACGCTGACCTTGAGAGAGTTACACAATTGTGGAGCCGAAGAATAAAAAAATATGTTAGACTCGAAATTACTGGTGGGGACAATTACGTTTTTAAACATTGATGTCCCTATCGTCCCAGACTAAATGTACGCCTTGTCACTGTTGCATATTTTTGCCCTTTGCAGGATCTTCTCTGTTACCTGTTAGATGATGGAGGTTTTTTGATCATGTCCAATCAGAAGGAGCACTCAAACAAGGTGACCTTTGCTGAAAGTTAATTCTGAGCTCAGTCTGAAGTTTGACCTAGGTCTATGTTCCGGAATTGTGTAAAATTGTTTGTAATATTTTCTTTAGGTTGGCATGTTCATAACTGAAGTGGATCCGTACCTTATGCATGCTCTCTACAACAACTCCCTTTACAACCGGAAGCAGTCCCTTGACTACCAGTCGGTTTGTGAACCAGTGCCAACCAGTAACACCGGAGCAGCACCAAGAAGAGTGTTTGTGGTAATGACAACCTTGGCTGCAGCCTTTAATCTGAACTTCATTTACCTTCTTTACTTTTAATAGAAAAGTGAACATATGGAATTGTTTCAAGCAGGCAACATATATACTTATAATTATATAACAATGTCATACCAAAATTGAAGACCTTTGAAGGTTTCTCCCAAAAGTGTTTCCCCCAGAAATATTTTTTATTATTGTATTGGGTCTTTATTGCTAACAAATTGCAAAGAAAATATTGGGCTAAAGATAGATGAAAGTCCAATGAAAAGTGTTTTGGGAAGGTTTTATCATGCATAAAAGAAAATCAGAATATATTGCATTATAAAGAAAGTTTAATAAATGGCACAGCATACCGTCAGAAGATAAATGTTATAAATATTTGTACCAGAAAGCCCTGATAATTTAGCATATTCGTTACTACTTGGTATAAAATGTTTTTTATAACTTTGTAGCTTGAACTATTATCTCCTAGTGCTCATTATTGTGACAATAATGATGACTCTGACCTAACTGATATATTACTTTTCTACAGCATGTTTTACTCTAACAAATGAGTATGCTAATATAGTGACAACATATTAACTGTTGATTTCTTTGTAAGAATCAAATAAATTAAGTAAAATAACATATCTATGTTTCCTTTTCCTTTCGATGTTGCCAGCCGACCATCGTAGACTTTGTGAACCTGGCCTGGTGGACGTCAGCAGCCGCCTGGTAAGAGATGAGAAGACCAGAACATGACAAATTTGTTAAACGTAATACCAACGTCTTTATGTCTGTCTTTATTGCCATATTTTGTCCAGGTCCCTATTTCAGCAGCTGCTTTATGGATTGGCCTACCAGAGTTGGTTTGTCACAGGTGCGTACAAAGCCATTCTAATCTAGTTTCTTCCCATCAGAGATGTTCAGAAATATTTATGGACAAAAATATTTTACCACTCCTCCTAACCATTGCATTCAGAGCTCCCTGAATTTCAGCGTGTTACTGTAATATGATGTCTCTGTTGTACCTAGCTAGTTTGTGAAATGTCTTCCCTCCTAGATATTCCACTATCAACTTTAGGTGTTATTAATGCAAACTAGAAGTGTTTTGCAACTGCAACTAAGCTATGAAGTAGCCGACCACGTAAAGTTATAGAGCGGGGCCGCCGAGGGACATAGTGAATAAAACACTCTATAATTTCAAACCACCTCTGGCATTAACAGCAGGACTAAAACTGTGCGCCAGTAGCTTCATGGCAAGTGTTTCCATGGTCGATCATGCAAGCAGTGTTGCCAACTTAAGTTTTCAGACCCCAGTGACTCAAAAAAGTGACTAGCGTCTAGTCTAGTGTTTTTTCCTGGTGAAGTTTTAAACATATTTAGGGTGATTTTTACTTACTTTTATGTTTTTATCTTACACAACATTATTCCTCTCTCCTACACGTCCATCACAATTACATGCACACTGTTTATTATGCAAATTAGGGGATTAAGTCATATTAACAACTTCTATCGACATTTAGGAGAGCCAATAGCTTCAATATTTTCATAAGGAGTTGGCAACACTGCATGCAAGCCTTACATCACCATGCACAATGACAAGTGTCAGATGGAGTGGGTCCAAGCACGGCGCCACTGGACTCTGGAGTATTGGAAATATGTTCTGTGGAGGGACCAGTCTGGGTTTGGCGAATGCCAGGAGAACGTTTCCTGCCTGACTGCATTGATGTGAACGTTTCCTGCAGTGATGTTTGGTGGAGGATTTAAAACCGTGCATGAGATATTAAACCTATCAAAGGTCCGTGCACATGTGTCAACAATTTTGTGGTCGTAAAATTAGGGCTATGCTTGAAGGCTTATCTTCGCCAAACTCGTATCAATCACAAGCATGTACAATAAAGTTTGAACAAATTTTACACAGTCGCAATTCTGTAACCAAACATTTGTAGGAATTACAGAGACAAACTTCTTGCTGTGAAGTGAAATGCACAAGCAGATCATTCTTTGTGCGCTTTCTGACTTTTGACATGTTTACGTCGAGGAGAAGTACTATTTTCTTAACAAACTTTTCCGAACTCCTGTCCATTATCTATACAAATTCTGATAAAATTATTATCACTGGTGATTTTAATTAATCAATCAATCAAATGTATTTTATAAAGCCCTTTTTACAACGAAATTGTCACAAAATGTTTTTACAAACTTCCAGTCTGAACCTGACAGAGCACAAATCAAAAAGTTGATACAAGTTGACACACGGCGGCTCAGTGATCACAGCTCAAATAACTTTTGTATGACTTGTGGGGTCCCTCAATGATCCATTTAAGGGCTCCTACACTTTAGGCTATATATGTTACCCTTATATGTACCCTTATATATACCCTTATATGTTACCCTTATATGTACCCTATATATGTTACCCTTATATGTACCCTATATATGTTACCCTTATATGTACCCTTATATGTTACCCTTATATGTACCCTATATATGTTACCCTTATATGTACCCTATATATGTTACCCTTATATGTACCCTTATATGTACCCTTATATGTTACCCTTATATGTACCCTATATATGTTACCCTTATATGTACCCTTATATGTACCCTTATATGTTACCCTTATATGTACCCTTATATGTTACCCTTATATGTACCCTTATATGTTACCCTTATATGTACCCTATATATGTTACCCTTATATGTACCCTTATATGTACCCTTATATGTTACCCTTATATGTACCCTTATATGTTACCCTTATATGTACCCTTATATGTTACCCTTATGTCACATAAACCTGTTATTATATGTGATGGAAATGACGTCAGCAAAAGGGGCTGGCGCCAGGAGGGTTGGGAGTAGAAACGTAAGTTAAGCATACGGTGAGTGCTGTGTTAAAGTGACGTTACAGCTAGTTAAATAAAGCTGAGTTAAAACAACTTACCGTCTCCTCATACCTAAATAGGTTTAAGTGAAGTAACACTTTACATGGTGTCAGAAGAAAAATGGCAAAGTTTTCGGCGCCGGAGCAGTTTAACTTCGCTAAACCGGAGGACTGGCCCGACTGGAAACAACGCTTCTCCAGGTACCGAGTGGCTACGAAGCTCAACAAGGAGCATGCGGAGGTGCAAGTTAGCGCATTGATTTACTCTATGGGTCCGGAGGCTGAGCAAGTGTATAAATCATTTGACTTGGAGGATGACGAGGAAGAGGATTTCGACTATGTACTAAGACTGTTTGACGAGCACTTTGTGCCGAAAAGAAACGTGATTTTCGAGAGAGCACGTTTCCACTCGCGGACGCAAGAGGCGAGTGAGTCTGTTGAACAGTACATAAGGCACCTGTATGAACTCGCAGCTCATTGCGACTTTAAGGAGAAAGACGAGGAAATAAGAGACAGACTTGTCATTGGGATTAGAGATAAGGATATTTCACTAAAGTTACAAATGACAAGTGATCTCACTCTGAAAAAGGCAGTCGACATAACCAGGCACTCTGAGCTAGTGAAGCAACAGAACAGCGAGGCTAGCACACCAGGCCACGTGGATGAAGTGAGATCGAAGTCTTATAAAAGTAAGTGGAAAAAACCTCAGTATGAGACAACAGGGAGACGAAAAGAAAATGAATGGCCAAACTGTGGAAGATGTGGGCGCAGACATGCAAAAGAGAAATGCCCAGCTCAAGACAAAGAGTGTAATAAATGCCACAAAATAGGTCACTTTGCAAACAAATGCAAAACCAGATTGATACAAGAATTGACTGAAGAAGTTGACAGCTTATTCCTAGGCTCAATAAATGAGACCATAACCGAGGATGAGGCCACAGTGGATGAAATCATCACTGACACAGAGCCACCATGGCGCACAACTCTTGTGATAGGCCAAACTCCTGTTAGTTTCAAGATAGATTCTGGGGCTGACACAACAATAGTAAATGAGGCTACATATAACCGCCTACGTGTCAAGCCAAAACTGAGACCAGTTACCTCTAAACTGGAAAGTCCAGGAGGAAAAGTGGGCCATTTGGGGCAATTCCTAGCTAAGACCCAAGTGACAATAGGGAGAAAATTAACTGACAGTTACTTTAGGGTAATAGTGGCAAAGACTACATGTGATAACCTACTGAGCAGATCTGTCGGAGCCCGCCTGGGTCTAATACAACGCATCGAAGAAGTCAGTGTTTTTGGGGAGTTGGGACTGCTTAAAGGAGACCCCATAAAAATTGTCCTAAAAGAAAACGCGAAGCCGTACAGCGTCGCAGCCCCTCGCCGCATACCCATTCCGCTAATACCCAAAGTAGATATGGAGCTGAAGAGAATGGAAGAAAATGGCATAATAGAGCGAGTGACAGAGCCCACAGAATGGGTAGCACCGATGGTGCCCGTGATAAAGCCTAATGGAAAAGTAAGAATCTGTGTAGGCCTTACTAAACTAAATGAGAACGTGAAAAGGGAAAAGTTCATCTTGCCAACCACAGATAGCATCTTACACAAACTGGCAGGAAGTAAGGTGTACACAACTTTAGATGCTGCCAGTGGATTTTGGCAGATGGCCCTAGATGAAGAAAGTTCAAAATTAACTACCTTCATAACACCAAATGGTCGCTATCGCTTTAAACGGCTCCCGTTCGGGATAACATCCGCACCAGAGATATTCCAAAGGAGGATGCAAGAACTGCTGCAGGAACACGAGGGCACAGTAGTTTACATGGACGACATACTTGTGTTTGGAGCCACTCAGGAAGAGCATGACCACCGCCTAAAAAGGGTGATGGAGACAATCCGTGCGTCTGGACTAAAACTCAATCGTCAGAAGTGTAAGTTCTGGCAGGCTTCCCTTCATTTCCTGGGCCAGGTTATCAGTCAGGAAGGTGTAACTCCTAGCCCAGAAAGAGTGTCTGCCATCACTGCCCTGAAGACACCTACAAATGTAAGTGAGTTAAAAAGAGTACTGGGCATGGTGAATTATGTTGGCAGGTACATACCCAACTTGTCACAAATCCTTCATCCCCTTAATGAGCTGTTGAAGAATACAGTAACATGGGTGTGGCACTCGCGGCAAGAAGAAGCCTTCAAAAAGGTAAAAACACTGATATCCTTTGCACCTGTTCTTCAGTACTTCGATCCAAAACTGCCCACTGTAGTAGGTGCTGACGCATCTAGTTATGGACTAGGAGGAGTACTGCTGCAAGATCATGGAGGTAAACTCAAACCAGTAGCCTACTGCTCTCGTACACTAAATGAAGCAGAAAAGAAGTACGCCCAAATAGAAAAGGAGTGTCTTGCTAGTGTATGGGCTTCAGAGAAGTTTTACTTATATCTGTGTGGTCTGGAGAGCTACAAATTACTTACCGACCATAAACCACTGGTGACACTCATCAACCACAGAGACCTGGACAAAACTCCACTGAGGTGTCAGCGACTTCTAATCCGCTTAATGAAGTTCAACCCTGTCGCAGAGTACATCCCAGGAAAAAACCTGATAGTACCTGACGTGCTGTCGAGACACCCAGAGCCTAAAGTGGATGACACTGGACTGAGCGAGGACGTCCAGGCATACGTGGACACTATTGAGGAGCTGGAAAAGCCAAAAACGGTGCTGGAACGTATAAAGGCAGAGACAGAGAAGGATGAAACCATGCAGAAGGTTAGACAATACATTAAATCTGGCTGGCCGCGATATAAGAGAGATGTTGTCAAACCAGTTTTAGACTATTTTATGGAGAGAAGTACTCTTAGTGAGTATAATGGACTGGTAAGAAAAGGGAACCAAATAGTGATCCCAGAAACAATGAGAACCGAGATGCTGGAGAGGATCCACCATGTGCACCAAGGTCTAAACAAATCCAGAGAGAGATATAATGATGCCATTTGGTGGCCAAAGATTAGCCATGCAGTGAAGGAGAAAGTGTCCTCATGCCCACACTGTAATGAGCACAAACCAAGATTAGCCATGCAGTGAAGGAGAACGTCTCCTCATGCCCACACTGTAATGAGCACAAACCAAGATTAGCCATGCAGTGAAGGAGAACGTCTCCTCATGCCCACACTGTAATGAGCACAAACCAAGATTAGCCATGCAGTGAAGGAGAAAGTGTCCTCATGCCCACACTGTAATGAGCACAAACCAAGTCTCCTCATGCCCACACTGTAATGAGCACAAACCAAGATTAGCCATGCAGTGAAGGAGAAAGTGTCCTCATGCCCACACTGTAATGAGCACAAACCAAGATTAGCCATGCAGTGAAGGAGAACGTGTCCTCATGCCCACACTGTAATGAGCACAAACCAAGTCTCCTCATGCCCACACTGTAATGAGCACAAACCAAGTGTCCTCATGCCCACACTGTAATGAGCACAAACCAAGTGTCCTCATGCCCACACTGTAATGAGCACAAACCAAGTGTCCTCATGCCCACACTGTAATGAGCACAAACCAAGTCTCCTCATGCCCACACTGTAATGAGCACAAACCAAGCCAAAGCCAGGAGCCACTCATCACAACTCCTTTACCGGCACTACCTTGGCAGAAACTAGCTGCAGATCTGTGTGAGTTTAAAGGAAAGCACTTCCTGGTTGTTATTGATTATTATTCAAGATGGCTTGAAGTATTGAGTCTCACCCAGACCACGAGTGAAGCAGTGATAAGTAAGCTGATGAGCATATTCACACGGTTCGGGATACCTGAGGAGCTGATCACGGATAACGGTCCGCAGTTCACCTCACAGCAGTTTAAGGGCTTCACATCCAAGTATGACATCCAGCATACTACATCAAGCCCATATTATCCTCAAGCTAATGGTATGGCAGAGAGAGCTGTCAGGACAGCTAAAAGCATCCTTTGGCTACAGGACCCCCAGCTAGCTCTCTTGATCTACAGGGACACAGCCACAGAGCCGACGAAAGAGAGCCCAGCCAGGCTCCTCATGGGAAGGAGAATACGCACCACAGTCCCCAAGCTCCACCATCAGCTGAGACCGGCATGGCCTAATCTGTCTATAGTCAAGCAGACAGATGCCAAAGCTAAGCAGACCTATGAGACCACCTACAACAGGAGGTACACTGCCAAGCCGCTCCCTGCCTTAGGTGTAGGCGACAAAGTGCGGTTGAAGACAGACTCAGAGAAGACATGGAGAGGGACCGGGGTGATCCAGGCTTCCTGTTCCACTCCACGTTCGTTTGTGGTAAAGACGTCGCAAGGAGACACCACCAGACGAAACCGGAGGCATCTGCAGATCGTCAACCAAGAAAGTTGTAACACTCCGATACATTCACCAGGAGTCTCTACCCCACCGGGTAGCACGGCATCCACCACCAGTCCAACCCAAAATGACTCAGAGACTGGTAACACAATATCGTCACCCAGAGTTCTGAGAACACGCTCTGGACGTACAGTGAAACCTGTAGTCAAGCTGACTTACTAGTCAGAAGAAATGTTAACTAGGATAGTTTACAAATTATTACAGACCAGTAATGGAAAAAGGGTCTGAGCAAAATGCGTGTTTATATTTGCTTGTTAAATTGTATTACTGTTAATGTCTACTTAGACAGCGTGTTAGAAATAATATTATTGATAAATAGAATAAGAGTAATTGTATTTATTTGATACAAGGTTTCCTTGAGAGGTGAATAAGGAAGATATTATGTTTCAAGAGAAAAGCAAATTTCAGAGGATGTTGCTTAGATACAGTTCTTTTGTTATTTGTTTTATTACTGTATAAAACATAAGACTAAAAGGGGGAGATGTCACATAAACCTGTTATTATATGTGATGGAAATGACGTCAGCAAAAGGGGCTGGCGCCAGGAGGGTTGGTAGTAGAAACGTAAGTTAAGCATACGGTGAGTGCTGTGTTAAAGTGACGTTACAGCTAGTTAAATAAAGCTGAGTTAAAACAACTTACCGTCTCCTCATGCCTAAATAGGTTTAAGTGAAGTAACACTTTACACCTTATATGTACCCTTATATGTACCCTATATATGTTACCCTCATCTCATCTCATCTTCAACCGCTTATCCGGGGTCGGGTCGCGGGGGTAGCAGTTCTAGCAGGGGACCCCAAACTTCCCTTTCCCGGGCAACATTAGCCAGCTCTGACTGGGGAATCCCGAGGCGTTCCCAGGCCAGTGTGGAGATATAATCTCTCCACCTAGTCCTGGGTCTTCCCCGAGGTCTCCTCCCAGCTGGACGTGCCTGGAACACCTCTCTCGGGAGGCGCCCAGGTGGCATTCGTACAAGATGCCCGAACCACCTCAACTGGCTCCTTTCTATGCAAAGGAGCAGCGGCTCTACTCCGAGTTCCTCTCGGATGACTGAGCTTCTCACCCTATCCCTAAGGGAGAGGCCAGCCACCTTTCTGAGAAAACCCATTTCGGCCGCTTGTACCCGCGATCTCGTTCTTTCGGTCATGACCCAGCTTTCATGACCATATGTTACCCTTATATGTACCTTATATATGTTACCCTTATATGTACCCTTATATGTACCCTATATATGTTACCCTTATATGTACCCTTATATGTACCCTTAAATGTTACCCTTATATGTACCCTATATATGTACCCTTATATATATGTTACCCTTATATGTACCCTATATATGTACCCTTATATGTACCCTTATATATGTTACCCTTATATGTACCCTATATATGTACCCTTATATATTACCCTATATATGTACCCTTATATGTACCCTTATATGTACCCTTATATGTACCCTATATATTTACCCTTATATGTACCCTTATATGTACCCTATATATGTTACCCTATATATGTACTTTTATATGTACCCTATATATGTACCCTATATATGTACCCTTATATGTACCCTATATATGTACCCTTATATGTTACCCTTATATGTACCCTATATATGTACCCTATATATGTACCCTTATATGTACCCTATATATGTACCCTATATATGTACCCTTATATGTACCCTTATAGGTACCCTTATATGTACCCTATATATGTACAATTATATGTACCCTTATATGTTACCCTTATATGTACCCTTATCAGAGCTGTAGTACTCGAGACCGGTCTCGGTCTCGAGACCGGTCTCGAGACCACTTTTAAGGTCTCGGTCTCGGTTACATTTGGACTCGGTCTCGACTCGGTCTCGGACAGTAAGGACTCGTAAATTCTTCCGAGACCAGCCGAGACCAGCGTAGAAATTATCGCCCACAATGTTTTCTAGAAAAATATTTAAGTATGACATGTAGAGGCTGTATTTCCATTGGCTGTATTTCGTCCAGAGTCAGACTGTTTTTTTCTGATGTGGCTTATCCCGCCAATGGCTATCTACTTTTGAAGAAAAGCCCACCCCAGCGTCGCTAGAGCGTGCACCCATTCACGTAAATACTTCAATCTTAAACATATGCTCGATCATGTCTGCACAATCTGCCATTATATTCGTTTTGCCTATATTCAGCACATTGAGCACAAATAAATAATTTGTCCGAAAACACACAGCGGTTAGTAATTAAAATACATACATAATGTTGAAAAGCTACAGCCGACGTCCTTCCATGACTTTTCCTAAATACGTGCATTTTACCTTGTCCCGTTTTCAGAATTGCAAAATCACAAACCGAACAATATATAAAACTACTATTTACATGTTTTTTGATGCCTTCCTGTCGCCAAAATCCCACGCTGCTGGGCGTTGGTACCCTAATTGCGGTACCCAGACACCGATCACACTTCACTGAGCCTATATGGCAATGGTTGAATGGGCGATACACAGACAAATACTACGAGAACACATATAGACAATAGTCTGATTGGCTTGGTTGAACTACAAAAAAAAAGAGGTACGTTTATAAAGAAATATGTTTCACTAAATAAACAGAACGAATTCCGCCAAATACATACAGCCCCATTCATGTGTCATGCGCCTATTGCACTCAATAATTAATAACGAATGAACCACAGTGTATTCATATAGCCTACAAGAGACTTCAACAAAATATTGTTTTGTATCGAAATTAAACGAATATGAACAATAATTATTAATAGGCTAACTACAAATGGGCGATAAATGAAATTACTCATGCACACAGAAGGACGTGGGACATACATAAGTCCGGGGGCATACGGCAGAAAGAGCATAAAACTGGAACGGTTATGGTCCGATCTATATGAAACTGAACCCGTTTTGGTCCGATCTTTATTAAACTGGAAGGGTTTTGGTCTGATCTATATGAACACTGAGCGCAGTTCAACCGGGTTAGTTTGCTGCTGTCTCATGTGCACTCGTAACAATAATGAACACTGTGCGCAGTGCAACCGGTTCGTTTGCGTGTCCTGCTCAAGCAGACAAACAACTGAAGCTGCGTGCCTGTGGACGGATAAATAATTATAAATAGATTTGTTTATCGGCCAATCATTCGCAAATCATTTGATTGCAAGTCGCTTGTGATCTAAAATGTGTTAGCATTTACTACATCAACATAGGACATACAGTTTGATGGATTTTCATTTATTCGATTTTTAGAAATGTTAATATCATAGCCTGTGCATTTTAAAATCATGGTTTTATTTTCGTATTTTATGTTTACATAAGACAATAAATAGGCCTACATACTCTTTTAATAAAATTCATTTCATTCAGGATGACAACACAGTAGATGATCTGATGCTGTTGGTCAAGTGTTTTTTTTACATTGGTCATTGGACCAAAAACATGTCATATTATTTAGTGTTGATATGACTGGTCTCGGTCTCGGCCCCCTTTGGTATCGGTCTCGTCTCGGTCTCGGCCACCTTCGGTCTCGGTCTCGTCTCGGTCTCGGCCCCCTTCGGTCTTGGTCTCGTCTCGGTCTCGGCCCCCTTCGGTCTCGGTTTCGTCTCGGTCTCGCTTTAGGTGGTCTCGAGCACAGCTCTGACCCTTATATGTACCCTTATAGGTACCCTTATAGGTACCCTTATATGTTACTCTTATATGTACCCTTATATGTTACCCTTATATGTACCCTATATATGTTACCCTTATATGTACCCTTGTATGTACCCTATATATGTACCCTTATATGTACCTTATATATGTTACCCTTATATGTACCCTATATATGTACCCTTATATGTTACCCTTATATATACCCTTATATGTTACCCTTATATGTACCCTATATATGTAGCCTATATATGTACCCTTATATGTACCCTATATATGTTACCCTTATATGTACCCTATATATGTTACCCTTATATGTACCCTATATGTACCCTTATATGTACCCTATATATGTACCCTTATATGTTACCCTTATATGTACCCTATATATGTACCCTTATATATGTTACCCTTATATGTACCCTTATATGTACCCTTATATGTACCCTATATATGTTACCCTTTCGTGAGTAGCCCTTACTACTGAGTCACATTATGAGTATCTGTAGTACATACAGGCACATGGGGCCATACACACTACTGAGTCACAT
The DNA here is from genome assembly GCA_029465975.1 of Dallia pectoralis. Classification (NCBI taxonomy): domain Eukaryota; kingdom Metazoa; phylum Chordata; class Actinopteri; order Esociformes; family Umbridae; genus Dallia; species Dallia pectoralis. Next base: position 846,871 of record CM055744.1, read on the forward strand.
TATGAGTATCTGTAGTACATACTGGCACATGGGGCCATACACACTACTGAGTCACATTATGAGTATCTGTAGTACATACTGGCACATGGGGCCATACACACTACTGAGTCACATTATGAGTATCTGTAGTACATACTGGCACATGGGGCCATACACACTACTGAGTCACATTATGAGTATCTGTAGTACATACAGGCACATGGGGCCATACACACTACTGAGTTACATTATGAGTATCTGTAGTACATACAGGCACATGGGGCCATACACACTACTGAGTCACATTATGAGTATCTGTAGTACATACAGGCACATGGGGCCATACACACTACTGAGTCACATTATGAGTATCTGTAGTACATACTGGCACATGGGGCCATACACACTACTGAGTCACATTATGAGTATCTGTAGTACATACTGGCACATGGGGCCATACACACTACTGAGTTACATTATGAGTATCTGTAGTACATACTGGCACATGGGGCCATACACACTACTGAGTTACATTATGAGTATCTGTAGTACATACAGGCACATGGGGCCATACACACTACTGAGTCACATTATGAGTATCTGTAGTACATACTGGCACATGGGGCCATACACACTACTGAGTCACATTATGAGTATCTGTAGTACATACTGGCACATGGGGCCATACACACTACTGAGTCACATTATGAGTATCTGTAGTACATACTGGCACATGGGGCCATACACACTACTGAGTTACATTATGAGTATCTGTAGTACATACTGGCACATGCTTTCTGTGGCATCATCTGTCTCCAACTTGTTTTCATCTGTAGTGCAGCATTGTAGGTCACATTTTCTATTTCGGCCTCCTTTGGTCTCATCGTTAGCCACCATTTGCTCTTTGGGAACCCTTACATACCTCCCCTAACCCATTAGGAGGCAGTTGGCCCTGGGAAGTGTTCTGTAGGGGCATTTGTGTAATGCTGATTCAGCAGATTGGGGTGCATTCACACAGGAAATATATACAGTGTCTATAGTTGATTTCTTGATTAGTTGGTTTACAGCAATTCAAACACCACATCTTACGAGTGATAAACAGCACCTGTCTGTATGTGATGATGTATTGTCTTCATGTTTTGTAGATGAGGTGGAGGCTGAGGGGCCGGACTCCAAGGAGACTAGCTGTGTGACGATACAGACCCAGTTCTATTTCACTAACGTCAGCAGCTCCTACAGCATCATGCAGGACTGTGGAAACTGCTCCAGGTGACTACACTACTCTCGTACAACTCATTAATCCACACGCAAACCTAGCATGCGGACACAAGTGTGCCTGAGGGATAGCCCCTAATCGATGCCAATGTTGATTAAATGCTATCAGATTTAATTAAATTGGAGCAGTAAATGAGCCTGAGAAGACTGTCCCGTGGAGTTGAATCAACAGTTAACAAGCGTGGTATTAAAGCATCGTCTTTTGTCAAACTCTCTGTCTTGCCGCCTTTTCTCTCTCTTCTGTGTCTGCAGGCTGATCCATGCCAGGAAGTTAAACAACACAAACCTACTGTTTGTCGTAGCAGAGAAGTTGCCCTGCAACAGTTGTGAGGCAGAGAAATTGTCTCAGGCAGAGACAGAATGTATCCTTGCTTGCCTTGGAAAATGTTCCCCTCCAAAGCACTGTTTCCATGTGGCAAAACTTACAACCCTACTCACTGGTGTTATCAAACCATGTGATTCAGGGTTTGTTCCAGCTATTGCCTGACTGATATATAACTGTAGCTCATCTGGGATATGTTTTTCATTGCGGTGAATGTTTTAGTATGAGATCAGCCTCATAGGCCAGCGAGTGTCATTCTTTAACCAGGGCTCTTCTAGTCAAGGACCAGAACCCGTCATGTGACGACATGAGTGCGGCGCGGTATCGAAAAGGGCCGACTGTGTGCTACGACTACAACATAACTGTAAGACTTCCAGACGGAACAGTGCCACCGTTATAATGTCACACAAACCCAGCCCTAAGACAACATGCACCGGTTTTTCACCCAGACGCCCATCATATACATGCATTTTGTGTTTTCCATATGCTTCCAGTACGACTAACATAAACGTTTACTTTCCCATCCAGGAGAACACGTCGGACTGTGGGCGGGGCTTCTCCTTCCGGCCATCCATCCAGAGCCTGGTCCTGATTCAGCTCATCCTTCTCTACCCAGTTGCCAGCCCCCATATTCTGCCCCTTGTACTTTAATTCTTCCCGGTTATTTGACCAATCCCGAAGCCTGCTGAAACACTCCTGCCCCTCACCACCCCCCATGCCCTCTTCCTGCTCTAGTCATAGGTAATTGAGGGACTTCCTCTCATCGTAACTCGGAAGGCCTGAGTACCGCGCTACTCTACCCAGCTAGCTTCGATTGTTGTTGCTTAGTGACAGTTGAAGGACCTTGCACGTCCTCGACGAGTTAACTTCATCCATGTGAAGAGATTGAGATGGTGGTGCTCAACCAATCAACAGAGGCTACATCCGAAAACGAAAAAAAGACCCCACCCTCCCATTCGCATCAATAGGACGAGAGACAAGTAAAAAGAAGAGTAGAAAAAAAGACTAGTTGGATTCCATTGTGTGAAGCTTGTCTCTATTTGGCCGTGGTTAGTCAAGACAGGCTGGAGAGAAGTGGCCCCTGTCTGTATCGCTCCTCAGATCTGCCTTCTCACAGGTCTCTAATTCGCCTCGACATAGTGGCATTTTGCGCCGACCATTCTACCACATATCTACTAGAGCAAAAAAATTAAAGGGGTGAAAAAAAAGAACTTATATAAGAAGTATACAACAACATACAATTTTCAACTGTTAAAGTGATGAGTATTCAAAGCTAATGTTAGGGTATCATTTGCAATGGAAGTCTTTAGGTGTTACATTAAGTTATTTATGCACTATATCTACTTCTTGCCAAAATGAGATAGACATTTAATGTGGTCTTATTTTTATAGCCAAATTAGTGAGATACCCAGAAAGGGAAGTGAGAGGATTTGTGTTGAGGATAACCGTTAGAAAGCGGCTAAAATGGATTCTGTTTCTACATCTTAACTGTTCTTTAACTTTAAACATTTCCGGCTCTGGAAAAACATAAATGTATTTGATATAATTGCAACAAAGGTAGAAAACTACATAACTATTCTACAAAATAGTAGAATAAAAATCTTACATTTAACTAAGGAAATGAACAGGTCATTATGTGAATCAGACAAATCAAATGTTCACTTCCTTGCAAACACACAGGATATATATATATACATATAAATAGATAAATATATATATCATACTAGCCTTTTGTTTTATCATGAATCAACATTTAGCCTCAGAATGTCTGAATGTTTGGGCTTCGTTGCTGTTGGTTGTGTACAGTACTATCCTGAGTAACGGATCATTCTGACCTCGGCATGGATGAATGGATGATGTGAAGACCCCTGTGAAAACCTCTGCCAACCCTCATTTGGCTGCTCCGCCAGGTCCGCCAATCTTCTCCGGGACTTGTATTTCTATCTATTATCGATGTCACAACAGCAGGTTTTGGCAGACCTTTAGCATGTATTAACCTAGAATGGTGCTGTGTGACGTCAGACCAGTTGCAGATGGGGTATTAGCGGAGTTAGCTTTCCCCTCATTAGAAACGGCAGGTGCGGCCACTACTGCTAATGTGTACGCTGGAGTCTGGGTGTCATATCTGTCATTCTAATCAATCTGAAGTGAAATGTCAGTCTCTCTGTTATCATAGTGCCTTGAAGCACTTTGTTTTGGGATGCATTGGCTATAGAGTTACTGTTTAGTACCTTTATAGAACAGCAACGCTAATGTCTATGAGGCTACAGGATTTATGTAGAGCCGTTCTGTTGGCTGTATATCTATGGTAGCTTTATGGCAACACCATACTGACAAAGATTATATTCTAGCTTGATGTAGACGTCCAAATGCCCGGGGCTACTGGCTGCTGTGCCATATAGAGTCACTGTCCAGTACCTGTAGAGCCATTTAGAGCTACATTATCAGTATAGCCACTTGACTGGCCATAGAGCTACCTTTACAGGGCCACCTGGCTGCTATTGTTGCATTTTTCCGCCTGAACTGTGTGTGTCTGTGTTTGTGTATGGGTGTGTGTTCGTAGTAACCCTGAACGGGATCGTCTTTACAAACTGGGTTGAGAGAATGACGAATAACAGTTGTGGTAGCGTATCTGTTCCGTGTTGAATTCCAAATGGACAAAGTGTTATATCAGATGTCGTTATGAGAGGAGGGAAAAAAGAACATGTTTTACAAAAAAAGGAAAAAAAATCCACTCCATTTTTACTCTGATCGGTTTGATAAATATGTTGTTGCGAGGGAGCTGCATATTGTATGTTGGCCGTGCGTTCACGGAGGTGTTCAAAAGAATGTTATGTCACATAATGGCAGTGTGTTTTCTGTTGTGAGGGCAACACAGTGACCGAGCCTGTCTAAATGCCTTGGTTCCTTCAAGCTCCAATTCAACATACAGTCATGTGAATAAGTATGTACACCCTGTTTACATTCTATGGTTCTACATATCAGCACATAAAAACAATCATCTGTTTCTTAGCAGCTATAAGAATTCGGTAAATACAACCTCAGATGAACAACAACACATGACATATTACACCATGTCAAAGATTAAGCCAAAACGGAGAATCCATGTGTGAACAACTAAGTATTCCCTTACAGCTGGAATAGTAATTAAGATGCGAATGGGCAGACGGGTGCTGCTTATCAAATGACGACCTTAATTCATTGATTATCAGCAGGTGTGACCACCTCAATAAAACCAAGTTTTAGCAGTGTGCTGGTCTGGAGCATTCAGGTGTGTTTTAACACAATGCCAAGGAGAAAAGACATCAGCAATTGTTGCTGCCCATCAATCTTGTATAGGTTATGAGGCCATTTTCAAACAATTTCAAGTTTATCATTCTATAGTGAGAAAGAATAATCAAATTTTTTTAAAAACATTCAACACAGTTGCCAATCTTCACAATAGCGGCCGTCCGGCCATAGAGAAATTGCAACAAAAATAATGATATCAATAGTTTCAATTTTGATATTTTTAGGTAAAACCGTTCTTGTCTGCCAGTCATATAATGCAGGTTTATGGTCATTTTGTCCCCACCTCAAAGAGCATGCACAGAGAAGTCAAAATTAAACATGATTTAATTACTCATAAATCTAAGTACACATTGATGGCCTAAGACACGAAACGAGCGGTTTGTGTGAAAAAAACGAACAGTATTTATATCGTTTTTACCTTCAGTTCAAGTTCAGACCTTAACCCGATTAAAGTGCAGTGGCGGGATCTTAAGACATATGTTATGTGTTGTTGTCCTCCTGAGGTTGTATTTATCTCATTTTTAATCCTGCTAAAGAACTGATTATTGTTATTATGGGCTAATATGTTAAACTATATAATTCATATAGGGTGTATTTTATTCACATGACTGTACACATGTAACAGACACATGCATAAACACGACCTACACATGCATAAACACGACCTACACATGCATAAACACGACCTACACATGCACAAACACGACCTACACATGCACAAACATGACCTACACATGCATAAACATGACCAACACATGCATAAACATGACCTGCACATGCACAAACACGACCTGCACATGCACAAACACGACCTACACATGCATAAACACGACCTACACATGCATAAACACGACCTACACATGCATAAACACGACCTACACACAAACACGACCTACACATGCACAAACACGACCTACACATGCACAAACACGACCTACACATGCATAAACACGACCTACACATGCATAAACACGACCTACACATGCACAAACACGACCTACACATGCACAAACACGACCTACACATGCATAAACACGACCTACACATGCACAAACACGACCTACACATGCACAAACACGACCTACACATGCACAAACACGACCTACACATGCACAAACACGACCTACACATGCACAAACACGACCTACACATGCACAAACAAGACCTACACATGCACAAACACGACCTACACATGCATAAACACGACGTTCACATGCACAAACACGACCTACACATGAATAAACACAACCTACATATGCATAAACATGGTGAGCCTGCTAAATATTCACCTTTCTTCACAGACTTTCCCAACCCAGAATGTTAAGTTGGATTAAATGGGGTTTCATTTTTTAATGTGTCTGTCTATACAATATGGTTACAGTATCTTCTAGAAACAGTATGCCTTTTGGATTCCTGCTCAGGAGCAGGACTGTTGTGGTTTACAACATGTAACTGTGAATTTGTTGGCTCTAAATCCCTTCCCCGCTGTCCTTGTTAGTGAACGTGAACACAACATAATATAAACCCCAAAACATAATTTCCTGTAACCATAGCAACACACACAAACATGCACACACAATGTACAAGAACTGTATCATTTTTGGCAAGACACAATGTTCAGGAATTTAATCCGTATCTCGGTAAAATAATGGACTATATAGAAACTTGCAATGTGATGTTTGCAATTGTCTCCTTCAAATGTTTTCGGGTTCACCAGTTTTGAAATTGCTCTTATAGACCTAAGGCATTCTATGGTTTTATTCCATAACAGCACTGACATGTCCACATTCATTACCTCTATCAACAAAAGGCTGCTAATACCTGTGGAAATATACCCCCTGTGACTGACTCAATTAGCCTGGTTAAGCGGTTAACACAACCTCAGACATACGCAGCCACACACAGTCCTACTATGAGATTACATACTCATCCACCTGCACAGGACACACCGTTACAAACACTACATAGGGATGTTCCACTTGTGACTGAGGTAAACCATGGTTGTGTGTGGGAGATCCCAGTTCAGTTCAGGGAGTAGCACTCCACAGAGCAGCACAAGAATGGTTCAAACAGAACATCAAAGAATCAGAGGTAAATCTGTTCACCCCGGATAGGCCCCTAAAATAGTGTGCTGAGCGACACAGGTCTGTTTCATGCAGTCTGACATATTTACTTTTTGCCAAAAAAAAGTTGATTGGGGTGAGATGGTGGGGGTGTGTTTAAGGCCCCCCCCCCAAAAGGAGGGCTTTCCTGTGGCCCCTCCTCTGCCCCTTCCTTCCTGTGTAGGTGGGTCACTGTGGGAAAGACATGTGTATGTGATTATGTAGTCTATAGTCTGGTGCCATGTGACCATGTTTGACAGATGTGTATAAAAAAAGTTTAAACAGTCAATTATCAAGTGAAGTAAAAAAATAGGAATAAAGTCAAGATAAGTTCGAGATCTGAAATCAATTGTTTATTTATTTTTGTTACATTTCTGTGAGTGTACGTGTGTGTGTGTGTGAGTGGGTGTGTGTGCACAGAAGATTTAGCTCTCTCTCTGGGCATTGGTCCATCTTGCTCCATTCTTTTATACAGATGAAGCAAAAAAAGAGAGCACAATTTGTAAAATATTGTGTCTGTGACTCCTTGTAAAATATTTTCAAATTGTTTATTACAGAGAATCAGTTATTAAATAATGTTCATATTTTTCACTTCATTTCATTGTGTGGTGTTTATTTTTGCATCTCTGAAAAAACAGGACTCATTTCTGGAAATATAGCATACCTACAAAATGACTTTGTGACAATCTTTTTACACATTCCGAAAGCATAAATCAGGCTGATATAAAAATATTTTCTGCTAGCATTTGATAAAAAATATCTAATATATAATTGTTGTTACAATTTTGGAATATTGTAGTTAACATTAACTTGCTATTGATTACAAAATCACAATGTGGCGAGAAAGTCAGTGACAGCGCTGTGCCACATGGATGGGTTGTCTATATAGCATGGATGTCCCGCCCCCTTCATCACCACGACTGTGTGATTGGCCAGCCTCCTCAGGTTCTTCAGAGAAACCTCCCCAAGCTGGTCGCCCTGGTCACCATAGACAATCAGAGACGGTGTCTGGGAATTTATTAGCAAATGTCACCGGATATTACACACTTTGTTCCTACTCTGACTGAAGGACATGCACTACAGCCACGCCTCACGTCTCCATGACGTTCCAGTCCAAAGTTCACCCTAGATCCTGCCCGACTCCTCGCCTACAGACATGTAGGTTGTGTTGCTATTTTTATTTTGTGTTTTTTTTCTGTAAAAACAACTTACATTAAAAATGTCTCTGGAGGATCAAATCTCCTGAACATTCTGTAACCTGTTATTAAATGTCAATCATAATTTACATTTACTACTGAGTAGTAGGTATTATTAAATTGGTCAATTTCTCCTACCATCTCCACCTAGCACACCCAGAAACACTGATTCTCTAGGTGTTTTCCCAGGGTCCTGGCTTAATAGAGTTTGTCCTACCCACTGAGGTTCCACATAATTGCTTGCTCTTAGCTATTTTAAGCTAAACTCAGTGACTCCTGCTGTTCTAAAAATCTATATGAAAATATGCTGTATGATGAACATGTTGATGAAATCAGAAATAACATTCTAATGCAGAATTTTCTCTTCTGTGATTCAACAAACCCCAGGCATACTTACAGAAAGCACTATGACATGTCATGTTTCATCAAAGCAAAGCCAGTACTTTCAACAAGCCGCAGATTAGAAAAAAGAAAGTACATGTATTCCCTCAGCACACACACACCTTTATGCTGCTGTACTGCTCTGGCGTGAACTTTTCTGTGCAGATGGGTGCCACAGGGATGAAGGCCCGGACCAGAGCCTCATGCTGCATTAGGAAGGGCAGGGAGTACATGCCGCTCAGTGAGGGACTGACTACCACCACTGGCCCCAGACCAAGGGCCTCACATACATGTTTCAGGAAGTCACCCGGGGCCAACTCGCCTACGGCAGCAGGTGCCACAGCTGCCTTAGATTGGCCAAAACCTAGGAGTTTGGGAGTGGGAAAAGCAGGTTGGTGGATAAGTCTTTCTGTTGCTTAATAGTCAACTCTTTTACAACTCACTTGCCACTATTTCCAACCGAAGCTCACCTGGTAAATCAATGGCCACAGCATGACAACCAGCTCTGGCGAGGGTCTCCAGTGTGCCTATGGTGGACCAGTTCTCAGATGAGAAACGGATGCCATGCAGGAGCAAGACAGACAGACTGGCACTACCTGTGCACGGTTCAGCTTGTCTGTAAAAAACAGGGGCCTTGCAGGATTCTATATTCAAGCTTCCTTCAGTAATTTTTGCAGCACACATCCTAGGAAAGAAAATCGTATGAAAACAATTCTAAACATGCCTCAAAGAATACAGTTGAATTCATTTTCTGCATTTAATGGAAAAAGCAGGCATTTACACTGATTAAATAGCTATGTGGTTTAAAGGTAATTAAATCTGACACTCCAGTCAACTGTAAAGTAGAGGCACCACTATAGTAACGGGGGTGTAAATAGTACAGATCAAGAGTACTCGTGTAAAGTAGAGGTACCACTCTATAGTAACATGTGGTGGTGTAGATAGTACAGATCAGGAGTGTTAACCAGTTTGGGAAGTTCTGAGAATCTAAATGACAGAGTAAAGGGAGTTCCATGTTATGCCTACTAGCGAAAGTTAAACATTAAAGTGTAACTTTGAGTCGGTATATTAGCTTTTAAATGTTATATAACACATTAATTCACAATCATGGCATATGCCTAGATGTTAACGCGTGTAAAATACATGTTTACCTTAACGGTGTTTGTTGGGCTTCTTTATGAACTAAAAGTTCGCAAGATCAGTATTTTCACTTCTTCCCGGAAAAAGTGTATCCTATATGGCGTTTTGTTGGATCAGATGGACTATACTGCCATCTAGTGGTTTATCCTATATGGCGTTATGTTGGATCAGCTGGACTATACTGCCATCTAGTGGTGTATCCTATATGGCGTTATGTTGGATCAACAAAGCCCCCAGGAAGGACGCCATCTTTAAAAGTCACCATGGGCTTAGCGGATAAGGGTGGTACTGCACCCCATGGACCAGAAAGACTTTTTCAAATAGACTTGCATGGCGATATTTACTTCTATATTTCAGCGGATATTATTTTATTTTTTTTGGGGGGTGGGGGTCATCAACTTACCAGCCTGAACACAACATGTTTTTAACATTTGTAACATTTACTAGTAGCCTAATCCAGAGTTATTACAGTTTTTGCCTTTTGCTTGAACACGATAGACCCATGCTTAGACTAAAACAACTTGGAGCTTTTGTTACCATACCTCAAACACATGTACCCATACCTTAAACAACAGCACTGCTTTGCACTCTTTTTGCAATTCTGCAACACACTTACTCCTTTATGCAACATGGTCCACTATTTCATATATACGACACTTCGTTCAAAAATGAAATCTCAGGGTGCCATTTGGAAAACACATGTATCCAAAATACAAAACACATTGGGTATTTGCAACCACTCAAATACACACCTGAAGACACTTTCTTGCAAAACCGAACACCAACCAGCCAGCTACAAAAATCTCTCAGTTTAGCCATTTCAAGAACTTTGGAAGCATGGATGGAGGGAGTGCAAGAGGAAGAAGAAATATGTACGGGTAAGTGTAACTGTCCTTTACATTTACAATTCAGTATTGGTGAAATCCAGTAGCAGTACCATATCGGTACCACATGGATCCATTCGGAGAGCTACACAGGTACCTGTGTGATGGGGTGAGGGTTCTGTATGGCTACACAGGTACCTGTGTGATGGGGTGAGGGTTCTGAATGGCTACACAGGTACCTGTGTGATGGGGTGAGGGTTCTGTATGGCTACACAGGTACCTGTGTGATGGGGTGAGGGTTCTGTATGGCGACACAGGTACCTGTGTGATGGGGTGAGGGTTCTGTATGGCGACACAGGTACCTGTGTGATGGGGTGAGGGTTCTGTATGGCTACACAGGTACCTGTGTGATGGGGTGAGGGTTCTGTATGGCTGCACAGGTACTTGTGTGATGGGGTGAGGGTTCTGTATGGCGACACAGGTACCTGTGTGATGGGGTGAGGGTTCTGTATGGCTACACAGGTACCTGTGTGATGGGGTGAGGGTTCTGTATGGCTGCACAGGTACTTGTGTGATGGGGTGAAGGTTCTGTATGTGTAGCACTGTAGTACATTACTATGTTTTTTTTGTTACAGAGAATCTTGGCCATGGATGGAGCTGCACAGCCTCAGGAATTAATTTTCATTGATGAAGCTGGATTCGACCTGAGTAAAACAAGACGATGGGGTCGTAATGTAATTGGCCACAGGGCAGTTGTGCACGTCCCGGGGCAGCGCGGGAGTAATATCACATTGTGTGGCGCCATAAGCCTTCGAGGGCTTGCATCATCATGCAAAACTAGGTAACTAGGCAACGGGCAAAAACTGTAAACTAGGCATGACGAACGCGTATAATGGACGCGTATATCTATGGTCCTAACACTGAAATAGATTTTATACATACAGTCGGCAACTCGTTATAGTTGGGGGCGTGGTCTGGCTGTGGGAAAACACCGCGACCATCGTGTGTATTTGAATGACAAAAATGTGGTATTGCGAGTCATTGACGCCTGCTGACCGGCAACGGAACATTGCCAAATTAACTGCAATAGGTTATGCATAAGTTTGCTTGAAAAAAAAGGTTTTAAGGTCTTTTTTAAAAGTCTCCAGTGTTTGCGGAGCTCTCAGTTTGTCGGGGAGGGCATTCCAGATACGTGGAGCGGCAGAACAGAAAGCCCGATCACCCATGGTGCTGAGCTTGGTTTTGGGGGGGAGGAGGCGGTTGGATGTTGCTGAATGCAGGGATCGGGTTGTAGTTGCAGGGATGAGTAACTCTTTCAGATAAGGAGGGGCGTTTCCATAAATGCACTGGTGGGTTAGAAGGGAGACCTTATATTCAATCCTGGCGGAGACGGGAAGCCAATGAAGTGAGTGGAGAATGGGTGTAATGTGGTCATATTTCCGCACTTTCATCAGGATCCGTGCAGCGCTATTTTGAACATACTGTAGTTTCTGCAGGCTTTTTTTGGGGATCCCGATGAGAAGGGCGTTACAGTAGTCCAGTCTGGAGGAAACAAAGGCGTGGACCAGCTTTTCAGCATCTGCTAAGCTCAGGATTGGACGGAGTTTGGCAATATTTCTGAGATGGTAGAAAGAAATCTTGCAGAGGTTTTTGATATGGGCTTCGAAGGTGAGTTGTGGATCGAGCCTAACACCAAGATTGGTAACAGTTGCGGAGAAAGGGATATGATGACCAGAGATAGTTATGCCGGTTGTTGAGGAAGACTGGAGTTGATGGGAGGTGCCGATTAGAATGGCCTCAGTTTTAGAGCTATTTAGCTGTAGGAAATTGTGTTTCATCCACACCTTTATCTCCTCCAGACAAGCGGTGAGTATTGAAGACGGAGATGATGTAGGTGAAGCTGAAGCTGCCGGGGTTTGTGTTTCTGATCTCATGTACAGTTGTGTGTCATCGGCATAGCAGTGAAATGAGACTCCATGGCGGCTAATAACATGGCCGAGGGGGAGGATGTAGATAATAAAGAGAATGGGCCCAAGGACTGACCCCTGGGGCACCCTGCATGTGAGTGTGTGTAGCTGAGACCTTGCACTTCCAAGCACAATGTATTCTGTCCTGCCAGTGAGGTACGACTTAAACCAATTAAGAGTGGTGTCAGTCAGTCCTATGGTTTGTTGAAGCCGATTTAGGAGTATGCCATGATCTACAGTATCGAATGCAGCAGATAAGTCAAGGAGTGTAAGCAGGGAGGGTGAACCAGCATCAGCTGTCATTCGTAGGTCGTTTGTGACTCTGATCAGGGCTGTCTCCGTGCTGTGGGCAGAGCGAAAACCAGACTGGAATTTTTCAAATAGGTTATTGTCTTTTAAATGGTCCTGGAGTTGGGCGGCAACAACCTTTTCTAATACTTTTGAGAGGAATGGGAGATTTGAAATGGGCCTGTAGTTTGCGAATGTATTCGGATCGAGGGTGGGTTTTTTGAGAAGTGGTCTAATTATGGCAGTTTTAAGGGTAGATGGAACATTTCCAGATAGGAGGGAATGGTTAATTACAGTTGTGATCAGAGGGCTTAGGACGGAGATATTAGATTTGGTTAAAGCTGTAGGAAAAGGGTCGAGGGCACAAGTGGTGGGTTTCATCCTTTTGGTTATTTTTTCAACCCCTTGCTGCGAGATTTCTTTGAAACAATGTAAGGGCTCGTTAACTACAGGCTGTGTGTACATGGTCAAGGCGGGTAGTGGTGAGGATCCAGAGAAGGTAGAGTGAATTGAGTCTATTTTTGCTTTAAAGAAGGCCAGGAAATTGTTGCAGTGCTCATCTGTAGCTTCTGTAAGCGGGGTGATTTGTGGTTTGAGAAGGTGGTTTATAGTAGAAAACAGCCGTTTGGAGTTTCCGGGGGTGTTCCTGATGACGTTAGAGTAGAATTGTGAGCGTGCCTCTGTAAGTGCCTTCGAATACTCTTTTGTGTGTTCTCGATAAGCCAGCTTGTGCACAGTGTGGCTTTGTATCTCCTTTCAATGGCGCGCCCAGCTGCCTTCAGTTGTCGTAGCTCAGCAGTGTACCAGGGTGCTGATCGGCAGAAAGTGACTGTTCTGGTTTTGACTGGAGCGTGGAGATCCAAAATGCTCTTGAGGGTGTTATTGTAGATGTCAACCGGGTCCATGGTTGATGAGCAATTTACAGAGAGCAGGTGCTGGAGGTCTAATGTCAAAGTGTCTGGTTGGATGTTTTTCAGGTTTCTGAAGCATATTTGGCGTTTGGGCTTGATGATGGTGGACGGTGAAGACATGTTCATGGAGATAGCCTTATGATCCGAAACACCTAATTCATATACCATTAAATTGCTGAGGTGAGCAGAGTTTGTGATGACTAGGTCGAGTGTGTGGCCCCTGGTGTGAGTTGGGGCTTCCACAAGTTGTGTCAGATTAAAACAGTCGAGTAATTGGAGAAATTCTGCTGCAAAACGGCAGGTGGAGGAGTTGACATGAATATTCATATCTCCAAGTACAATGATATTAGCGGACATTGTACAGAATGTTGAAAGAAAGGTGGACAGCTCTGGAATATAGTTTAGGTTCGACACCAGGCTATATAGTTTAGGTTCGACACCAGGCTATATAGTTTAGGTTTGACACTAGGCTATATAGTTTAGGTTCGACACTAGGCTATATAGTTTAGGTTCGACACTAGGCTATATAGTTTAGGTTCGACACTAGGCTATATAGTTTAGGTTCGACACCAGGCTATATAGTTTAGGTTCGACACCAGGCTATATATTTTAGGTTCGACACTAGGCTATATAGTTTAGGTTCTACACTAGGCTATATAGTTTAAGTTCACTAGGCTATATAGTTTAGGTTCTACACTAGGCTATATAGTTTAGGTTCTACACCAGGCTATATAGTTTAGGTTTGACACTAGGCTATATAGTTTAGGTTCTACACTAGGCTATATAGTTTAGGTTCTACACCAGGCTATATAGTTTAGGTTCTACACCAGGCTATATAGTTTAGGTTCAACACTAGGCTATATAGTTTAGGTTCGACACTAAGCTTTATTTTGGGTTCGACACTATATATAGTTTAGGTTGGACACTAGGCTATATAGTTTTGTTTAAGGTAGAATGATAAGGGTAATTATATATGCACTTTCTGCAACAAACTTAAACAGTTTTGGTACCGTTAATAATGTGATGAAATGCCGACTGCACACATACACATGCTTAGTATTGGGATTCCACAACTTCCCTTGATCATCCTCCCGCCTTATAGCTGGTATATTATATATTATATTTCTTATTGACATGCAGACTGCACACATACACATGCACACATACACATGTATTGGGACTACACAACTTCCCCTGATCATCCTCACGCCTTATTGCTTGTAGCCATTTTGTCCTCCTTTCCGATTCTGTTTGTTTATTAGGACGGATGTAGAACTTCAATTCATAATTAGTTTGTTTATTGGCGGTACAGAAAACGACACAGCAAGTCTTCGGCATGATTGTCACTTGTATTTCATTTAGCGCCAATGCTATGTTTTCCCCCACATCACGTGACGGGGCGTTCCCGGGGGCGTTCCCCGACCAACCGTCTGTATCTATAAGTTTTTGTACATTCCACATTAATCTGTCCATACCATGAAAATTAGCATAACGTATAAGGAACTTAGTTTAAACACGTAAACTGACTGCAAACAATGTGGGAATATATTTAATATCTAAACAGAACAACGGTTACAACATTTTTTTGTACGTTTTTTATTTGATGCTTTTTTATTATGTTGAAAAATGCTATCTTTTGAACGACAATATATAGTTTGACGAAATAGAAAGCACAGACAAAACTATTAACTATATACACTTCCAGTTGAGTTAGCGCTAAATTGAAACAAGAATTTGTAATCGGATAAAACTACTAGCTAGTACCACGACTTAATAACTTTATATCCTTGGTTGTCTAAATACATCCATCGTTTATTTAGCTAAGCATGTAAACGAGCAGGAACAACGGAAACATATGAGCCAATGAAACGGTGAGTTCATGAGTTCGCTACGTGACCGTGGATTTAAGAGACACGAGAGAGAAGCTCATGAAGGGCGCATGTTGCTATCGGTTGCTACGACAACACAAACGAATTAGTGCTAGTGCGCATGTCCATAATGATGTCATGGGCCAGTCAACGCGGAAAATCCAGACTATTTTTTTTATGGAAGATCCAGACTAGTGTGTTCCCTATCAGGGAACTTCGAGCTGCGTGAAAACGCTATGGGAACGCTCTGCGTGAGTGCGTCATGAAGCACATGTGTAATCAGTCCAATGGCGTGACGGAACGTCACAGACGGGTGACGTCGCGACCAGGAAGTCATAAAAGCACCCCTAATTACCGGCACCTTCAGTTTTTTGTTGCTTCAGCAAGTGCATGTTGTGACAGTCCTCGCGGGTTTCTGCTATTACGTTGTTAATTCAGAAATTTTCTTGGCATTTATGTACAAGAGCTCACCGCGATTATGGCAACCGAGCGGCGTTTCAGACAGTGTGCTTCTCCCTGCAACCGCTTTCTCACGGGCCGGGACACACATGTTCTGTGCGTAGTTTGTTTGGGAGAGGAGCATGCCCAGCTAGCCTTGGAAGAGGCTAGCTGTAAGCATTGCGACCGTCTCGCCATCCGTACACTTCGCTCTCGCCTGGCGCTTTTTCAGGAAAGCGGCTCGGTTCGCGTTCCCCGCGGTTCAGGTCCCGCCGCTGCCGAGGCACGGCGCCGACTGACGTCGTGGGGTTCGCAAGCGGATCTAGCATGCGGTTCCGAGACGGCTTCTGCAATTTCTCGGTCTTCGTCTGCTAGAGCCAGTGCCTCAGCTCGGGGTCCGGAAGCACCCGCGCGGGTTTCTTCCGCCCTGGGGGATGCACCTTTTTCTCAGCCGTCCAGTTCTGAGGAAATGGAGGTTGAAAACCTCGAGGCGGAGGCTGAATTGTTGGTTCAGTCACCCGCGAACGAGGAGCTGCTGGAGGTACTCACCCGAGCTGTGGGGAAGCTCAACATCGAGTGGCCGGCTGACAGGCAGGAGTCTGCTTCAACCAGTAAGTTGAATGAACGATTCTTGCCCTCCCGTGCTTTACCTCCTCGCCGGTGTTTGCCTTTCTTCCCGGACCTCCACACTGAGGTGTCGAGGTCCTGGAATAAGCCGGCATTGCCCTCCAAGGCGTTGAAGACTACTTCGGCGCTGGTGGGCAAAGCTTATTCGGCGGCGGGTCAGGCAGCTTCCTGCCTGCATACTATGTCTATTCTACAGGCATATCAGGCAGAGCTGCTTAGCGACGGGGCTCAGGGGGAGACTGTAAGTCCTGATGATGTTCGAGAACTTCGTCAGGTGGCGGATTTGTCACTTCGTGCCACTAAGGAGACGGCCAAATCAGTGGGCCGTGCTATGGCAGCCTTGGTGGCTACGGAGAGGCATCTCTGGCTAAGCCTCTCTGATATGAGAGATAGGGAGAAAGCCTTCCTTCTGGACGCGCCTCTTTCCCCCGACGGCCTCTTTGGCCCTGCTATTGGCTCGGTCGTCGAGAGGTTTCAGGAGGAGAGAAGGCAGGCAGCTGCCTTCCAGAAATTTCTCCCCCGTCGTAGCCGCGTCGCGGAGGCTGTCGGACGGGGGCAGCCCCGCCCGGCGCCGAGCACGGCACACCGGGCGCAGCAGAGAGTGAGTGTCGCTACTCGGGCGCCCCCACACGATGAGTGGGCCGGGGGGCGACGCTCACAGGCAGGGCCTTCGAGGGGTAGGACAGTTCCGAGGCCTGTCGCTACACCCAAGAAGGCTTTGTCTAAGAGACCCTGACAGGGGGGTCAAACCGCTGGGGGTCCCCACCAGGGGAGTAGTGAGCTTCTCCTGGTGCCCTCAGCGGGGTGGCCTTGGCGAGCGTTTTCCCGAGGGGCGCTCGCCTCCTCCGAGGAGGGGCCCAGAACTGTCGAACCAGTTGTTCCCTGCCAGTGCGCTGTTACAGGGCACTGTGTCTGCAGTACCTGTTACTCCAGAGGCCAGCCTCGAGAGGCTGGTACCCCTAGTAGATTTTCTGGCAGGGTGGAAGACCCTGCCGAATATATCTCAGTGGGTCCTGCGGATAATCGAGAGCGGGTATGCCATCCAATTCAGGACGCATCCGCCTCGTTTCAATGGGGTCCTGGCCACAGTGGTAGGCCCAGAGCAGGCTCTGGTATTGGAGCAGGAGGTACAGACTCTCCTGCTAAAAGGGGCTATAGAACAAGTTCTTCCTCTCAGCAGGGAGTCGGGATGGTACAGCCGGTACTTCATTGTTCCCAAGAAGGATGGGGGGTTGCGTCCTATTCTAGACCTACGTCTGTTGAATCAGACGGTCGGGAGACTCAGCTTCAAAATGCTCACTCTCAACCAGATCGTATCACAGATCAGGTCCGAGGACTGGTTTGTCACGATAGATCTGAAGGACGCCTATTTCCACATCTCCATCCTTCCACAACACAGGAAGTTCCTGAGGTTCGCTTTTGGGGGCGAAGCGTACCATTATCAGGTTCTTCCATTTGGCCTAGCACTCTCTCCCCGTACGTTCACGAGATGTATAGACGCTGCCCTGGCGCCGTTGCGCCTCCAGGGCATACGCATCCTCATTTACATCGACGATTGGTTGATTCTGGCTCCGTCAGGAGCATCTAGCGGTTCGGCATCGAGATGTCGTTCTGGCTCACATCTTCAAACTGGGGTTGAGGCTCATTGCCGGGAAGAGTGTGCTGTCGCCGGTACAGGTGACCACTTTCCTGGGCGTAGTCTGGGATTCGACCACGATGCGGGCACATCTGTCTCCTGCACGTGTGGCGTCGATCCTTGCTGCCGTCAAGCAGGTGAGGCTAGGCCAGTCACTCACTGTGAAACAGTTTCAGAGACTGTTGGGTCTGCTGGCAGCAGCGCCCAACGTTTTTCCTTGCGGCCTGCTGTTCATGAGACCGTTACAGTGGTGGCTCAGAACCAAGGGGTTCTCCCCGAGGGGAAATCAGTGCCGCATGATCACTGTTATGCGGCGTTGTCTCCGCACGCTGGTCATGTGGAGGAAGCCTTGGTTCCTAACCCAGGGCCCGTGTTGGGAGCTCCGTGTCGTCGTGTTACACTAACGACGGATGCCTCCCTCACCGGCTGGGGGGCGATCATGAGTGGACGCCCAGCTCAAGGGCTCTGGCGGGGCCATCAGCTATCATGGCACATGAATTGGCTAGAGATGCTGGCAGTTTACCAGGCTCTGAAGCACTTCCTCCCAGACCTAAGGGGTCATCATGTCCTTGTCCGGTCGGACAACACATCGGTGGTTTTTTACATCAACCACCAGGGGGGTCTGCGCTCACGCCCACTTTACAATCTGGCCCGCCAGGTCCTTCTGTGGTCCCACGGGAAGCTCCTTTCTTTAAGGGCCATTTTTATCCCGGGTACCTAAGTTAGGGGGCAGACACCCTGTCGAGGCAGGGGCTTAGGCCCGGGAGTGGAGACTCCATCCCGAGGTGGTGGAGCTCCTTTGGTCGCACTTCGGTCGGGCCGAAGTGGACCTGTTTGCGTCCAGAGAGACGTCACACTGTCCTCTGTGGTTTTCGCTGGCTCGTCCAGCCCCACTGGGGCTGGATGCCATGGTGCAGGCATGGCTGAGGTCACGCCTGTACACTTTCCCCCCGGTTGCTCTGCTCCCAGGAGTTCTGGAGAGGATCCGTCAGGAGCGGGTCAGTCTACTGCTCGTAGCACCGTACTGGCCGGCCCGAGTATGGTTTGCGGACCTAATATCTCTCCTCGTCGGCTCTCCCTGGAGATGCCGATCAGGAGGGACCTGCTTTCCCAGGCGCATGGGGTCATCCAGTTCACCCCCGCCCGGAGCTGTGGAAACTATGGGCCTGGCCTCTGAGGGGCCCGCCTTTTAGTTCCAGGTCTCTCGACTGAGGTCGCTGAGACCATCCTTCACTCCAGAGCTCCAGCCACAAGGAAGGCGTATGCCGCCAGGTGGAAACTGTTCACCTCGTGGTGTAGAGAGCGGCAGGCAGACCCAGTTAACTGCCCAGTGTTTGCAGTACTGGAGTTCCTGCAGCAACGCTTCTCTACAGGTCTACCCCCATCCACACTGAAGGTGTATGTGACGGCTTTGTCCGCATGCCATGTCCCTCTAAATGGGGTTTCTCTGGGGAGACACCCACTGGTATCACGCTTCCTTCGTGGCGCCCGGAGGCTGAGGCCAGCAGCCGGCATGAGGGTGCCATCCTGGGACCTGGCCATTGTACTAGAAGGCCTCTCCCGTGCTCCGTTTGAGCCCATTGAGGGGGTCCCTGACAAGTTCGTGACCCACAAGGCGGTCTTCTTACTTGCCATCTCTTCTCTGAAGAGGATTGGTGATATGCAAGCGCTGTCGGTGGCGCCCTCTTGCTTGGACT
The DNA here is from genome assembly GCA_029465975.1 of Dallia pectoralis. NCBI lineage: Eukaryota > Metazoa > Chordata > Actinopteri > Esociformes > Umbridae > Dallia > Dallia pectoralis. The sequence goes on from CM055744.1 coordinate 866,813, forward strand.
TCTCACCCGGGATGGTCAAGGCGTTTCTACTACCTTCACCCGGGTATGTCCCCAAGGTCCCAACTAACATCGTTGGGCCTATTGTGCTGCAAGCCTTCTGCCCTCCTCCTTTTTTGTCGGACCAGAAGAAGCATAACCTCCTCTGCCCGTTGAGGGCCTTAGACGCCTACGTCCGCAGAACTGCCCTGTGAGGCTGCCCGAACACTTGTTTGTGTGCTTTGGACCACCCAAGAGAGGGGGTCCTGGGTCTAAGCAGAGGATGAGCAAGTGGGTGGTTGATGCCATCTCACTTGCTTTCGAGTCGGCTGGTCAGCCTTCACCCTTGGCTGTTCGAGCCCACTCAACCAGGAGTATGGCGGCTTTAAAAGCCCTTTTGTCAGGTAAAGTGTCTCTACATGACGTCTGTGTTGCGGCAGGCTGGTCCTCACCGCACACGTTCGTGAGATTTTACCAGCTTGACTTTAGCTCCACGCCAGGGGCGCAGGTGCTTTCGTCCGACTGTGCGCTCTGACTTCAAATGGCGGACACTTGCTCGTATGGCCAAGTGGGTAGTGGCGTTCCCATAGCGTTTTCACGCAGCTCGAAGTTCCCTGAGTTACGTATGTAACCTTAGTTCCCTGAGGGGAACGAGACGCTGCGTGTCTGTGCCATACTCCCAGCATGCCCTTGGCACTTGCTTCAGCCCATCAGAAACTGAAGGTGCCGGTAATTAGGGGTGCTTTTATGACTTCCTGGTCGCGACGTCACCCGTCTGTGACGTTCCGTCACGCCATTGGACTGATTACACATGTGCTTCATGACGCACGCACGCAGAGCGTTCCCATAGCGTTTTCACGCAGCGTCTCGTTCCCCTCAGGGAACTAAGGTTACATACGTAACCAGAGACGTTTTCCCTGATCTGAAAGTGTATGCATATGATGCAAGTATGTGTCAATTTGTCATCAGAGTTACATTTTGACAAAGGAATGTTAGGTTTTGTTAGTATAATTTCAATTTGACACAGGTGTGAATGGTATATATCCCAGTGTTGTGTCATGTTTACTTGTGTGTAGAGTTTTGGCACAGTGAACGAAGTTTTGCAAAATCTGTTCAAGCAACGGGCAAAAACTGTAATACATCCATGGGATCAACTGGATTATACTGCCGTCTAGTGGTGGCTACACGTAATGCTGAGGGTTGACAGGAAAGCAGGGTTCAATTGGTTTTAGGTACATGTCATTAATGAGTAATGTATTTATTGATTGGTTGTCTATTTGGTGTAAGCTCCTCTGTTTGATTAAGCCTTTGAACGTTCACGTGTGGGTGAACAGGATAAAGTCGTTACATTCTCATAGATTTCGTAACTCAATATTTTTCTGCCCAACAAAAACAAGTTATCTTTGTACAGGTTTTTTTTCTTTTCATAGAAAGGCGATCAGGGAAACCAGGGGCGTTAAAGAGAAAATCCAAAAAACTCGGTCTGCGCAGAGCCTCTTACCCAATTACCATGAAACTTCACATTTCGTATGTTCTCCTGGCATTATGGGGAGGATATGTCACTGGTAAGAAAATAGTTTTGTTCTAATTTCATTTTGTATTCAATTATAGAAAAAACGAACATGTTGTGTTATTTAAATCCTGTTTACTGTATTTGACTTGGGAGACTTGATTACATTTTATCTGCGTTTGTTTTTATGATTTCATGTTCAATTGTTCTGCTGATTGGATCAGCTGAGCTTACCCAGTTACAAAACAAGCAGTTGACCCAGTTACAAAACAAGTGACTAAAGCAAAAAAGTTTAGGTGCCAATATAATTTTGTGTTAATTCAAATTCTACTCAGTACAGTTGTTGATGAAAGTTATATTCTGACACTTGAACATCAACTTTAGTTTTTACAAAACACTTTCAGTGGTCCAAAGGTCAGGACATATCCGAAATGTTGTTCAGGAGAATAGCAGTCGAACACCAGCTGGGTAACCAACTTAATCCAGTCTGATTTTAGAACAATTACATAGTCGTTGGACTGTGTGTTTCTGTTTGGCAATAGCATCCCGGAGTCCTCTAAATGACTTCCAACGATCTGAGGGAAGGGAGCTGGTCCCTATGTCCTGGAACTCTGCACGGGTTTGGATGCTCTCAGGGCTAACGCTGGAGGAATGTGCGGGACGATGCTCAAACACGCTGGAGTGCAGGTACCTTGTTGTACAACCTTACTGAAACACCTAGAAATGCTGGTAGTTTGGGTGTTGGAAAAATCCCAAGGATATGAAGGTTCCTCTGGTTGTCAGTCAAGCTACACCCAAATGTGTTCTTACTTTCATGCATAACTCTTTTCACTAGAGCCTTCAATTACGAGACACGTCCAGTCATCTCCTGTAAACAGCTGCCATGGGTAGAGGATGGCAATAACGCAGAGGTCAAAAGGAATGTCAACTGTGACCTGTATGAAAAAAAGGGTAAGCGTTTGAGGTCATAGTTGTGAATTCATAATTTCATTTAGGTTACAAATCTAGCTGCGGTATTAAGCAGTGGTTTTGATTTTATAATACATTTTCCCTCCAACATGCAGTTTACGTTAGGAAGTGCATTGTGGGTAAAGGGGAAGACTACAGAGGCAAGGTTTTCACAACTAAAAGTGGCCATACTTGTCAACAGTGGGGGTCTAAGTTCCCACATGATCACAGGTACAATCATTTAGTTTATTTTTCAGAGTGGTAATTTGCAACTGTGAACCAACAGGAGTAATGATAACAAATATTTTGTATATACACATCCAATACACATTCTGTTTCTGTAATAGATGGACTCCAAACCGTACCAATGGCTTGGAGCTGAATTACTGCAGGAACCCAGATGGGGACCGCATTGGGCCGTGGTGCTACACAACTGATCCAGAACGACGTTATGAGAGATGCGATATTCTCCCCTGCAAAGATGGTACATTCTACCCTGAACAACATTCTAGTGGTTAAAGGATAACACATTTATTTATGAAAAACAAATAACACAATGGGCCTTTTTTCTTATGCTGTGTGTATTATCTTAGATGAATGAGTATTTGTTTAATGGATCTGATCTGCAAGCAATATTTCCTAAATAATTAGAAAGAAATTCTTGAATTAGGTGAAACTAATTTGCCAATGCAGTGAGAAAAAGGGACTCATAAGTGAACAGGAAAATGTAAAACAACATCGTCAGGGTCTGATGATAGCAAAACATCAGTGAGATTTGTGTTTGTGTGTTTGTGAACAGAGGTCTGTATCACCTGTAATGGTGAGGAATACAGGGGCCAAGTTGACCACACAGTGAGTGGTAGAGAGTGCCAACGCTGGGACCAGCAGCACCCTCACCAACACATCTACCAGCCTGAGAAGTATGCTCGTCCTCCCGCCACTATGGTCACCTCACGACTCCACCAAGATACTCTTTTTACAGGCTTTTCATTGTATACATGCCTAACTTGTTTTGCTGTCAGAATGTCTGGAATTGTCTTTGTTTCCGAAGTAACCATGAGTTCCTGATGTTGTGCTGGAATGCTGTGCATGTGTTTTCCAGATATCCGGATAAGAGCTTGGATGATAACTACTGTCGAAACCCAGACGCCTCGCCGGTCCCCTGGTGTTACACTACTGACCCTGCTATGGAAAGAGAGAGCTGCCAGATCACCAAGTGCTGTATGTTCATCCAACATTGGTCACGTCCTTTTGTACCGAGCTGTCACTCCCTAATATGTTAAATCTTTCTTAAATCTCAAGCTTCAGGAGTAAAGGGACACTCCCTGTCCATTCACACTACACACTGTTTCCGTGGCCGCGGGGAGGATTACCGCGGTAAAGTGAATGAGACGACCGGCGGTATTCCCTGTCAGCGTTGGGACAGCCAGCACCCTCACGAGCACCCCTTCTACCCAAACACCTATGAATGCAAGTGAGTAATCCCTAGTACCCAAGGACAGGTGTAGGTTCTATAGTTGTGGGTCCTGGTCAGGTATGGAGCAGAGGGGTCCTGGTCAGGTATGGAGCAGAGGGGTCCTGGTCAGGTATGGAGCAGAGAGGTCCTGGTCAGGTATGGAGCAGAGGGGTCCTGGTCAGGTATGGAGCAGAGGGGTCCTGGTCAGGTGTGGAGCAGAGGGGTCCTGGTCAGGTGTGGAGCAGAGGGGTCCTGGTCAGGTGTGGAGCAGAGGGGTCCTGGTCAGGTGTGGAGCAGAGGGGTCCTGGTCAGGTGTGGAGCAGAGGGGTCCTGGTCAGGTGTGGAGCAGAGGGGTCCTGGTCAGGTGTGGAGCAGAGGGGTCCTGGTCAGGTGTGGAGCAGAGGGGTCCTGGTCAGGTGTGGAGCAGAGGGGTCCTGGTCAGGTGTGGAGCAGAGGGGTCCTGGTCAGGTGTGGAGCAGAGGGGTCCTGGTCAGGTGTGGAGCAGAGGCACCTTTGTTTTTAGCTCATTCATTGTTTTTTATTGGCACATACTAAATAGGATATATTCTCAAGATGTAGAATATTTACTGCTAATTAAAACTGTTTGCCTCTTATAACTGGAGGTGCAATGTTTCTAACACTCAAATGTTGACCGTAAAAAATATTTGTTAATGAATTTTTGCTCCATCTCAAGTATTTATTTGAGTATTTCAGGGTGGCCAAACAGCCCTGGATGCTGCCTCTGATAGGCATGTTATGCAAATTAAGGATATTATATTCTATAGCTAGAATATGCTATATTCCAATACATTATGTGAATATTCATATGCAATTTTGCAAACATGCAATGAATATTTAGAGTTTACATGTCCTTGAATAATGTAACTGATCTGAGCTAACCCAATGATGATGTGGGGGTCAGGCTATTCCGTAGTCTTACTGCTGTGTAATTACATTTCTGCTATGTCATAATTGGTCATCAATATCATTGTTGGTTATCAGTCATGATGACCTGGTTGGATGTTACAAAAATGTAATGACTGGTTGGACATGTCATCAGGATGGAATCGCCAATGAATTTGAAAGTCCAACCCAGTTGAATACGATACATTGGTGTCCTCTGTTGCTGCACATGTTCACTATTTATTCTGGCCATTAGTGGATTTTGTAACTCTCTGTGGCAGCATAATTCATCTCTATTTTGAATTTGCAGTCATTGCATTACATTTTACATTGTTGCATTTCAGAGTACATGTTCAAGCACGGAAGAGTTATGGTCGGTTACTATACTTGCTATGGAGTTCACAACTAGCTGTCTACTTTGCTTTGGAGTGCGTCCAGAGCTATAATGGATTAGCCATTGAATTTGGCTAAAGTCCCTTCCAGCTGACTACAATCAAATGGTTGACAACCTCAATTTATCAGGCCATTTTTTTGCCACTAGAGGGCATTATCTACCTCTGAGGCAGTGCTTTTGAGGTCACGTCTAAAATGAAGTTGCCTAGAAATAGAATTCACGCATACTGTATGTTTGATTGAACTTATTTATCACCCAACAGCTTAATACATCCCAAAAACATGGATATGTGACAAACATAGTAGGAGAATGGGTGTGAGTAGATTAGGAGCTTTTAAGTCAGGGGTGGTTTTACCCTCTAAGGTTGTCAGCATGCACCGTTCTCTATGAAATAAGATGGAGGGGAAATTGTGGACTTGTATTGTTACTACTTGAACCAGTGCACTTGTCTTTATTGATAATGTACTTGCTGACAGCAGCAGAAAAATAAATTAATTGAAAAGCATTTCATCATATAGCAACACAATGACCTGAAATCAATCAGGCTGATCCATTTGAATTTCTATTATATTTAAGGTAATCTGACTATAAACTAATTATCCATTGATTATTAACATGTAATTAAGAACCTGTGTGTCAAAGAAGGCTGAAGAACCTGAACCTAAATTGATATTAGTACATATTGCTTTGAATGGCATTATTACAAGATTGTTTAATGTTTGTGTGTATTGGCATTTTCCAGCTTTGACAGACATTCATGAGCACAGAAGTGACTGGAGGTAGAATTGAAAGCATTGCAAAGATCTGCATTTGCCTCAATGATAGTGGTTATGGCCCATTTCTCCCTAGATCCATTCATCATGACCTATTAATACATATCATGATGCTTAATATTAATGAATAAAGAACTGCTTTTTTGTTAAATCCATGAGCAAAAAAACCAACATATTTACTTATCTATATATACTTACTTATTTTGGAAATGTATTTAACGTTGTAACATTGTATTTTTTTTATCTGCAAATAGATTTTTTTTCAAAATACTCTTAAAAAAGTGCTACATAGAACTATTTTGCAAATCAAAATATACAAATAGATGTTCGCTCTGACTATGCTAAATACAATATACTCCCATTTAAAGCAACATATTGAGTTTTAACAATTTGAATTTATTTGTTACTTTGGTAATTGTTACTTCATTTGTTATTAGGGATTTTTGTCAATTTCAATTTACCCTATAACAATGTTTTTATATCATGTATTAGTTGTTTTATATTTGTGTGTTTTGTGTTGGTATTTATAGCATATACTAATTGCTACATCATTGTTCCCAGGGGCTTGGCAGAGAACTACTGTCGTAACCCAGATGGATCTGAGGCTCCCTGGTGCTTCACGTCTGTGCCCGAAATGAGGACGGCTCTCTGTTTACAGATCAAACGCTGTACAGACGACATTGAAGCTGAGGGTACCCTGCCCTCGGATGTTCTTATGGAACCAGCTCTTTCTACATAAAATCTTGCTTCTTTAGACATACTTTTTGATAACTCACAAATTGGCTTCATTCAGAGTCAGGCTCAGGTCCTGTCATTCCAGAAAGCAAAGAAACATTCGAATTTGAATAGAAATCAGTAAATTTATTGACAGGAATTCCAATGTAATTGATCCCTCTTGTTTTTGTTTCCTTGTTTTTTTGTTTTTTTTCTTGCACCCAAGATTGCTACCATGCAAATGGTAAAAACTACAGGGGCGTAGTCCGAAAGACGCGTAAGGGCATTGCCTGCCAGAACTGGATTGTCAACATGCATCACAAGACAAAGTATGTCAATTGCCGGTTGATTGAAAAATTAAATGTACCATGAATCGATCAAAGTGCAAGTCAGTTTGGTGCTACTGCAGAGCATTAGTAAAATACATGTATATGGTGGAATAGGCTGTGTAGGAGTGTGTCTCTGTGTAGGAGTGTGTTTCTGTGTAGGAGTGTGTCTCTGTGTACCAGAGTCTCTGTGTAGGAGTGTGTCTCTGTGTCGGAGTGTCTCTCTGTGTCGGAGTGTCTCTCTGTGTCGGAGTGTCTCTCTGTGTAGGGGTGTCTCTCTGTGTAGGAGTGTCTCTCTGTGTAGGAGTGTGTCTCTGTGTACCAGTGTCTGTGTGAAGGTAGGTTTAGACTTTGTGCTGTATGCTTGTTTTCCAGGATAAACCCCGCGACCTACCCTGAGGCAAACCTGACAGAGAACTTCTGCCGAAACCCAGATGGCGACCAGCATGGACCCTGGTGTTACACTACGGACCCCAAAACCGAATTTGACTACTGCGCCATAAAGCAATGTGGTAAATAGACCCCTCCTTCCATGCCTCTATGCCTCAGGCCTCATATTTCTCTCTTAAAGTTCTTCTCTGTGATGTTACCTATCTAACACTTTAAAGTTCTTCTCTGTGATGTTACTAGGGATGTAAACGGTTAATCGACTATCGATTAATTGTCAATAAGAATGTAGTCGATTAAATTAATTGTCGGTTAATTGAACATTGCAATCAAAGACCGTTTTCCACAGGACGTAGGCGTAATTGAACGTGACACGAGAACGCGCGCGGAGAGACCCGACACCCACACTTGAGCAATCAAAAAAGAAACCAAGCATGAGGAGGTCAAAACGGAGTGGAGTGTGGAGGCATTTAAAATTAATAAATAAATATTTTTTTTCAATAACGGTGATATGATTCTTAAACACATTTTCGATATTTCAATATTTTTGCTGATACGCGTCAAGTTTAAGCTACAAAATGAGCGCCCATGACCGCAATTCAAACGTGACTGAACGAGCTTCCACAAGTGAGGAGAAAGCAGACATTTGATAAGAGAGGAAAGACTAATTCAGTGGCAGGGAAGTGGTTCGGCTTTCTGAGATCTGAACTTCAGGTTTCAGGGTGCTGCTAAATGTTCCGGAGAGTGGAGCCGACTAGCAGTGTGCTATGTTAAAGCTGCAGTACCTTTTTAGTTAAAAATTAGCAAAATGTATATAATGAGCCAGTACATAATGAATCCAATATCCAAACCGTGTTTTTGTTTTATCCTGAATCACTATGGTACACCTATAATAAGTGTTTATATTCGGACTATTTTAAACTACTTCGGCTTCGCTGCGGCGTAGCCCAGTACCTGCGTGATTCGTCATAGACATAAACGGAGAGAAGTTCCGGCTACAATGTTCTTCCGCAAGATGCATGCAGAGCGCTAAAAGTTACGTTTAAAGTTAAATATATTAATAAGGTCAGTCTGAGAGTTATGTTTATTTGACTTTTTCTTGTTTGTATAAAGGTTAAATTCAAATAAAAAGTGAACGTTAATTTATTTGTACCGTTTCATTTCTAAAATATTATGTAGTTATTCTGCTCTAAACAATGCGCGCCGCCATGACAACGACTCCGGTTGTCTATTTCCGGTTAGTAGCGATATTAGACCTACTAACGTTAGCAGCGAGAGAATAAGTTCAGGCTCCACATGTGCTGTTGTTGGTTGTTTTAACAATTAAAAAAAGATGAAACCGTTTTTAGAAACGGAGTGTTTCGATCATAAGATAAGGAGAGAATGCCCATGTCCGGTACCGTATCAGCTATTCAATGCCAGAGAGTAGACGTTTAGAGTGGTTAGGCTAACCTATTCTGTAATTCCCCTGAAGCACTCGCAGACACAAATGGCTTCCGGCATACGGGTTTATTGGATGATTGCTCCTCTTATTCACTGTGAAAACTAAACAGAAACACATATAGCAATCAGAAAACACAATTAGCTTAATATGAACTTAAATAAGTCTAAACATATACCGGACATTCAATGACTTGCGCCTCTTGATATTCTACAATAAAGTAAATGACAAACGTAAAAACATACCTCGTTGGCTGCATGCTATATAAGGGAATTAAAAGTCTTCAAAATAAATACAGTCCGTTCAGTAAACTCTCTTAGATGATGGCTTTCGCTGTCTTAACGTTTTCAGCTTGTATAGTCTCGTGCTCATTAGCCTCCCAATAGGCTTTGCGCAGAGACTTCAAAATAAAGGCGCTTTACAATAACTAAAATTAAACAAAACAATATTACATGTGATATCAATAACTCACAGCATTGAGCAATTGGTTAAAACAACCCAAACATTATGTAACTGTAACAGTTACTCCCACCAAATCCCACAAACCTTAATGTGGATTTCTAAATATAATTGTTGTTGCAAGTTAACTTCTAAACATAACTTCTCAATTTCTGCTAATAGTCATTACAGCAGAAAACAATAAACACCTTAGTCTGCCTCAAGCAGAGTAACTACGTTCTGTATTGGTCTTTCAAGAAACACTGTTTTAGTTGTGGGTTTCCCCTTTTTGTCAAGTGTAGTGTCGCTAACTAGCAACCTTAGTTTTCTCACCCTACCATCTAACCCTGGATAGACCTTTGCTAGCTTCCATTTGTTGCGTGGTGCCAGATCATCTTGGAGAAGGACGATGTCGTTGACCTTTGAGTTCCTTTTGTCAGTGTCCCGCTTTTTCCTTGATTGTAAGTTCAATAGATATTCTTTCTTCCATCGGGTCCAGAACTCATTGGCCAAATACTGCACACGGCGCCACCTCCTTTGAAGATAGACATCTTCTCTAACAAATTGACCAGGTGGGGGCAGAATAACAGTGGACTTCATTGTCAGAATGTGATTTGGAGTTAATGGTACAGGTCCAGATGGATCATTCAAATGGTCAGCTGTGAGTGGTCTGCTGTTAACAATAGCCATAACCTCATACAGGAACGTTCTTAGTGATGTGCTGTCTAGCCTTCTTGATGACTGATCAAGTATAGCAGTTAGAACACTCCTCACTGTTCTTATTTGTCTTTCCCAGACACCGCCCATGTGACTTGCCGCAGGAGGGTTCATAAGGAATTCACATCCTAGAGCCTTTACTCTTTCTTGATCCATTTGTTTCAGGAGTCCTGCAAACTCATGCCTTGCACCAACAAAGTTGGTTCCTTGGTCACATCTTAATTGACGTACATTTCCTCTTATGGCAATAAATGCCCTTAAAGCATTGATAAATGCGTCCGTTGTCATGTCGTCGATCATCTCTGTGTGTATGGCTCTTGAACATAGGCAGGTAAGTAGGAGACCATATTTTTTCAGATCCTTTCTTCCTTCAAATAAATAGGTCCAAAGCAGTCCATGCCTGTGTAGGTGAATGGTGGAGTTGTCTCCGTTCTGTCTAGTGGTAAGTCACCCATTCTTTGTTCTTCTGTGCTTCTTCTGTACTTTCTGCACTTGACACATTTGGAAATGTGATATGAGACTACGCTGCTGCATCCCAGGATCCACCAACCATTAGCCCGTAGTTCATTTATTGTCATTCCACGTCCTTGATGTTGTATCCTTTCGTGAAAGTGCTTAATGATTAAGACTGATATGTGGCATTTCTTTGGGAGTATAGCAGGATGCTTCACGTGTGGGTGTAACGTGGCTTGACTTAAGCGCCCTCCCACTCTTAGAATGCCTTCATTATCCAAGAATGGACTTAACTCATGCAGCTTACTGCCTCTGGTCTTGGTAACTACCCCCTTTGCTTTCAAGCTCTTTATCTCCTCTGAGAATGATTCGTTTTGGACTAGCTTGATGATAGCAAGTTCTGTTTTCTTTCTTTCTTCTAGGCTTGTAGCTTCGTTGGTTCTTTGCTTTAAACCTTTGCATTCTTCGATCCGTCGCCTCAATCTGGCAACTGCTTTGACTACTCTTGACCAGTCTGAGAATTTCTGAAGATTATCCAAAAGTGATCGCTCTTCCTTGACTTTAGTGTTGCACACAATAACCTTGCGAAGCTCGGGATCTCCCTCTCTGATTTCTTCCACCTTGTGTTCTCTTACAGGTAGTCCTTTACGCCAAAGAAAACTTGGTCCTGTGAACCAGTTTGAGGTCTTAAGTTGTTCTGCGGTCAAACCCCGAGAGGCATGATCTGCTGGGTTATCCTCAGTGGCAACATGGGCCCATTGTTCAGGCTTTGTACTTGATTTGATTCTCTGTATGCGGTTGGCCACAAAAACTTGGAATCTTCTGGCGTCATTGTTTATGTAGCCAAGAACGACTGTGGAGTCTGTCCAGAAGAACTCTTGCAGATCTTGGATTTCTAATTCTCTCTGAAGCATGCAGCTGATTCATTACCAGACAGCAATGAACTTCGTGGGACATGTTAATAGCTCGCAGGTAAGTACATGCCCCGTAGCCGGAGACGCTTGCATCCGCAAAATGGTGAAGCTCATATGCTTTCACGTCGCCAAAACTAGGAGGTAAGAAACATCTTTTGATCTGCATTTCAGACAGATTGGGTAGGTCTCTGAGCCAAGACTCCCACTTTGGTCTACAGATTTCTGGAAGTTCCTCATCCCAGTGGATCTTTTCTCTGCACATTTGCTGGAGTATTTGTTTTCCCAAAAGGACAAAGGGTGCCATGAATCCCAGCGGATCATAGACAGAGGCTACGGTTGAGAGCGCGCCTCTTTGTGTTAGCGGGTTTTGTTTTACTTGAACTCTGAACTTGAATGAGTCTGATGTGATGCACCACTCTACCTAGAGCTCTCTCTATGTGTGGGGAACTTAAAGCCATGTCAAGATCTTTGACTGAGGCGCATTCTTCTTTTGGGATAGTTGCCATCACTTTCTCACTGTTGGAAACAAACTTGTGGAGTCTCAGCTTGCCAGTGGAGCAAAGGTTCCTTGATTCTTTGACAAGCTGGATGGCTTCCTTCTCGGTTTGCACACTTGCAAGACCATCATCGACATAGAAGTTTCTTTGAATAAAGCGTATGGCGTCTTCGCTGAACTGACCCTGCCCTTGTCCTGCCAGATGTTTCAGGCAAAAGTTGGCACAACCAGGAGACGAGGCTGCCCCAAACAAGTGGACCTTCATTCTGTAGATTGATGGTGTGGTTTCCATGTTACCCTTCTCCCACCAGAGGAATCTTAAATAATCTTGATCTTCCTTCTTCACGTAGAACTGGTGGAACATTCTTTCTATGTCGCACATGACTGCAATGGGACCTCTTCTGAAACGACATAGGACACCCACCAATGCATTTGCCAAGTCAGGACCAGTAAGCAGATGGTCGTTGAGGGATGTTTCTCTAAACTTAGCCGAACAGTCGAATACAACACATATTTTACCAGGTTTTTGTGGATGATAAACTCCATGATGTGGAATGTACCAGAGCGGATAGTTGTCGATTTCTTTCTCTGGGACCTTTTCCGCTTCACCACGTGAAATGATATTGTCCATGAATGTTACGTAGTCTTTGTAATACTGTTGATCTTTCTGTAGTCTCCTTTTAAGGCAATGCAGTCGATGTATTGTGCATGTCTTGTTATTAGGTAAGTTGGGTCTTTCCTTTTTGAATTGTAATGGAATTTCGTAGTGACCATTGTGTGTCTGTGTGATGTTCTCTCTCAACTTTGCCAGGAACTTGAAATCTTCTTGGGACACCGGATCATTTTCTCTGGCTCTTTCAGAAAAATCTGATTCAAGGACATTTATGATGTCTGTGGGAGAGATTTCTTTTACTTTTGTTCGGTTCACGTACTGTACTTCAGTTTTTAGATTGAAAGAAGACTCCACGTCTGGTGTAACTTGTCTTGTTACTATACGATGGCTGATTCCGATGGCATCACCGTAGTCTACACTGAGTTTCCTGTGGCCAACCAATGCTCCATCCAAGTTCTGTACGCTGTGCGTAAGGCTGTTGATCTTTGCAAAACACAACTTCCTTCGGAAGTAAAGCTTGTGAGCAGTTATACCCAATTAGCAGACCTACTTCACAGTCCTGTAGAGGTGCAATCTCTTCTTGAAGGTGCTCTAGATGAGACCATGCTTTGGCAGTTTCATTTGTGGGTATGTGAGATCTGTTGGCTGGAATAAATTCTCGCGTGTACACTGGTGGCAAGAAGATCTTCTTACCAGAATAGAAGCCTCTGACTTGTAGGTTACTTACTCTTTGAGAGTTAACTACTGTATTTTTTGACTGCATGGTGGAGAGCTGGAGCTTGACCTGTTCTTTCTTTGCTTCCAATGATTCAGCTACTTCACTTAAAACAAAGGTGGTGTCGCTTTGAGTATCCAATAGAGCATACACGAGGATGAAAGCCAGACTGGAATTACTGCAGCTGTTTGTTCATTTGCTTCACCAATAATTACTCTATTGGAAGTAGCGACTGTTGTTTCTTGGTGTTGTAGTGATTGAGATCCTTCTTGACTTGCATCTTGCGTGGCCAGAAATATTCTTTGTTGCCTTTTGTTGGGCTCCTCATGCAGACAGGTGGGATGCAGTTTGCTGCAAGTCTCGCAGACACTCCTTCTGTTGCACCTCCTTGACTGGTGACCAGACTTAAGACACCCAAAGCACAGCCTTTCGGCTTGAATAAATTTGATTCTGTCCGAAACTGTATTCTCCATGAACTTCCTGCATTTGTGCAACGTATGCCCAATGTTGTTACAAAAAATACATGTAGTAACAGTCTGTTTGCTGGAGCCTCTGGTTAGTGTACTGGCTCCAAAGCTCTGATGTTTTTGGAATTTTGGGTTTTCCGCTTCGACTTGTTTCAGTGACTGCAATGATGTGACAGGATTGCTGGCAATCTTGGCTTCCCTTGTTAGAAACTTGACAAATTGGCTAAATGAGGGGAATTGTTTTCTCTCTTCTTCTGCTTCGATGACCATCCGGTTCCATTTTGCCGTTAGCCAATCGGGTAACTTGGAAAGCATCTTCCTGTTTTCATTACAGTCATTCAAGATCTCCAATGTCTTAATGTGAACCATGGCAGCCTCACAACTATGGAGAAAATCACCAAACTCTCTGAGCTCAAAGCTGTCCTTCGATCCCATCTTGGGCCAGGCTTGGAGCTTGTCTCCGTAAGCCTTTGCAATGGTAAAGGGGTTTCCATATCTCTCTTCTAAAATCTCCCATGCTGCAGCATAGGCGGACTCAGTTCCGAGTAGGAAGTAGCCATTTATCTCCCTTTTGGCTTGTCCACTCACATATCTTCTAAGGTAGTATATCTTCTCCTTGTCTTGAAGGCCCTTCCGGTCAATCAGTGTTTCAAAGGAGAGTTTCCAGTCGTTGTATTGCAACGGATCTCCACAGAAGCTCTGATGTACTTTCATTTGAGCTGGTCATGGCTTGTGGGATGGAGGTCAAATGCAGCGACTGAGACCTTGCTGGAGCTGGCACTTTGTTATCTGCTGTCATTTCATGCCCTAGTACGTCATTTCACTCTTCGTCTTCGGCTTTCACTTGATCATATACCTGCATTCTCGCTCGTGCTGCATTTAGACCTTTTACTGCCTCCAGATGTTGTATCTTCCTCTTTTTTTCTTCCAGAGTCTTCTGTAGAGCTCTAAACTCCTCTTCCAGTTGAGCCTTCATTTTAGATTCATCTTCCTCTCTCTGTAGTCTTCGATTCACCTCCTCTGCTTCTTGTTCTAGGCGACGTCTTGCTGCTGCTGCCTCTTGATTAGCTATCTTTCTTTTAGCTTCTGCTTCTAGGCGCTGTATTTCCGATTGTTCTCTTTCTTGTTCTTGTAACACTCTCAGCACTGCTTGGCTTGCAGCAGCTTCAGCGGCGGCTTCCTGTCGTTTAATGGAAGACCTACTTGAAAGCTCTGAAAAGCCTTCCAAGAGGGAAGTGACAGAGCCTGAATAGTTTGTACTTGAGTCAAAGAGAGAGCATGCTTCAGGCCAGTCTTGCTTTTCTTCTTCTGGGATCTTTCCACCAAGTCGACTTAAAGATCTGGATACAATGAACTTGGAAATCTCCACACACAGATCCACTCGTTGACGTGTGTTTTGCTCTGGAGTTGAGACTTCGCGTAATTCATCATAAACGCGCTGCACGTCTGTGGAAAGACTTGTGATGCAATTGATGATGTCATTAAGCAGTTCATCAGGTAAGGACTCTGTCGACTGTGATAATGGCTTCTTTGAACATCTGGCTTGGGTTTTCCATTTATTGTAAATGTAGGTGAACCTTTGTTGAAGCGCTTACATTTTTTCGTCCTGTATTACTCTACCTTTCTCGGTTAGAGTTCTGGATCTTTGACTTCGTCTTAGCCGCAGCGCTTCCTCTTGCTGGGCTTCAGCACCAACAACTTGGTCTCCTATAATGCTATCCCTAACCTGGGTTGTAGGCTCACTTGACTCTGACATTGTCTAATCACTACTGTAAAGTGACTTACCCCTTTTAATTAAAAGATATAGTAGAAACTGTTACATTTACCTTTAACCCTCAAACGTTGCATTACTTTAATGTTAGCTTAATTGTATGCTTAAAATTACTATAAGGTTTCAAATAGCAGTGTTTCAAAAAAGGTTAGAAATGTACTTAAAATAAAATGTGCAAAGGGACAGCACAAGAAAACTTTGGATATTACCTTTCATAAGCGTTCTATGCATTAACTCTGTTGTGTTATGACTAAACATGTATAAAGATTACTATTAAAATGGCAAGTAATCTTCACTTATATCTGAAACACGTTACACTTGAATATCGTTTCCCTTGAGTTCTTCAATTTCAATTGCATGGTAATTTAAGTCAAAGCTTTACTACACAAACCCACAAAGGCTATATTCACACTCAACGTTTTAGCAACGTCTTACAAGAACACACTTATTAGATCACTCTTAACTTATTTGTGACTAACTTTATGGCTTTGTCTTGAAAACATCGTTCGTTAGATCTGTGCGTCTTCTTACTTCAGTCTGTGCATGTGACCTACATGCTAGCTTTCGGTCCTTGGATTATACTGTCCATTCGCGTTGATGAACAGTCCGAGTTTTCACTGTAATTCCCCTGAAGCACTCGCAGACACAAATGGCTTTCTGCATACGGGTTTATTGGTTATAGTAATCTTTTGTATTTTTTTTTATAGTAACTTATAGTAATTAAGCTAACATTAAAGTAATGCTATATAAGGGAATTAAAAGTCTTCAAAATAAATACAGTCCGTTCAGTAAACTCTCTTAGATGATGGCTTTCGCTGTCTTAACGTTTTCAGCTTGTATAGTCTCGTGCTCATTAGCCTCCCAATAGGCTTTGCGCAGAGACTTCAAAATAAAGGCGCTTTACAATAACTAAAATTAAACAAAACAATATTACATGTGATATCAATAACTCACAGCATTGAGCAATTGGTTAAAACAACCCAAACATTATGTAACTGTAACAGTTACACATTCCATCTGCGCTGCTCATCTGTACGCAAGCCTTGTCTTTCCGGTAGTAACTGCATTCTCAACCTGTAATGAGCACATTCAACAAATATGTTACCAGAGCCTGATCTATATCCAGATTTTGTCGTCCCCACATCACTAAACTAAATTGAAAAAACATTCATTAAAATGTTTCATTATTTTTATTAAATCACAGATAAAAACAAAGGGAACATTTTTTATTTTCTTTAGGCTATCTATATCTTCCAAAGGATTGCTGCTGCATGACTGCACGATCTCCCAATCCAGCAATACATGAACATCCGACAGTTTCTATCATCCCTGACTGCTGCAGCATAACCCAAGCAGTAAGCTTAGGCTGGTTAGCACTTCCTGTCTACCTCTGCTTTCAAAAACACATAGCCTCCGTGCTTCAGTAAAAAAAAATGCGCCCGACATTATTACTATAGAAGTAATTGAATAACTCAGTGCTTTTGTAATTGCGCATCTCCTCACAATCTACACCCTCCGAAAATATAAAATAATTAATGATGTCAATATGGCTAACACCTGGGATGTGGCACTCTGATACAGTCGCCTTCACAATCTTTTTTGATTTAATCGGTGGTGTGTAAAAACTATCACCGTAGCCTTTACGCTACCTCTAGCCGGTGCTAATGTAAACAACAAACACTTCAACCGGAAATAGAAAACCGTTTAGTCAGTTGAACCCGCTATGAATCATGGGAAATAGAACGGGTGAAGAATAAGGAGATAGACTTGGCAAATTCATTTTTCAGAAGATTGTAGGTACAGACATCTGTTGTGGGTGTTCTTGGCATTTTTTATTGTTCATATCGATATCGGAATTATATCGTATCGACCGAAATTAAGAAATATATCGTGATATAAAATTTGGCCAAATCGTCCAACCCTATGTTAAAGACACTATTGATACCATGAGGAATTTACATTCTCCAGAAAAAAGCCGCTTATCAGTTAATCGTTAATCGATCGATAAAGTCAATCAACTAATGATTAATGAATTAATCGATAATTTGAATCCCTAGATGTTACCTGTCTAACACTTTAAAGTTCTTCTCTGTGGTGTTACCTGTCTAACACTTTAAAGTTCTTCTCTGTGACTTACTGTAAAGTGATTGCCTAGGGTGGTCCCGTGTTTAACCTGGGGAACATGTACTGCTGCAGCATTGTTTTAAAAATATTTTTGAGACAACCACAAACCCTCACTCACTGTCAAATAAAGCATATTAAATCTTAAAATTATATATTTTATAAAGGTTTTTTACAACTACTTACACACGTTTTTTTAAACTCTACATGCAATTCCCAAAACTGCACACACAAAATGCAAAATGCCTCACATTGCCCTCTGTCCAATTACATTTCTTCCGCTGCGGCTGGTTTTGGTGAGGTTGAAGCCAAGATACTAGGTACTACAGTAAAGCAGTGATTGGTTAGTGATCAGTTAAGCAATTAGGTTTTGCACATGTGAGGAGTGTGTGTGTGACCTGGTGAATGTGCAGCATTTTGATTGGTTGTGTTTGGAAAAGGGAAGCAAGTCACTTCCTGTTAGATTGTTGTGTTTTAGGTAGAGAATTGTGTGTAGTGTTTTGAAAAAAGTGTTTTATGCAATTGACAATTGACTCAAAGGCTGAGATATAGCTTATGGTTTGAGGGATTTTGTGTGTAGTTTTGGTTTAAAAAATTGTGTGACATGAAAAGATTATTTGTGTAAGGAGTTGGAAAAAACGAATACATTTAGCTGAAAGCACTAATCTATTTTGGATTTATCTTTGTGTTCTAATGAGTTGTTAAATTATTATTCTGCTTATTGTTATTTAAACAGCTGGCGAGAAAGTGTCCATCATTGAGCCAGCAGGTGAGTTCCTATAGAATCTGCAACAAGAATGAATAATGTGTTATTCATCAGGAAGTGGATTTATGTACATACTTGTTGTTATTACCTGACGAGTGTGGTTTGTGTGTATAATCTCCCGTTGTGCCGAAGGATTTGGAGGAGTTTGTTAAGGTTGGAGTTGTTTAGGTTTATTTAAGGTTATGGTTTGGGAAAATCTGATTTTTATTTTTGAAATAACTTTTTGTCTCACCACATGAATAGATATTCCTAAAAACGTGTGTGTTTGTGTGTATGTACACGCAGAGAAGGTGGAGTTTAATGAGTGTGGGAAGAGAGATGATCGTATAGCAAAGACCAAGCTGCGTATTGTTGGTGGGATTCCTGGGAACTCTCCTTGGACAGTCAGCCTCAGAGACAGGTAGGTCTGACATGGCCATCTTCACATACCTCCACCTCCTCATACTGAATGACTTTGGAATGGAATCCCTCTGTTACCTGCTCTCACTTTCTCTCCAGTGAACGCACCTTGACAGGAGAACCTCTTTGGGGAATTGTCTGATTCATTCATTGTTTTGAAGTTTGTTGTTTTAATGATTTGGCAAATGTCTCATTATACAGAACAGTATATAATTATACAAAATGTAAACAGTTTCATTGCGTTTTTTTACATGACCTAACAATATTCATATAGCCAACGTTTTCTTTGGAAATAGATTGCATTACCAAACATAACATTACTAAAACAAACAGAGCCATCATCTGTGTCTAACACTTCTCTTGATCTATGTAGGA
Source organism: Dallia pectoralis (assembly GCA_029465975.1). Lineage (NCBI taxonomy): Eukaryota > Metazoa > Chordata > Actinopteri > Esociformes > Umbridae > Dallia > Dallia pectoralis. Next base: position 885,886 of record CM055744.1, read on the forward strand.
AAGGAAACCATTTCTGTGGAGGTTCACTGGTTAGCTCCAAATGGGTGATCAGCACCAAGCAGTGTTTCTCCTCTTGGTATGCTTTCTAAGTTCTTTGTTTCAATGACACAGTCACCAACACAGTTTTAAATACAGAGAATATGATCTGATAGGTAGACACTATGTGTGTTCTCCTTGGCAGTTATGTAGACCTGCCGGGTTACTCAGCCATGATGGGGACGTTGTTCCGTAACCCACTGGATGGAGAGGCCGGTCTACAGACTATCCCTCTGACCAAGATCGTATGTGGACCTTCAGAGTCCCAGCTGGTCATGCTGCAACTGCAAAGGTCCGTACACACACACACACACACACACACACACACACATACACACAAACGGCATAATGTTATAATTTACTGTCAAACATTGATGTCCTCTAAACAACTGTGTAAAACGTTCTCCAACTAGTTCCTTCCCATTTGATTTAACTCAAATCTATTTAAATCTCTATTCTTCTCTTCGTCAAACTCTTACTCAGCCCAGCCCAGTTTAACGAGCGTGTGTCGCAGATTTGCCTGCCTCCAGAACGCTACATAGTCCCAGACAACACCATCTGTGAGATTGCAGGCTGGGGAGAAACAAGAGGTAAGTTGAGCTGGTCTCATATTGGTGATATGACACTACATTAGGTGGTATGCAAACAGGTACCACCATGGGTACCGTACAGTATTTAATGTATTTACTAAGTACTGCAACTTAAGTGTTGCTTTATATTCCTGCCGCTTTGTCTTTCCTACCTGTCTTTCTTTTCCTGGGTGCAGATTTTGCATTGAGTCAGTACCATCCAGGTTGGATCTAGCAACACTTTTTGAGGGGTAGGAGTCTTCAACTTAGAGATCAGTGTCTCAAGAAGCAATACAGGCTCTCTAGCCCATTGGGAGTTGCTGTGAAGAAACAAGAGCGTAGTGACAGGTCGTTTATGTTAACATTGAGGGAAAAGGGGTCCAACTTGGTGGAAGCTGTAACGCCTCGTTACTTCCCTGCATATTTATCTCTATCCATCCTGATAAGTCCCACATCTGCACATTTTCCTTGTTGTATAAAAAGGTATTTTCAGTTAGACCGCTCTATGGCTGTATAAAAACAAGACTCTTGATCTGTCCCAGGTCAGATAGCATAGAAAGCAGAAAACTGGTACCCTATCTCATGACAAAATGTCTCTAGCGAAGACACACATATCTCTGCCAGTTTTTATTTCCAGTAGTGCTAAACACATGCCCAGCTCTCTCTCATTCTGTCCTGTTCTTCACCCTCTCATTCTACCCTTTTCTTCACCCTCTCATTCTGTCCTGATCTTCACCCTCTCATTCTGTCCTGTTCTTCACCCTCTCATTCTGTCCTGTTCTTCACCCTCTCATTCTACCCTTTTCTTCACCCTCTCATTCTGTCCTGATCTTCACCCTCTCATTCTGTCCTGATCTTCACCCTCTCATTCTGTCCTGTTCTTCACCCTCTCTATCTATCCTGTTATTCACCCTCTCATTCTACCCTGTTCTTCACCCTCTCATTCTACCCTGTTCTTCACCCTCTCATTCTACCCTGTTCTTCACCCTCTCATTCTATCCTGTTCTTCACCCTCTCATTCTACCCTGTTCTTCACCCTCTCATTCTACCCTGTTCTTCACCCTCTCATTCTACCCTGTTCTTCACCCTCTCATTCTCAGGCTCTTCAACTAATGACACTGTGCTCAACGTTGCTCAGGTACCAGTTCTGAGCAACAAAGAATGTAACAAATACTTCCGGGGTCGTGTCGGCGAGAACGAGATGTGTACCAACTCCTTCCACGGTGGGGTGGGTGCCTGCGAGGTAGGTTGTGGTCAGATATTTTTGTACGGCAGACAGTTCGGCCCCGGGGTTGGGCAGTCAGTTTTCATGACGGAGAAGGTGCGTGAGGATGATAAAACGATGAGCCTCAGGACATTGATTCCAACCTCCAGGGAATTCAATCGGTTGACGTGGAAAACACTAGGGGCACTTTACAACATATGACATGTACTGTGTGCCAGATGTTCTAACAGTAATCTGGCTCTGACCAACAGAGAGACTATGGAGGCCCACTGGCCTGTCCGAACAGCGACTGCTGGGTACTTGAGGGTGTGATCATCCCCATGAGGCGCTGCGGACATCCGGGCCAGCCCAACATCTTCATCCGAGTCTCTGTCTACGTGAACTGGATTAAGAAGGTCATGGAGATGTCTTAGTCAATGATAAGTGACACCAATTATCGAATGGCCTCAGGTTATATTTGAAAACCATACAGTAAAGTTGTAATCCTTGGTTTGAAACAATGACAGAGCAGTTAGCTCAGCTGTGGTAAACTTCAATGAGCCCAAACAGACTGACCATCCGTGATTTCCATATTGTAGTTTTAACCATGTTTTTAGGATATAGTGTTTATTGATTTTTATTTTTTACAAACACTGGAATAAAAAAAAATCCCTACATAGGGTATAACAGTTGAACTGGGCTCATGAGGTATTTCTAAGTTATATTTTTGAAGAATCGATAGGTATATTGTTTTATTTGTTTCTAGACCAGAAATTGATGTAACAACCAAGGATTCTGGTTAATTGACTTTCAATCTTCTTTCTGTTGCTCTAAATACGTGACCACCTATGAGTGATCAATGACCATCTACCACAATTTAATAACATACGCATTTGTTTTTAAATCAATTTAATCAAATCAAATATGAGCCATCAAAACAACATTTTCTATCACATTTTTGTAGGTAACAATTTCTATTTGAGAATTTGATGTATATGAACCTACGCAGTGACCTCAGGAGGTCCATGTAAAGGACAAGCCTTCTTAACATCATGCATCCTGAAAGCGCTCACAGAGCCTTTAGTAAAACGTCTGAGCGCCAGTCCCTCCACCACCCCCACCTACACCACCCCCACCTCCACCACCCCTCCCCTCTAGTATCCACTGGAACTCCAAAATACCTTCTTTGCCCCCGAGTCTCTAAAGAAATCCGTCCTCTGCCTGTCTTTTTAATGCCTTCCCCCAGTTCTAAAGACATGCCTTTGTGCCTTATGAAGAACTGTATGCGCTGCACATTCTTTCTGGTTCTATAGGAGGATTTTTGTAACTCGGTCCTGATGAGCCCATGGAATTCAGCTTAAATAAACCTCAAGATCAGAGTCCAACAGAATCGCAGCGTGCCGACAGCCAGTGAACTAACTCTTATCTCCCTCTCTCTCTTTCTCCTCCCTCTCTTTAACACTACTCTCACAAAACACTTACATTGACATTGACACACACACACTTTGGTACTTTGTTATTACAAGAAACAAATATAGATACTCACCAATAGCCAAACATTTACTTATTAATCATAGCAATACATTTACATATAAAACCAAGGAAATGTTTTAGTCTATTGTGCAGTTAGTTTAAAACATATGTGCAGATTTGACTGGCTTTGATCTGTGATATTTGACAGTTGGTTGTACTTTCCTGAAATGATGTTTACAATAAATGACTAATCAAATATTCATATGACTGATATTTTTATGTTAAACTGCAGATAAGCTGTGAGGTTTATAAATGAGTAACCTCATACTGTCATCTAATTCCAATTTGGGGATTTTAAAATTGTTTTACACGATGCTGCAACTTCCAGACAACTGTACATTTCAGATTGCATTTTCAGTCCCATGTTGTACATTTTTGTAGATAATTTTACAAACTCTATTCATGCTGCTAGTGTAGCCTAGTATTAATATATGATGCCCACCACTCACAAGTGGGTGGTCCACTCACAAGGGGCGTGTCCACTCACAAGGGGCGTGTTCGACTGTTTCACCCCTGCTACCCACCCCCGCCGCACTACTGGAGCATGCTTTAATAGAGAAAGTATGCAATGTTCATATGCTTGGTCTCCAACCCCCATCCTACTACAACTGGGGTATTCGTGACTAAACGAGACGAACGTATAAGGGGTCACACACAGACTGGCTGAGATAGATGGAAGGAGACACACAGGCAGTACATTATATGCTAAACTTTATTTAAGGCTCAAAAATTAAGACATCTTAAGAATATATAAGGTAGGTGACATATTTCTCACAACGTAATCTTCTACTAATTGTCTTTCTACTAATTGTTGCCACCAGTCACTCGTGTATTTTGATCATTCAGATAAGGTACAAACATGATATGGTACATTATCTATTAGATTGGATCTCTCCTCCTGCATCATCTGTGTCCCTGTACACATGAGATATGGTGAAATCAACTGTACTGATTCTGTAATTAATTTAATTTACAAATCAAATACAGGCTAGGCAATGACAAATGAAAATGCACACATTGCTTGAGTGTGTCCCTGACAGATTTATATCGTTTTAACAGCATGTGCATGTTATGTGTTTTTGGTTGCTATTGCGTCCATATAAAAAAGTACACTCAGTCCCTCTTAGTTGACTGCCAAAAAAACAAAGTGCTATACGAAAATATGCATAGTTAATGTGTGTTTAGAAACATTATAGCCTACTGATGCGACAAACACAATTTCAGCTGCCAACTTCCTGTTTTGATGCAGCTGTTTGTAAACTGTGTATTATTTCAGTAACTAGGACCATGTTATCGGTCTGTACATGGAGCTTGACATACGGAATTTGATTTGCAATGTATATAGAATAATCATGAATGAAACGAATAATGTGTTTACATTTAGTTTGAATATACACTATATGGATGCAAGTATTAGGACACCTACACAATACACATGCAGGAGCTTCTATAACATCCTAAATCCTTTATTAGTATTATTAAGTTGCTCTTTGCAGCTATAACAGCTTCCACTCTTCCAGGAAGGCTTTCTACTAGATATTGGAGTGTGTTTGTTGGATTTTTTGCCCATTCTTCCAGAAGAGCATTGATGAGGTCAGAGACTGATGTTGGACGAGAGGGCCTGGCTCGCAATCTTTGTTTTAGTTCATCCAAAAGGTGTTTGATAAGGCTCTGTCCAGGCCAGTCAAGCTCTTCCACACTAAACTCATCTAACCATGCTTTTATGGACCTTGAGAAGAGCCAGATCTATTTATAAAATATAACATTCAAAAGATTTAAGTGAATACAATTAACTAACTAAAAGAACAAAAAATAAAATAATATAGGCCTAAATCTCAGACTAACTGCCTAACAGTTATTCCTGTCAATCAGACACGCGGTGTCAACCAATGAACCAAAGTTGTATGAGAGATGGCCAAGCCAACTTACTCACAGCCAAACACTTAACAGCCCAGGAGAGGCAGCTGTGAAAACTACAGCTGGCAAATGAGTCGAGTACACTGTAGCATGTTGATGCATTTTAATAATGTGGACAATGTTAGGGCACAGTGCAAAATGTGCCTAAATAAAATGTTATATAGAGCCGGTTCTACACAGTTCCCATATGCCGGTGTAGGTTGTGAAACCAGCCGTCCTGCTGGTGATAGGGGTGGAGCGAGCACCTGCCAATGGATCCACTCAGTCAAGTAGGTCTCCACAACCCACATCAACACAGCTTTCTATGGACCAGTGGATGCCAAAGTCTATTCTAAGTCTGTAGCAAAACTGATATTACATTGGCTAAAATCACTGCCACCAATTTTCCAGCTATTTTCGATCGTGGCGGACAGAGATTTTAGAAATGATAGCAAATGTCTAAATTCAACATACACAATTCCAAAAGGAGTCAAATTTAATTTAATAATTTAATTAGAATGTTTTATTAAAAATGAGAAAGTTTTAACACTAATCATAGTCAAGCTATCGCAAACTGTTTGAATGGTAAATTTACAAACATATATTTTAAAGGGCCGGATTGCCCATCACTAAGCGATTATTGAGTCAGCAGAGTGTGACTTTTATTCACTATGTCCCTCGGCACTCGGCGGCCCCGCTCTGTAACTTTACGTGGTCTGCTACTTCATAGCTTAGTTGCAGTTGCAAAACACTTTTAGTTTGCATTAATAACACCTACAGTTGATTGTGGAATATCTAGGAGGGAAGACATTTCACAAGCTAGCTAGGTACAACAAAGGCATCATATTACCACGCTCAAATTCAGGGAGCTCTTTAGAACGACCCATTCTTTCACAAATGTTTGTAAAGGCAGACTGCATGGCTAGGTGCTTGATTCTATACACCTGTGGCAATAGGACTGAATCAAACATCTGAATACTTTTGTCTATATAGTGTATATTTACTTTTTTATTTTATATTGAAAAGGTAAACTAAAATATATATTTAGCGAATTTAACAAAAGTAGCCTTTAGTTAATTGTGAAATCAACAAAAGTAGTCAGTGTTGCAAGTGTTGCTGCAAAATACCAGAGAATATAAGCTTCCACTATCTGTATGCAGAGTTCAGACAAGATCATCTGTCCATTTAGCAGTTCTCACACTTGCTGTGTGACTGACTTCAAGACGAAAGCAATGTGGTCTTTTATTAAGACTTTATGAGGTAAGTAGAGAAAAGGGAAAGTTTGTATCAACTCTCTGCGCCGGCAGTCACATCGGCACAATGCAAAGATCATGCAAGATAGTATGCGCATGTAAAGTTACAAACTGTAGGCCTTTTCGGTTGACACAATCGAAAGAGATTGCGCCACACCTGAGGCCCTTTTTTTACTTCCCAGGCACCGCAAAGCTTGTCATTTAGGGCGAAGTCTTTACGTCCCTCGCCCCTCCCCCTCTTGAGCTCTGGGCGTCTATGCCCACACTCCCTTCTCACTGCGCTGGTGAACACATACGAAGGAATGAGCGGGACCAAGGAGCCGTCACCACAGCCTGGTGCCGCCCCCGCTTCTACCCCTCCACGCAGGGGCCGGGGACGCCCACGGAAACAGCAACAGGTTGGAGCATCAAAGGCACTATCAACGACACCCACTGACCACAAAGAAACTGAAATAAAAATCTGATTTGGCTGTTAAAATCATCAATAAGTCTTGGAATGGTCCTTATTGTGCTTACATGCTCTCTCCAGGAGCCCACAGGCCCCCCGGTCCCGAAGAGGCCCAGAGGACGACCCAGAGGGAGCAAGAACAAGGGTCCTGGTGCCACATCCAAGGTAGGACCATCTGCTCATGTTAATGGACACGGTTATTATGAAATATGTGATTAACAGAACGTAAAAATGGGCGTAACAGGAAATAACTACTGCAGGAATGAGGTTACCAGTACTATTGAAAAACAAAACATCTTCAGCTCTGAATGTTCTTTTAGGAACTTTTGCGTTGAGTTCGATGTGATGTTCTTGGCTTGTTATAAAGCCCTGGTTTTGTAGCACCCATCATTTTGGCTAGTGTGTTCCATCAGCTTCACCACTAATGTGTGTTCCATCACCTTCACCACTAATGTGTGTTCCATCACCTTCATCACTAATGTGTGTTCCATCAGCTTCATCACTAATGTGTGTTCCATCAGCTTCATCACTAATGTGTGTTCCATCACCTTCATCACCAATGTGTGTTCCATCAGCTTCATCACTAATGTGTGTTCCATCACCTTCATCACTAATGTGTGTTCCATCACCTTCATCACTAATGTGTGTTCCATCACCTTCATCACCAATGTGTGTTCCATCAGCTTCATCACTAATGTGTGTTCCATCACCTTCATCACTAATGTGTGTTCCATCACCTTCATCACCAATGTGTGTTCCATCAGCTTCATCACTAATGTGTGTTCCATCACCTTCATCACTAATGTGTGTTCCATCAGCTTCACCACTAATGTGTGTTCCATCACCTTCATCACTAATGTGTGTTCCATCACCTTCATCACCAATGTGTGTTCCATCAGCTTCATCACTAATGTGTTCCATCACCTTCATCACTAATGTGTGTTCCATCACCTTCATCACTAATGTGTGTTCCATCACCTTCATCACCAATGTGTGTTCCATCAGCTTCATCACTAATGTGTGTTCCATCACCTTCATCACTAATGTGTGTTCCATCACCTTCATCACTAATGTGTGTTCCATCAGCTTCATCACCAATGTGTGTTCCATGCAGATGCCTCTATAATGCGTAACGACATACCAGCATGTGTGACCAGAGAACTCCTGTGGTATAGCAGGCCTGCCATTGTGTATGCAAACACATCACCAGGGATGTCAGTAATGTTACAGCAGGCTTTCCTCTGAGACAATTGTAGTCAACTTACAAATATTCACAAAAATAAGGACATGTTTAACCTTCATTACACCAGAATGATTTGAAGACTGCCATTCAAACAACAGTCATTATCGACCAACTTGGGTTTTGAGTCCCATTGAGAACCCTTCTTCTGCAATTGTGTCAAAATCGTCATTCTTCATCATTTGGAGAGATTCCTTAGATTTCAGAACGCAAACCTGATCCTCAAAAGAGATTGATAGATTTCTTAATATTTCGTATTAATACATCATAGTCTCTCGTTGATGCTTGATAAACTATAAACGTTTACCATAGTGTAGATTGTGTTTAATGGCTGGGTATTTAGAGGAACGCTGGTATTCCGCACAGTGGAATAAATATATATATATGCTAATACAAATTGTAATGTTGATATTGTAGTGTTATAACGACTTTATTGACTGCATGTTTTATCTACAGCACACTTCTCCCAAAACATAATTACATTTTCATTGTATTTCATGCTTTTTTCCATTTACTGCAATGTTGCAAGATTTGCATATGAAGCAAACAACAATCTGTTATATTTTTTATCGAAAAGGATAACAGTGTTGAAACATGCCTTCTACAAGTGTTTGGAAAGAGGATGTGTCAAATGTAATCCAATTGAATTCTTTGCACTAGGAACCAGCACAAATGTAAACCTTTTTTTTAACTGCAGTAGTTCCCAGACTTCCAAGAAGGTGTCAAGACTAAACATCTAAAGACATTCAGACTGGCTATAGGCAGCTGTATGTTTTGGTTTAGGTTTAGTCAAGTTCCGACATATTTGACTTGAACAGTTTTTGGACAGAAATGGGTTCTTATGTTCTTGTCTGGGTGAAACTGATACATTTATGATGCATGTGTTTATTAACCCTTAGACTACATAGAAAGAAATGTCTTCCGACAGGTGAAGTAATTTGTCACCTTTAAAACAAATTTATCACATACTATGTATATTTAAAATCTCAAAATCAGTAATGCTTCCCTAATTTAGGATATTGGCTGAGTTGTAGAAGAGGTGTGCAATTTCACAGACACAATATGGCTCGAATGTTTCACTTTCAGTTAAGATGTGACCGTATGTATCTATAAAAAAACATACCAAAATCTCTTTATTCTCCATCTATTCTGGGCCAGAATGTGGAACAGGTCGGAGCGAAGAGACCTCGAGGCAGGCCGAGGAAATGGGTATGAAACTAACACCCTCACCCATCTACACCGTGGCATCTAATGACCCCAGACTCTACTTTATCACACCCTCACCCATCTACACCGTGGCATCTAATGACCCCAGGCTCTACTTTATCACACCCTCACCCATCTACACCGTGGCATCTAATGACCCCAGGCTCTACTTTATCACACCCTCACCCATCTACACCGTGGCATCTAATGACCCCAGGCTCTACTTTATCACACCCTCACCCATCTACACCGTGGCATCTAATGACCCCAGGCTCTACTTTATCACACCCTCACCCATCTACACCGTGGCATCTAATGACCACAGGCTCTACTTTATCACACCCTCACCCATCTACACCGTGGCATCTAATGACCGCAGGCTTTATCACACCCTCACCCATCTACACCGTGGCATCTAATGACCCCAGGCTCTACTTTATCACACCCTCACCCATCTACACCGTGGCATCTAATGACCACAGGCTCTACTTTATCACACCTCACATCTACACCGTGGCATCTAATGACCACAGGCTCTACTTTATCACACCCTCACCCATCTACACCGTGGCATCTAATGACCCCAGGCTCTACTTTATCACACCCTCACCCATCTACATCTACACTCTACTTTATCACACCCTCACCCATCTACACCGTGGCATCTAATGACCCCAGGCTCTAATCACACCCAGGCTCTAATTAGGCTCTACTTTATCACACCCTCACCCATCTACACCGTGGCATCTAATGACCCCAGGCTCTACTTTATCACACCCTCACCCATCTACACCGTGGACCATCTAATGACCCCTCACATCTACACCGGCTGACCACAGGCTCTACTTTATCACACCCTCACCCATCTACACCGTGGCATCTAATGACCACAGGCTCTACTTTATCACACCCTCACCCATCTACACCGTGGCATCTAATGACCCCAGGCTCTACTTTATCACACCCTCACCCATCTACACCGTGGCATCTAATGACCACAGGCTCTACTTTATCACACCCTCACCCATCTACACCGTGGCATCTAATGACCACAGGCTCTACTTTATCACACCCTCACCCATCTACACCGTGGCATCTAATGACCACAGGCTCTACTTTATCACACCCTCACCCATCTACACCGTCATCACCCTCTACCCATCTCTACACCGTGGCATCTAATGACCACAGGCTCTACTTTATCACACCCTCACCACCCATCTACACCTCTACTTTATCACACCCTCACCCATCTACACCGTGGCATCTAATGACCACAGGCTCTACTTTATCACACCCTCACCCATCTACACCGTGGCATCTAATGACCACAGGCTCTACTTTATCACACCCTCACCCATCTACACCGTGGCATCTAATGACCACAGGCTCTACTTTATCACACCCTCACCCATCTACACCGTGGCATCTAATGACCACAGGCTCTACTTTATCACACCCTCACCCATCTACACCGTGGCATCTAATGACCACAGGCTCTACTTTATCACACCCTCACCCATCTACACCGTGGCATCTAATGACCCCAGGCTCTACTTTATCACACCCTCACCCATCTACACCGTGGCATCTAATGACCACAGGCTCTACTTTATCACACCCTCACCCATCTACACCGTGGCATCTAATGACCACAGGCTCTACTTTATCACACCCTCACCCATCTACACCGTGGCATCTAATGACCACAGGCTGCACTTTATAATCTGCTTATGTACAACTCCAGTAGAGCTCGCTGTTTTTTCAATGCTTGTCAAGAGGTGCCGCTCTTCACCTTATGTCCTTGGTCTAAATCCGATACTGATTACGAGACAAACACTGAACTATGCATTTGAAGCTGTTGACTGATTGAACAGCCTTTCACTTTCTTTTCTAACTTGTTTTTTGTCAATTGTATTCTTCTTCGCAGCCCCAGAAAGTAGTTCAAGAAGTTGTGCAGGAACTATCGGTAAGACACATTGTTAGTACAATTCACTAGGTAATAATGTGTGTTGTTTTTTCTTTTCTTTATTTTTTCCCTCTTACCCATTGTCCTTGTGCACTACATTTACTAAGTGAGTAGACCTGCGTTGAGGTGAAACTTCCGTTCATTTAGCGCCTAAAAATAAAATATAAGGATTACGCCAAACGCTGGCACAGAAAGAGGCCTGTGCCACTAAACATCCTCATCTGTCTTATCACAATCTTAACTGCAGAACCGACTTTGAAACACATAAAGAACTGAGGCTTTTCGACAGGCTTCTCTCTTTCAGATGCAGGCACGCTAAGGGGAAGAATGAGTCAATGCTTGGAGGGGAAACCTGATACAACCGCTCTCTTCCTCTGTCTTCTTGGTTTCCTGACATAACCGTCTTGTCCCTGTAGCATTTCTTGGTCTCACAGCCAGACCTATTTCCACATACGTACAGAATCACTTCTTTACACTCATACAAGCATAGCATTACTCATTACAGATACAATAGGCTGCAAGCAAGCACAGTATATTTCTGTCATTCACACATTGGCTGGCTAAACAAGGCAAAACAAGCTTGAGCCAAAAGCCATTTCACCTAACTTGTATTCCCCTCAACGAGCCACCCTCCCCCTGACGAATTATAGAACACAACTGCTTGCTAAACATTGCGATTGGTCCCGACAAACGATGGGAGAGGAATGGACGACTTTACTGGAGTTTTTAAGATGTTTCTTTGGTTCTGACCCTCTGATTGGTTTGCAACGATCCAATCGCTGAGGACTTCATACGACGATAAATGAATACGAATCAAACTAAAGAACAGTGGAAGAATTTGAGCTTGACCTGCCAGGCAACTGAACTGCAACCATGCACGTATACTAATTATTATTTGTGTATTTCTTTTAACAGGGTCCTTCAGAAGAAACTGGGGAGGGTCCCTCAAAGACCCAGTCTCTGCATACTGACACTTCAGTATCTCAGGCGCCGATCCAGGAATAGACAAGATGTCAAACAGAACTACCTCAAGGTTTGGGAAGAGAATGGAAGGGTACAATCCAGCCTCCAAAACAGCGAGTCCAGAACATCTCATAAAGCCCCCAGTTAGAACAGTAGGTTGTGCCTGGGGAGGCCCAGAGACCTGGGTGCTGAATCTGATGCACATGTCTGACACTCGCACAGGTTCCATTTCCGCCTGTGCCATTTCAGCAAACTTTCGTGTTCAGAAATAAACATGAAAATACACAAAAAATATCTCAAAAGTGCATTAGGTCAGATTTAGTTACTTTGCAGTGAGTCTTTCTAGCTAGGTCAATTAGGAAAATTGCCTGGGTCAGTTGACTGATTATTTAGGATTTGTTCAGTGGGTGAGGCTATTCAGTTTACTGCCCTAACCCTTTCTCATGAATGAGATTAGTTGATGCAGTGTGTGTGTGTGTGTGTGTGTGTGTGTGTGTGTGTGTGTGTGTGTGTGTGTGTGTGTGTGTGTGTGTGTGTGTGTGTGTGTGTGTGTCTGTGTCTGTGTCTGTGTCTGTGTCTGTGTCTGTGTAAATGGGATGGTGGGGAGGGGGATTTAAAGAAAATAATACATCTGCTGTCATCAAATTTGCCTGACATTTTATTTCACAATACTTAGTCATTACAAATGTGACCCTTTAATATCCCAGGATTCCGAAGTAGACGTCTGACCTGATTGTGAAGGAACCTGGGCATATTTTGTTAGATATGCTGTACATCAGAATGGGAATACATTGATATTATGGTTGAATGGAACACAGTCAACAGTGAAATGTTATCCCATCACACTCAGGTTCTGCTTCTTTTCCTCTCATCATACTTATTCAAACCTCAGGTATTCTCTTTGCCTTTCAGGTATGCATATAGCTATTCAGGGGTGCTTCATGTTTCATTTTACTCAGTTATGATGTGATTATATTTTAATTGTTTATTTCTAATCTGTTTTTGAGATTCACAATATGACTTGGCACACATAGACCTCATGCAGACCTCAATTCCCCTCAGTCCCTGTGCCTTTTACTCTACCTCAGTCACAGAAAGACAGAAGAGAACTATTGTCGTTCCACCCAAAAAAACAAACAAATACACACAAATGCCCACACACCTACTCAAGACAGTCCCCTACACACTGTACCCACTAGCGAATACACACAAATGCCCACACACCTACTCAAGACAGTCCCATACACACTGTACCCACTAGTCTCACACTTTGACTTAAACTCTTCAATGCTAAATGACTCGTTAACTTAGTCCAGCTAAAGCCTTTAGTGGTAATGTTCTGATCAAATACTGATCCAATGTTGTACTGTTTACGGCTACTGTTTTTATAGTTTTTGGCTTTGTAGGTAAGATTCATGTTATTTTTTCCTTTTTTGTTCTCACTTTACCATTTTAGATGGCGTCATTCTCATGAAACCGATATTTGACCAAAACATTGTCAATTTTTCACCATAGACATCTGTATTTATCTATTTAATTGATATTATTTATTTTATTTTTTATCAGATATTAGTTATTGAACAAAATAGGAAAATATTCGGTGTTAAATATAAAACCAAACAAATATAAAAAATATCAGATTATAAATTAAATGTAAACTTCCACGAGTATGCCTTTTAAATGGACCTATATCATTATCATTTACAATAGCATTTATAGACTGTTTTGTGTTTGTTTATAAGTAATTATATTCAAATGATCTATTTGGGATGGATTTCAGTAATGAGAATACTGGGTGAAAATAGTTTGACAAAATCTTAGTGTCAAAATCACTTTGCTACATTGAAACTGGTTTCATGAGAATCACCCAGACCTATCGTACCCTTTGATTAATTAATTTCAGTGTATTAAGTGTAGAAACAGTGATGGTTAACACTTTGTTTCAAATGTTATGATAATGTATTTCTGAAGTGGTCTTATCTACATGCAATCTTTTTCTAGGGAATGTCTAACAGTTTAGTTTATTGTCAGTTGAAAGTTAGCGTTTGAACATAGACTCTCTCTTGTTACATTTATGCTTTGCCGTGTACGGTGGGCTATGGGTCTGCTTTATCCCTCACAGGGGTGACTGATTGGTTTTGGCTACTTTACTTGTCCTCTGTAATCTTATTATTACTATGAAACAATTACATCAGTGGTCCATTCATCTAAAAACGTGCATATCTGCATACTGTCTAGATAAACCCAAAGTACTAAACTAGCATGTCTAGTAAAAGTGCCTCATAAGCTACCCACAGTCATACCTCAGCCATATCATGATATCCACTATGCATTTTATACTGACAGTGTTGCTTTATGAGCTAACTGAGCAATATATGTATTAGAAGTACAGTTGTTTTGTGTACTTGTTCTTATGCCTTCTGCACAAATACCGAATAGTGTGGGTAGATTGTCTTATTGTGTATCATTTTTCATGCTTTGTTTTTGTGATCTTTTGAAAAAGTATCCCTTTTGTTCAGTACTGTATGATGACTTGTGCTTATTTCAATCCACTGTAACTTGAATACACAACTCAAATGGCAGTTGTCATGTCCGAACAATCAAAATGTCACATCTTTTTTGTCATTATTAAAGTTGCCTAATGTCAGCAGAATCTGTGGTTGTCAAAATGCTGTTAACTACTCTAAACCAGTAGAAACCAATGCAGCAGTTTTTTTACATGTTATATTACTTTCACCAAAAGTGGAGTTCACATGGAATTGCGCTGGAGCTGCACGAGCTCTCCAGATCTTCCAATATCATTTTGCAGTACGTCCATTAGCATCGTCCATTAGCATCGTCCATTAGCATCGTCTCTAGTCCACCTTCATTACAGACATGCAAAAACAGTGACGTTCGTCAGTACCTCAGATGACTTGAGTCAAATGTGATTGTCTACTTTTGGCAGCAAAATCTGAACATGTCATAATTATGTTCTAGATATAGTTTTCATTAGGAAAGGATGTAAAGAAAGGTGGAGTTAAACCGGGTCTGCCCGCAGTATCACTTAACAGCAGAGAAAGAGAGAAATCCAATATGCACCTCCGTTTAAAATCAATTCTTCAAGACTGGTTCATTTTGCCATGTATCCCACTGCAGTTACTAAAGACCAAAACTGCAGGCATTGTGCAATTATTAAATTAGTTGGAGAACCTCACGTTTCCATTGAAACTACAAATCCTGTGCTACACCTTAGGTCAGAATTCCCTCAACCAACCCCTTGACATAGTCCAGTTGAGGGACAAATTCCCATGATGGGACAGTTAGTGCCCTCTCCCCCCGGTTTGCTCCCATGCAGGGAAGTGTGCACTTATGCATTGAGAACGTTGGATACGTCTGTGAAGACCAGACGACTGGGCCTCTGTGTTGTACCCTGGGAGGTCGTCTACAGGAGGAAAGGAAAACAGACGAGCATACATACAAGTTACTGTCAGAAACTTTACTTCAAAATTCATGAATAATTAATTTATGCTAACATGTGTTTTAGTATGTTGCATTGGGAACGAAACAGCAGCGTAAGAAAATGGATTATTTCATCTACAGTATCATGATTATATATTCTCAATGAAACATCGGTAAAGAAAAAAAGCCAGTAAACACTGGCTGGATGAGATGGGATTCGAAAGAGGGGAAAAATAAATGTTTAATTAGGAGGATACAGTAGAAAAGCAGTGATTAACAACCTGATGGCACACGGAGAAGATGTGGAAAATGTGTTCTGGTATGTACACGTGTGTGGAGAAAGTGTGGAGAAAAAAACGCTGGACCTGTGTGGTCGTTGTGCATAATCTTTAAATATGTGAGTTCATGTTAAAGGGTTGCGCTCACAGAAAAGTCCATGCAGAGTATGTTACCGTTCTGGAAAGGGATAGTTAAAGGAAAGCAGAACATAGACACAAAATCTGCTTCATCATTTTCGACTCATTATTATATTTTATCTACTGTCAGAGCTTAAAAGCTAATATGAAAAAAAAAAGTTAATAAATACGAGTGAGGAATTTCAACAGACAATGTTAATACTGTAATCGCAAATGAGTGTAGGAGAAATATGATGATGCTTTGGCCTGTAGATAAAATCAATTCTGAACAAAATGTAACCACCAAAATCAGACACTACAGTGTTTCAGGTCTGTAGTGGTTTCACATTTCTATAAAAAGAAAGAAAAACAAACAAACAAACAAATAAATTGCTTTCCTAGGGATAGAATTGCACTTTTAGTTTTCAAGTAGAGCTTCTGAGGGTTCACAATGGGTGTCATGGATTGACCGGCGTAGTGTGGTGTAGCAAGCCATTTGCAGGAGCCGAATAATCCGTTAGGTCGTTTTATTATAAGCAAATCAAAACAAACCGTAAACGGCGACAAAAACACGTACTAGTTGGCTGAAATCAAAGGTGCGCATATAGCGACTTAAAACACTCATACAGACGACAACTAATTGACATACGTGGAAACACTCACCTCTAAATACTACGTGTGACATTGAATAATGCTAAGCAAGGAGTGACTTGCTAGCGACCCCTTTATATCCCCATGATTACAAGTGCAAACAGCCGTGAGACAAACGTAAACACGGAAGTGAAACAAGGAAGTGCATCACCGAAATATGTCCGTGTAGCAACGCCACCACACCAATCGTGACAGTATCCCCCACTAAAAGGCTAGCTCCCCAGATAGCCGAACGGAAACACGAAAACAAAACAAGGGAGCAACAGGGAGAGAACCCACAGTCAAACCCAAAAGGGTTAGTCCAGGACCGCAGGTCCAGCCCTGAATAGGCCTCGGTGGCTGAGAGGCCGCCATCGTGAGCGCCATCTAGTCGTGGCGGCGGCCATCGTGAGCGCCATCTAGTGCGTCTTGGCGGCGGCCATCGTGAGCGTCGTCCATCGTGGCGGCGGCCATCGTGAGCGCCGTCGTCGTGGCAGCGGCCATCGTGAGCGTCGTCGTGGCGCGGCCTCGTGGCGGCGGCGCTGCGGCAGCCATTGTGGGCGGGCGGCGGCCATCGTGGCGTATGCGGCAGCCATTGTGGGCGGCGGCCATCGTGAGCGGCAGCCATTGTGGGCGGCGTCGCGGCAGCCATTGTGGGCGGCGATGCGGCAGCCATTGTGGGCGGGCGCCATTGTGGGCGGCAGCCATTGTGGGCGGCGATGCGGCAGCCATTGTGGGCGCGGCGGCAGCCATTGTGGGCGGCGATGCGGCAGCCATCGTGGACGCTGGTGTGATGGCGGGAGCCATCGTGGACGCTGGCGTGACGGCGGGAGCCATCGTGGACGCTGGCGTGACGGCGGGAGCCATCGTGGACGCTGGCGTGACGGCGGGAGCCTTCTTTGGCGCTGGCGTGACGGCGGCAGCCATCTTGGGCGCTGGCGTGACGCGGCAGCCATCTTGAGCGCTGGCGTAACGGCAACAGCCATCTTGGGCGCTGACGTGACGGCGGCAGCCATCTTGAGCGCTGGCGTGACGGCAACAGCCACCTTGGGCGCAGGCGTGATGGCGACCATCTTGGGCGCTGGCGTGACGGCGGCAGCCATCTTGAGCGCTGGTGTGACGGCAACAGCCATCGTGGACGCTGGCGTGACGGCGGCAGCCATCTTGAGCGCTGGCGTGACGGCAACAGCCATCTTGAACGCTGGCGTGACGGCAACAGCCATCTTGGGCTCAGGCGTGGTGGCGACCATCTCCGGCGCAGGCGTGGTGGCGACCATCTCGGACGCAGGCGTGGTGGCGACCATCTCAGGCGCAGGCGTGGTGGCGACCATCTCCGGCGCAGGCGTGGTGGCGACCATCTCGGACGCAGGCGTGGTGGCGACCATCTCAGGCGCTGGCTCCTGTAAGTCCAGCCATGTCCTCCACCACGTCCTAATAATAGCCGAGGGCTGTTCATCCAACCCCTCCGGGGGTTTTTCTGTCCCTGACGTAGGTGGCCGAAAAGGGTCTTCCCACGGCGGGGGTTGTGGCTGTAGCTCAAGGGGTTTCTCCCCCCCTGTCTGCAGCCCAGGAGCAGTGGGTGGCTGGTCATGCAGCACCAGGACTGTGGGTGTTCTTTCCGCGGTCCTCCCGGAACACCTCCTTAGCTACCCCCCAAAAACTTTCTTGGGACGCTGTCGGGGTGCCCTCTTGCCTTCCTCCGGGAAGGACCGCGGACCCGATGTAATCAGCCCTGATAGCTGCATAGGTGGCTCATACCCGAAGTAAGCACGGAGGCGCCTATACTCCTCCTCGGGCGTCTCCGGCTTAAGCCAGTCCCACTGCTCCGTGGTGCGACGGTGAGCTTCATCCTTCGGGGCGCTATAGCTTGCCCCCCCGAGGAACCCACTCACCATCAGGCTCCGCTGGCTATCTTTATGGCTTAGCATTCTGTCATGGATTGACCGGCGTAGTGTGGTGTAGCAAGCCATTTGCAGGAGCCGAATAATCCGTTAGGTCGTTTTATTATAAGCAAATCAAAACAAACCGTAAACGGCAACAAAAACACGTACTAGTTGGCTGAAATCAAAGGTGCGCATATAGCGACTTAAAACACTCATACAGACGACAACTAATTGACATACGTGGAAACACTCACCTCTAAATACTACGTGTGACATTGAATAATGCTAAGCAAGGAGTGACTTGCTAGCGACCCCTTTATATCCCCATGATTACAAGTGCAAACAGCCGTGAGACAAACGTAAACACGGAAGTGAAACAAGGAAGTGCATCACCGAAATATGTCCGTGTAGCAACGCCACCACACCAATCGTGACAATGGGTTTGTAGAACCCAATGTGCAAAGGGTTTTGTCAGGAGCCCAAATTAGTTCTACCCGGAACCCCAAAAAGATTATTGAAAGGGTGTACAAGGCCAGCCAATTAAGAGAATGTAGTACCTTGTTATTGGGTCGTGCAATGTTGCCATCACGGCTGTGATCCAGTAGTTCCTGTTCCAGGTCATCCTGTTCTTCTGCCGGCCAATGCCAGGCCAATCACAGTGATGATGCCAAAGGGCACGAGCCCCATGCCCATCCCGGCAACCTCAAAGTCCAGCTCGGGCGGCTCGGTGGCGTTAAAGGTCGTCCCGTTTGTCGGCAATATGGTGATAGCAGTGGTTATGAGAGTCGTCCTTGCAGTGGTGACATTGTCCCGTTTTATTGTCTCGTCTGTGGTAATGGTGACAAAGGAAGTCACTGAGCTGGCGTTCCCGCTAGTGACCGTAGAGAAAAAGCTGACCGTGGTTGGATCCATGGTTTTAGAAAGGGGTCAGTGGAACGACAGAGAATGTGGAGAGTTGAGCTGCGTATGTCTCAACGGTTCTATTTTCTGGAGGTAAGTCTCCCTGGTGTGATACGTAAGTCACAGACAGTCTCTCTATGAATTGAAGCCTGCCGTTGGGAATGCATTAAACATCCCAGAGTACTCACTCCAGGCTGAACCTGCAAACAGATTATCAGCATTATATACATCTGTGTTCAGCAAATGTGTAAATAAAATCAATGTAAGGACGCTAAAATAGCTGATCATGTTACCAATGTCAAGCACATTATAACAGAATGTTATAAGGGCCTTGTTTTGTTGGGGGTTGTGTGTGTGTGTGTGCGCGTGTGCGTGCGTGTGCGTGCGTATATGCATGTGTGTGACAGACCACAAACTTCCTTCCGTCCACAAACGGTTTGGAAAAGGTTGGAAGAGGTTTAGGTGGGTCGCATGTTAGAAGGCTTTCTAATTTTGAATGTAGAAACAAACTGCCACAAAGAAAAACAATCTATAAATATCCAACTACCATGGGTATCAAAAATATACATATTGTCCTTAAATAAATCGTTTGGTATGTTCAATGCGGATATTCATATAAATCATGTCTGACATTTTTCAAACATTAGATTTTGACTTGGATAAGATCAAGTCAAAGTTATACAAAATAAAAAACTGTCAACAAATGGGTTGTACTGTTTGCTTGGATTACAGCAGTACATTGGTTTTGAAAGGTCTGTCAACAGAGCACACCTGGATTTTTCACGGCTGAATTCCATTCTACTTTGCTCAGTGAAAATATATGGAAATCTCATGTGCATAGCCTGCTTCCGGTCTGTCCACAGATGCTTTATCGGAGAGAGATCCGGGATCTGACTGGGACATTCCAGGTCATCCTTTTTGTAAGATCTCTTGAATGATTTGGTTATGTGTTTCAGAAGAGTGTTGTATTGAAAGGAGAAATCCTTCTTTGACCATGTTGACTTTGTATGAAACAGTTCAAGATAAGTCTACATTTTTTTCATTTTACAAGTTGGGGTGTCAAACTTTCTCTTTTTTAAGGACTATTTAGAGTACATTTTTTTAGCATTAATTGTTTCAATGTTATTGTTTTTTTTCAGCAATTTGTTGACATTTGGAGACCCTTTTCAATAGGCTGTTGCAATTGAATATGTCCAAACATCAAACAACTAAGAAAAAATACTTTTTAAAATAAATAACAAAGGTACTAAGTAATATATGTCATTTAATTAACAAGGCATTATGGAGAATATTTGCATTCTATTTTACCAAATGTCTATAATATATCTACATAACTATAACTGGGGACATGTCCCCCTCACATTTCGTAAATGCATATTCGTCCCCCCCCCCACTTGTTATTGTGAAATAACTGAAATGTCAGGACGTTGTGCTTTAGGACCTGGCGGAAACCTCAGAGTGCCAGGCAGGGGAGGCAAGATAAAACAGCCCAATCCCAATGTTCGCACTAAACCCTATCCCCTGAACTCATATAGACTAAATTGGCGTCACCTAGTAAGTGAGATAGGGTGAAAAATGATGCCAGGACTGCTATAAATTAGAATGGGACAGTACTTATTATAATCAAGTTACCTTTACATTCTAAAACATGTTGCATGCTTGGGTTTGGGATATTTTATTGAACGATTCTTACTTTCTTTGTTATACCAACACAGGACAAACTACACGCAGTTCTAGCTACATGAACCACCAGTGAGCTTTGAGTTAATACTTAAATGCTAACCTATTTATGGAATCAAATCACTGCCAAATGTCTTGTGGGTAAAACAAATGTCTTGTGGGTATCCGCACACCTGTAAATTACAATCCACACGACGGTTTTACATTTCGTAGTTGTATATTGTAGTGGAAATACGGCGCTCCCAGTAGGATGAGGGCTCTTCTCATCTCTATGCCAAAATTAACGGGATGCACCTGAGACCAGGAGGGGTTTTGGGTGATTGGGAGGAATCGGGATAATAAAAGGGGAGAAGGTAGTAGGGTGTAGGGGGGTTCAGATAACGAGATCGTTGGGGGACGGAGTGAGTGTCTGAGCAGTGCCGCAGTAAATAAATTAAGGGAGGAAGCCATTCGCTGCTTTGTAGGGCAGCCGGTGGCGAAGATAGCAGTCAGAGGGTGGCTGGGCGACAGGGAAGCTTAAGGGGTTTCTAGGGGCACGTCGCTCGCTTCAGGTCCCCGTCTTCTTTAAGCCACTGTGCACCGTGGACGCGTGTCCACAGCCGGACCGGAATCAGCAAACCCGGCCGGTGCCATACGACGATGCACAAACTCAGACCCCGGGGCGGGGTCTCAACAACTCAGGGAGCTAAGTACTTTTAAACCCGTACCTTTATTGTTTGTTGTGTGTTGTCCTTGTTCTATGTTTCCGAGGTGATAGACAGGCTTCTCCGACCTATGGTTCAGGGGGAACTAGCAAGGGCAGGCTGCCGCTCGGGGATGTGCGGGGGGTGTATGGAACATGCATGTACCGACATATTACCATAAAGCTATTTTGCACAGGTCTAGAGACCCCTCCGATTGTTTTAGTGTTCATCCGTGTGTGTAAAGTGTGCTGTCTTATTTATTAGTGCTGTCTTATTTATTAGTGCTAGCCAATGAGTAGGATAATTATTTATTTATCATATAGTGTGGTGTGTGCTTTTATGAGTGGTTTTATTGGGTGCCGTGTGACTTCTTTCCGTGTAAACTTCCTCACTGTGTGTTGTGCGGTGTCCCGGGTGTGTATTGGGCTGTTCTACTCCCATCCCTCCCATTCGTAGTGGGATAGCCCTGCCCAAGCTTATGGTCCTTCCGGGGTGCCATATAAGAGTCCTGTCTGTTTGTTAATGAAATTGCAATAATAGAGTTTGTTTTGTTAATTAGGTGTGCGCCTCGTTGTGTCTCAGCTTCCGACCACCGGACCCTCCGGTTAAACAAAGGTGGTGGCAGTGTTAACATTACCCTTGAATTAAATCCAGTGACAGCCTCACCTCGTGGAGGTTCGAAAAGGTTTATTACAATAAAGATTTGTGAATGCGTAATTAAAGACTAACTTTTTGAATCTGTACAATTTGTTTTGCAAGTGTTCAAAACATACACTAACTGACACAAATCACTGTCTACGGATACGAATCTGTTTCTACGGGTTTGCGAATCTACAACATGTAAAATTACTGCCAAATACCAGGATATGACCAATTTGGGTTGTAAATTGGTTTAAAAAGTAGCTGTATTAACATTGTCCTGGTAGCGTGTATTTAACTCAGGTAAGAGTTTTAGGTCAAGTTTATAAGTTGGATCATCATGTTAGCGATGGATATGTTTGTTGTATGTAAAAAAATTAGCACAACGACAGTTTGTGTAGACACGAGTTACGGCAAAAGGTTGATACAGTATCCTAACTACAGTCCTGAGTGTTGTCAAGTATGTTGAGCAACTAATTGCATCTAGGTGTGTCACTCAGTGACCATGTAAATAAACTCTGGTCTTGAAATAGTTATTTTTATTTCTATTTCATTATTTTCTGGTCTAACACTAGACTGAATCATCCCTACACACTCTTCCAAATTGGACATACATTTTTCTACTATCTACTGTATATTTGGAAGGTAATGGAGGGAACATGGTATAATCATGTTACACATTATTGCTGCTTGCTTTTAATATATAAATTGAGTCCTGTTTTGGCACTACATAACAGAGCCCACCAAGATAAAGCCATTGTATATAGGCCATACACCACAAAACGTAATGTGCACTATTGCTACAATAAACCGGTCAAAATGAATCTCTAATTTGTGGAAAAAAAACATAGCATTGACACTGGGTACTGATGTTGTATAGATTTATTTAAATTAAGACAGGGATACTGTAACGATCTGCCCTTGGCAGATGTCAGGAAGTAGACCCAAGCGCAGAGAATCCTTTTAAATGTATTTATTAGGTCCAGGACAGGCAAAACAGGCACCAGAACTGGAAACTTAGACAGCAAAACAGAGAATTAATACATATAACCAAAGGACCCATGAACAAACACACAACCAAACCAAGACTACAACATAGAACCACATACAGACATGAAACAGAACCCCACGTACCTTAGACAATGACCCGAAACTGACACAGACCAAACTATATACAGATACTAACGACTAACACAGAACAGGTGCGAAACTCAGCCCAGGTGGTTCATATGTCCATGATTGCTCCCTCTCTCTGAAGGTGGGGGAGGTGTCAGCACCACCGTAGAGTGGAGGAACAGGACTCTGTCCCTTACAGATACAAACAACATCATTCTTCAGTACTTGTCATTGTTCTGCCAGACAGTGTTGCTGATGTTAGATTGAAAACAAAAATAACCCTAAAGAAATAGGAGGCATTAATACATAAGCAATGTCCTTGTATTCATGTGATTTCCCATATAACATAATGTATTACTGGTTAAGGATCTGTCTTTTCTAAACCCACAGATCCACATACACAATCTGAAACATTTTACAATTTGACATTAGTGCTAGATATCTATTGGTGGATGGTAAAAAAACACAACATGTGTTAGGGTTTAACGGACTGTATTTTAGGCATTGGTGAACTTCAATGTATTCGGTCTCGTGTGCCGATAAGAGCACAGATGAAAAACAAGAGGGTGCCAGTTGACGTGTTTAATATAGAACTGATGGCTCCAGGATCCTACTTAACTGAATGGTGCAGAATTTGTAATCCTTAATAGTTGTGGTGCATACAGGAGTTCGTATAACAAGTAGGGATGTGGTCTGAAACAATCAGGATAAATACATTAGCAAATTGAACAGGTAGCCATAATTATCTACTCTATGTTAATCATTACACTGGACCCATCTTAACAATAGCATCACTGGATAGCCTATAGAACTGCAGTTTATCTAGCCACACATGGATATGCTCCTTTACTACATAAGCAGTCATTCTTATTTAACTGGTAATATGCTCATCATCCCACAATATTGCAGTACACTTAACAGAATAGTGATTACATACAGATGAGTTGTGATTTATAGAAATGACAGTAGCCTACAGGGAAAATATATGGCAAGCAAGAATACGACAATTAGCATGTAGATTCGAGGGAAATTACGAATTAGCATATGAATAAAAAAACAACATTTACTGTTATAATCCGTTACTGAATATAGTTATGTAGAAGCAAGTGGGTATTCACATTTCCAGAAGGACACACACAAACCAATTACGTTAAACATGGAACAATTAACTTAATAAACTGCCATGCCTGTTTCGGTTCATCTCTCATCCCCCTAAATCACGGAGAAAATATGTAAACAAAACTACACAACTCTTTTAAGCCTAGTTGAACATGGGCTCATCAATATTATAGCAACTTATCTAAGCCTTTTGTACAACATGTGTTTTATTGTAGTTTGTGAATATTAACATCAATATATTGTTCCATGTCATGTCTGTTGATATTGATGATTTTAGGTACTCTTACCTGAATTAAATACACGCAAACCATGACGACGTTAATACAGCTACTGGAATTTCCAACAGTAAACCAATTTAGTAGTCGTCTAACCCTCCCTGAATTCCTATTGGTCAGTTGTAGTCAGCTGGTATTTGGCAGTAATTTTACATGCTGTAGATTCGCAAACCCGTAGAAACAGATTCGTATCCGTAGACAGTGATTTGTGTCAGTTAGTGATTCGTCGGTTTTACATTTCGTAGGTGAACAGTGTTTTGAACACTTGCCAAAAAAAATTGTACAGATGCAAAAAGTTATTTGTTACACGTTTTTAATTACTCATTCACAAATCTTTATATACAACTACGAAATGTAAAACCGTCGTGTGTATTGTCATTTACAGGTGTGCGAATACCCACAAGACATTTGTTTTACCCACAAGACATTTGGCAGTGATTTGATTGCATATTTAAAAGCACTTTTTCTAGGTTGTGGGCCGAGGCTCATTTGAACGACCTTTGCTGATGGAGGAGCTGGATTTTTCTGTATAGCTTGACAACTTTTTTACAACTCTAAATAAAATTGTTGGTATGTACGTCAAGGAACGTACATTTTGTACCATTTTTACAAGTAAATTTGCCGGACAACTAATGGTCTTCATCCAATCAAAGCTCATATACTTTACACCTTCTTAAAATTAACCAATTGTAGACCCCTATATTCAAGGCGAGTAAAGTAGGTAGTAAGCATTGACATTCTAATTTTGGTAAACAGGCATCATCAGCGGTTCACTGGCTTGTGGAAAGTGCGTGCAAAAAAGAAAAACAAATTGGAAATTCAGGTATTCTCTAAAGAAACATTGCTACATTCCACATGAATGAGCATATTTGTTTTATTATTCCGCTGCTATCAGCCATGGGAGCAAGTTAACAAATAACAAAATGTGGAGAACAACATTGGTGTGTCATAACTTTATGTGCCTAAAAGTATAACGATGACATTAATTAATGATATACGTAGGTATAATTAGCCAAGAGTAGGTAGGTATACAACATCAGTAACACTATCAATTAGGGCTGACCCGGAAATTTTTTTCCAGGCTTTGTGAAGTCTTTAGTAATTCCGAACGAGTATTCAAATACTAGTTCTCAAAAACACCATTAAAACCTCTCAACAAATAATGTTTAATTATTAAACAACAAAGGCAACAACGCTTTATTAAAGAATGTATAGCTTACTGCGCTGTCATAACTCTCTATAGTGTAGTGTAAAGGCAGGAACCAAACGTAGGCATTATTCCAGTTGAGGTTTTTTTTTATAAAGAACCAAAACAAAGAACCAGAAAAAACGGTAAAACTAAACACTGGTTAAAAATAAAATGTGACTACTAAATACAAGCAAACAGCTATTTAAACAGAGACACTCACTGACTATGGCAGCATATAGTAAACTAAATTCAAATGACAATGACATCCCAAATAAAATTTACATTTAAAAAAAATGCCCCGCTTTTTATTGGACTTAATTCGATTGAAAACAAATTCCCAAATAGCATTTTTATTTTCAAAGGAAGACAGTGGTGTTGGTGGACATAATTTAAATGTTAATGCAAATGTTAAAAGTGATAAACAGCGCCTCTGCAATTACATACTCATGCTCTATCGCAAATTTAAGGAAAAAATGACAGACATAAAAATGCTATCTGGAATTTCATTTATTTTTTTCATTCCTTGAGTTAGTTAATTATATTCACTTACATCTTTTTATGTTCTATTCTTTTAATAAATAGATTCGCGAACAACCCATCACTAGCCAAGGAGGACATGACACATGACAATGAACAGCAATACTGAAGGCAAAGGATAAACCTTAAATGTGTACAATTTGAAAACATTGTTAGGCAAAACAATAAACAAGCCAATATAAAGTGCATGAAAACATTGCCGTGGCGCTAATTGAAATACAAGTGACAATCATGCCGAAAAGTTGCTGTGTCGTTTTCTGTACCGCCAATAAACAAACTAATTATGAATTGAAGTTCTACATCCGTCCTAATAAACACACAGAACCGGAAAGGAGGACAAAATGGCTACAAGCAATAAGGCGTGAGGATGATCAGGGGAAGTTGTGAAGTCCCAATACATGTGTATGTGTGCATGTGTATGTGTGCAGTCTGCATGTCAATAAGAAATATAATATATAATATACCAGCTATAAGGCGGGAGGATGATCAAGGGAAGTTGTGGAATCCCAATACTAAGCATGTGTATGTGTGCAGTCGGCATGTCAATAAGAAATATAATATAAAATATAATATATAATATACCTCCCCGGGAATCATCACCTTAACGTGGTGGAGAGGTTTGTGTGCCCCTATGAACCTGAGGGCTGGGTTGTCTGGAGCTTCATGCTCCTGGTAGGGTTTCCCAAGGCAAAGTGGTCTCAGGCGAGGGGCCAGACTAAGAATGGTTCTCCAAGACCCCATGAAAGATAGAGGGAAAAGGAGCGAGACCCTGGCTGGAGGAAGCCCAGGGCCCTCGTCTGGAGCCAGGCCCAGACGGCGGGCTCGAAAGCGAGCGTCTGGTGGGCGGGTTTGCCACGGAGCCCGGCCGGGCACAGCCCGAACGAGATACGTGGCATCTCTCTCCTCTCCATCCTGTGGGCCCACCACTCACAGGAACAACCGCAGGGGTCAGGTGCGCTGTCATATGGGTGGCAGTGAAGGTGGGGGGTCTCGACGGATCAGACCCGGGCGGCAGAAGCTTGCTTTGGGGACGTGGAACGTCACCTCGCTGGGGGGGAAGGAGCCAGAAGTTGTTCGTGAGGTGGAGCGATACCAGTTGGATCTGGTGGGACTTACCTCTACGCACAACCGTGGCTCTGGAACCTTACTCCTGGATAGGGGTTGGACTCTGTTCTTCTCTGGAGTTGCCGAGGGTGAGAGGCGGCGGGCTGGTGTGGGGATACTCACGAGCCCACGTCTGAGCACGGCGGTGTTGGAGTTTACCCCGGTGGATGAGAGGGTTGCCTCCCTACGCCTAAGGGTGGTGGGGGGGAAAACTCTGACTGTTGTTTGTGCTTATGCACCAAACAGCAGTTCGGAGTATTCAGCCTTTTTGGAGACCCTGAAGGGAGTCCTATATATGGCTCCAGTAGGGGACTCCATCATTCTGCTGGGAGACTTCAACGCACATGTGGGCATTGATGGAGACACCTGGAGAGGCGTGATTGGGAGGAACGGCCTCCCTGATCTAAACCCGAGCGGTCGTTTGTTATTGGACTTCTGTGCTAGTCATGGATTGTCCATAACAAACACCATGTTCGAACATAAGGAGGCGCATAAGTGTACATGGTACCAGAGCACCCTAGGCCGAAGGTCAATGATCGATTTTGTGATCGTATCGGCTGATCTAAGGCCGCATGTTTTGGACACTCGGGTGAAGAGAGGGGCAGAGCTGTCAACTGATCACCATCTGGTAGTGAGTTGGATCAGAGGGTGGGGAAAGACTTTGGACAGACCAGGTAAGCCCAAACGGGTAGTGCGGGTGAACTGGGAACGTCTGGAGGAGGCCCCTGTCCGAAAGATCTTCAACTCACACCTCCGGCGGAGCATTTCAGGCATCCCTGTGGAGGTTGGGGGCATTGAACCTGAGTGGGCAATGTTCAAAGCTTCTATTGCTGAAGCTGCGGCGGTGAGCTGTGGTCTCAAGGTCCTAGGTGCCTCAAGGGGTGGTAACCCTAGAACACCGTGGTCAGGGAAGCTGTCCGACTGAAGAAGGAGGCCTTCAGGGATATGCTAGCCCTGGGGACTCCGGAGGCAGTTGCAGGGTACCGACAGGCCCGAAGGGCTGCAGCCGCTGCCGTGTCAGAGGCAAAGCAGCGGGTGTGGGAGAAGTTTGGAGAAGCTATGGAGAAGGACTTTCGGTCGGCACCAAAATGCTTCTGGAAAACCGTTCGGCACCTCAGAAGGGGAAAACGGGGAACCATCCAAGCTGTGTACAGTAAGGATGGGACACTGTTGACCTCAACTGATGATGTGATCGGGCGCTGGTAAGAGCATTTTGAGGAGCTCCTGAATCCGACCTACACGCCCTCTAGTACAGAGGCAGAGCTGGAGGCTGATGGAGGGTCATCGTCAGTCTCCCTGGGGGAAGTCGCTGAGGTAGTCAAACAACTCCACAGTGGCAAAGCCCCAGGGACTGATGAGATTCGTCCAGAAATGCTAAAAGCTTTGGGTGGGGAAGGGCTGTCTTGGTTGACACGCCTCTTCAACATTGCATGGCAGTCTGGGACAGTGCCAGAGGAGTGGCAGACCGGGGTGGTGGTTACCCTCTTCAAAAAGGGGGACCAGAGAGTGTGTGCCAATTACAGAGGTATCACACTCCTCAGCCTCCCTGGTAAAGTGTACTCCAAAGTGCTGGAAAGGAGGGTTCGGCCAATAGTAGAACCTCAGATTGAAGAGGAACAATTCGGTTTTCGTCCTGGCCGGGGAACCACGGACCAGCTCTTTACTCTCGCAAGGATCCTGGAGGGGGCCTGGGAGTATGCCCATCCAGTCTACATGTGTTTTGTGGATCTGGAGAAGGCGTATGACCGGGTACCCCGGGATCTTTTGTGGGAGGTGCTGCGGGAGTATGGAGTGAGGAGGTCTCTTCTCAGGGCCATCCAATCTCTGTACGCTCAAAGCATGAGCTGTGTCCGTGTCCTCGGCAGTAAGTCGGATTCGTTCCCGGTGGGGGTTGGCCTCCGCCAGGGCTGCGCTTTGTCACCAATCCTGTTTGTAATATTCATGGACAGGATATCGAGGCGTAGTCATGGGGGGGAGGGGTTCCCGTTCAGTGGGCTGATGGTCACATCACTGCTTTTTGCGGATGATGTGGTCCTGATGGCGTCATCGGTCGGTGACCTTCAGCACTCACTGGATCGGTTCGCAGCCGAGTGTGAAGCGGCTGGGATGAGGCTTAGCACCTCTAAGTCTGAGGCCATGACTCTCAGCAGGAAACCGGTGGAGTGCCTACTCCGGGTTGGGAATGAGTCCTTACTCCAAGTGAAGGAGTTCAAGTACCTCGGGGTCTTGTTCGCGAGTGAGGAAACAATGGAGCGTGAGATTGGTCGGAGGATCGGAGCAGCGGGGGCGGTGTTGCATTCGCTTCACCGCACCGTTGTGATGAAAAGAGAGCAGAGCCGAAAGGCAAAGCTCTCGATCTACCGGTCAATCTTTGTTCCTACCCTCACCTATGGTCATGAAAGCTGGGTCATGACCGAAAGAACGAGATCGCGGGTACAAGCGGCCGAAATGGGTTTTCTCAGAAAGGTGGCTGGCCTCTCCCTTAGGGATAGGGTGAGAAGCTCAGTCATCCGAGAGGAACTCGGAGTAGAGCCGCTGCTCCTTTGCATAGAAAGGAGCCAGTTGAGGTGGTTCGGGCATCTAGTACGAATGCCACCTGGGCGCCTCCCTAGAGAGGTGTTCCAGGCACGTCCAGCTGGGAGGAGACCTCGGGGAAGACCCAGGACTAGGTGGAGAGATTATATCTCCACACTGGCCTGGGAACGCCTCGGGATTCCCCAGTCA
Source organism: Dallia pectoralis (assembly GCA_029465975.1). Lineage (NCBI taxonomy): Eukaryota > Metazoa > Chordata > Actinopteri > Esociformes > Umbridae > Dallia > Dallia pectoralis. The sequence goes on from CM055744.1 coordinate 916,518, forward strand.
GAGCTGGCTAATGTTGCCCGGGAAAGGGAAGTTTGGGGTCCCCTGCTAGAGCTGCTACCCCCACGACCCGACCCCGGATAAGCGGTTGAAGATGAGATGAGATGAGATATATAATATACCAGCTATAAGGCGGGAGGATGATCAGGGGAAGTTGTGGAGTCCCAATACTAAGCATGTGTATGTGTGCAGTCGGCATTTCATCACAGCTAGGCTACGTTAACATTGTGTTCATTATTACGTTATCAAAACTGTTACCCTTATCATTCTACCTTAAACAAAACTATATAGCCTAGTGTCAAACCCAAACTATATAGCCTGGTGTCGAACCCAAACTATATAGCCTGGTGTCGAACCTAAACTATATAGCCTGGTGTCAAACCTAAACTATATAGCCTAGTGAACCTAAACTATATAGCCTGGTGTCAAACCTAAACTATATAGCCTGGTGTCAAACCTAAACTATAGCCTGGTGTCGAACCCAAACTATATAGCCTAGTGAACCTAAACTATATAGCCTGGTGTCAAACCTAAACTATATAGCCTGGTGTCAAACCTAAACTATAGCCTGGTGTCGAACCCAAACTATATAGCCTAGTGAACCTAAACTATATAGCCTAGTGTCGAACCTAAACTATATAGCCTAGTGTCGAACCTAAACTATATAGCCTGGTGTCAAACCTAAACTATATAGCCTAGTGTCGAACCTAAACTATATAGCCTGGTGTCGAACCTAAACTATATAGCCTGGTGTCAAACCTAAACTATATAGCCTAGTGAACTTAAACTATATAGCCTAGTGTCGAACTTAAACTATATAGCCTAGTGTCGAACCTAAACTATATAGCCTAGTGTCGAACCTAAACTATATAGCCTAGTGTTGAACCTAAACTATATAGCCTAGTGTTGAACCCAAACTAGTCGCACAGTCAAACTGCCGATGGTAGCCTACAAGCCTGCCTATAGTTTGTTGGCTATTTCTAAGTTTAAAAATGCAAGAGATTCAATATGATATAAAAATTAGTAAAATCAGTATCTTCTCCAAACAAAAAAAGACACACAAAGACACACAAACTGCAGTGTCCTTTGGATTGTTATTGAGGTTGATGATTGACGCATTTCTGGGGATGCACCTTTTATATAATTATTTAAAATAATAATTATTAAGCTATCAAACTTGGTGCTAATAGGTCTAACATAATGTGCATAGCATGAAAGCATAGTTACCGAGCGATGCTCGGATAAGAATCAGTATACTTCCATGTTTAATATGATTCAACAAATGTGTTTGTTATACCAATTTCTGGTTGCATATTTGGCAATGGGCATTTTTTTATCATCTGATAATGTGAAATGTTGTCCGCTCCAGCTTCTCTAGATAGAAAGCAAACTGTGCACTGAAGTGAGGAGAAACAGTCGATCTGGATGCACGGTGCACATTATGATACATTATAACCAGCTAGATACTGTATATGTTTACATTCTAAATATCAACAATATCAGCTCTATCTAATATCTATATTCAAAGGATTTAGCTGACAAACTGTATAGTAGTGTAGCCTACTCTATTGCAAAGTTTTGTTGCAAAAGAATTGCAAAAACAAAACTTCCGAATATTGAATTAAGATTTGCATACTAACTAAATGAACGAATATCTGAATAGTATTCGGGTCACCCATACTATCATTTTGACATTTCCTTTGCACAGGGCCAGAGACCCATTTTCAGCCAGGAAGTTTAATGGCCAAAACCAGCCCACCCCATCTCTGCCAGAACTGGTCATACTGGCCTGCTATATTTATCTTAAGTATTGCAGTAAGTAATACTTTTATAAGCATATCAACAAATAAATAAATTATATGAAACTATCAAACATACTGCTGTAACATTATGAAAAAATATGTTTGCATTCAAAATAAATATTATGAAAATTCTGTTAAAAATACCAGCATGGAAAATGTATTTGCATCTCGATAGAAAAGCCTTCTACCATTCTTTACAAGCTCTGGCTTATACTCAGTGCACTGGTTTCTACAACTTTGTTTATAACTGTCTCATTGTCTATAGACATGAGGATTTCCTTATCTGTGCCCATTAGCATGAATGCCTCTAAGTGCTCCTGAGACATTAAGCTTCTAAGCCTGTTCTTAACAAATTTTAGTGTTGAGAAGCTTCTCTCACAAGCGACCTGAGTGATTGAGATTGTCAACAGAAATGTATATGCCAATTCAATTACATTATAGGCATCAGTGAGAAGGTTGTACTCTAAGAGGGTGAGATGAACACAAATTGCACCGTTTCTGTAGCAGGAACAGGCCCTGTTCTCCAGCCTACCTCTGGTTCCATGTACAATGGTCCACCTGTATCCTCCTCAGCTCCTACCAGCATCCTACTACCCTGTCCTTACAGGTAGTAAAGGACAAGGTAAGTAACTTCCAGAGGGCACTTCTTCAGCCTCTCCTACTGGAATGCCAAGCCAGACAGCTCAGCATGCCAAGTGCCCACAGTGGCTCTATCAGCAAATGTAAGCAGACTTGCTGATTTCTTGGAGAGATGAGCTAGGAAGCCAATTTGCCTTAATCAAGACAAGCAAAATCTGAGTAAAGTTCGGCATTTGCTGAAAACCTTCTATGTATGCTACCTTTCACAGTGTCCAGAATTGCATTTTGTACATTGACCTCATAGTCAACACCTGGTGATGCCAGACGCTGGCCTCTGAAAGCTCTCTATGCATTATTTTTATTTTTCTGAACCAGTTTCTCTGGAAGTGCAGTCTTCACTTCCAACTCAATGCTGTCGTCCTCTTGCAGCTTTTGATTGCCCCAACTCACTAATTCATCAGCTGCTACCTTCACTCCCTCTAAGTTTCTTATAAATGTGTTAAGGCTCTGTGCCCTCAACCAGATGCTGAGCTGCTAGAATATCCAACATATTCCTTTGCTTTGACCCTCACTGATGGCTTCATACTCATGTCATCCTGAATTGAAGCAAGAGTCAGCAGCAGGTCAACACACAGAGCATCCTGAGCCTTACCAGTACTCAAAGACGTTAGTGAGAGCCTGGTCCTCAACCCACCACCTGGTTTCCCCTATTGGGCACAGTCTTCTGTGATGTTTGAGACTTACCAAACTACCAAATACTTTAGTGAGAGCCTGGTCCTCAACCCACCACCTGGTTTCCCCTATTGGGCACAGTCTTCTGTGATGTTTGTCATCACATATCTCTTCTCACCTCTGCATACGCTTATACAGTATACATATATACAGTAAGCAATGAAAAGAGAGATGAACTCTCTACAACACTGCCTGTTGTGTCTGCCAGTACCAGATTCAGAATATGTGCATAGCACCAGACATTGATCGGTGTAGGAGACTGCTTTGAGAGAACAGAGAACCCTGTATATTGTCCCTGCATATTAGTTGCACCATCAGTGGAGTTGCCCACACATGTGCCAATGTCAATACCAAGCTTGTGTAATGCCTGTTTGAGCATTTGTCTGAAATATTTACCTTTTGATGCTTCACAGTCTACAACAGCAATTAATCGCTCATGTATGGCATCTATAACATACCTCAAAATTATTTCACATTGGTCCTTTGAGGATATATATCTTGGGTGGTATCTATTTGGGCTAAAAACATATCTGCCAGTTCAACCTCATCTGCAGTTGTGCTCTTTATAATAAAATAAATTTTATTATTTTCATCTTTGATAAACCGTGCTAAGGGATGTTTCGTGGTTGTTGAGGATGATAACTAAAAAACATGTCAAGGACCTTTGACTGAGGATGAGCAAAATAATCTTTCTTATCAGTCTCCTCATCTACACTACATGCATGTGGCTCAGGGACCTGCCCGGCTGCTGTTGTCTCCCTGAAGATCAATGTCTCTATCCCTGTCTCTTTCTTTTTCTCACTTCTCTCAGCATTAGGCCAATCTGTATTAAACCACAATCACATTTAAAAATGCGTTCAAATTAATCGCTGACATTTAATTAAAACAGATAATCGAAATAAGAAAAAACCCTGAACTGAATTTAAATGAAATGAAATAATTAAATCCATGTCCTTTTGAAAAAAGCATTTGCCAAATGTCAATGTATCTCTAGCTACAGTAGGCTACTACTGGCTAAAGTCAGGGTGCTGTTCATTGAGTCGCAAATTCATGTATGTTTGTCTTTTCGAAAACATATCTTTCAATTTAGCACATTTGGCCGTGTCATTCTCCAATGCATTTATTTTTTCAACCTGTCTTTTTTCCATCTATTTTATTCTTCCAGCATTATGTTCTCAATCTCATGAACTCCCGCCTAGGGTTAACGTTAATGGTCGGTAGCCAGAGTAGGCAGCGTTTCCACTCGAATACAGTCGATGCTACTGCATTTTTCTTTTTACTAGTGCACAAATTTGAGGTGCTTTATCATTGATGTTGTGTTTCCCCCCGTGCAAGAAATTAACTTTGAACATGAATGACATTCTGTTTCCTCCTTATCCTTTGGCTTTAATAAAATGTAGCCAAGTATTTGACCGCTTAGCACCAAGCAACAGAAGAGAAATGTAGCCAATGAGGGTGTCACATATTGGGTGAGCTGTGTTGTCACAGGGTGGTTAGGGTAAAGCACTCCTGTGTATAATGTTTATTAGAAGCACAGCTGTTTTGGGTTTAGCTAAGCACCGGCATAGGTTAGTTAATCAGTGGTTAGGTTCACAGGTGCTTGTTATTAATATAAAGTTACATAGGTTAGTTAATCCGTGGGCTATTTAAGGTCCCTGGTTAGGTTCACTGGTGCTTGTTATTAATATAATGTTACATAGGTTAGTTAATCAGTGGGCTATTTAAGGTCCCTGGTTAGGTTCACTGGTGCTGGTTATTAATATAATGTTACATAGGTTAGTTAATCAGTGGGCTATTTAAGGTCCCTGGTTAGGTTCACTGGTGCTTGTTATTAATATAATGTTACATAGGTTAGTTAATCAGTGGGCTATTTAAGGTCCCTGGTTAGGGTCACCGGTGCTTGTTATTAATATAATGTTACATAGGTTAGTTAATCAGTGGGCTATTTAAGGTCCCTGGTTAGGTTCACTGGTGCTTGTTAATAATATGATGTTACATAGGTTAGTTAATCAGTGGGCTATATAAGGTCCCTGGTTAGGTTCACTGGTGCTTGTTATTAATATAATGTTACATAGGTTAGTTAATCAGTGGTTAGGTTCACAGGTGCTTGTTATTAATATAATGTTACATAGGTTAGTTAATCCGTGGGCTATTTAAGGTCCCTGGTTAGGTTCACTGGTGCTTGTTAATAATATGATGTTACATAGGTTAGTTAATCAGTGGGCTATTTAAGGTCCCTGGTTAGGTTCACTGGTGCTTGTTATTAATATAATGTTACATAGGTTAGTTAATCAGTGGGCTATTTAAGGTCCCTGGTTAGGTTCACTGGTGCTTGTTATTAATATAATGTTACATAGGTTAGTTAATCAGTGGGCTATTTAAGGTCCCTGGTTAGGGTCACCGGTGCTTGTTATTAATATAATGTTACATAGGTTAGTTAATCAGTGGGCTATTTAAGGTCCCTAGTTAGGTTCACTGGTGCTTGTTAATAATATGATGTTACATAGGTTAGTTAATCAGTGGGCTATATAAGGTCCCTGGTTAGGTTCACTGGTGCTTGTTATTAATATAATGTTACATAGGTTAGTTAATCAGTGGGCTGTTTAAGGTCCCTGGTTAGGTTCACTGGTGCTTGTTAATAATATGATGTTACATAGGTTAGTTAATCAGTGGGCTATTTAAGGTCCCTGGTTAGGTTCACTGGTGTTTGGGATTGTTTATATGTTGTACATCTATGTAGGTAAGTACGGTTTTTATGTCTGGGTCTCAGGTTTTGTGTAATGTAGTAAGTCGCTGTGTTACGCAATATGTTTTCATTACTGTGTCTAGTTCCGTTTGTTGTTGAGTATTTGTTTTGTATTTTAATAAATACCAACAAATGTGATTATTCAGCTCTGCATCTCGCTCCCTCTGCACTTCCCCCAAAGGATTCGTGACAGAGGGCATGAGTCAAGTCAATTCAGTTTGTGAAACAAAGAAAAAGCAGGCAGCGGACAGAAGCGGACAGCGCAGACAACCCCAATTCTCCCGATGGCCACTCCGGGCCTGCCTGTGTTGGTTTTTCTTCTTCCTACAAGCAGTCAACATTAGCATGCAACAAGCTTGTCTTTATCAAGGGTACAAATATCGTTGGAGGTAACAGTGTATTTTGGACCATTGTAAAGCAGACATAAGACTGTCACACTATGCCTAGGTCCCATCCCCAGCCTGTCTGCCTGTCTGCTCACCTAATGGTCGGAACATCGTTAGGATGGCCGCATAGTGAGAGAGCTCCCGGTTGAACCAGCGAAATTAGAGAACCCCCCCATACAAGCCAAATTAATAATTTAATAAAAAACGTAGACAAGGGGGCAAGAGCTATAACACCACCTAGAGCAATAAAAACCGTCCGAAGACGGAGAGTGAGATATACGGTTTCGATACAACATCAGCAGCTAGCAAGTTTAAGCTAGCAAACAACGTGGAGAAATGGCTGATTTGGAGTTGATTCTGCGAGAACTAAGAGAATTTCGCCAAGAAAATAAAGAACAACTAGAGACAATAAAAGAAGAAATGGGCAAGGTTAACGCCCGACTGGACGAGGCAGAAGGGCGAATAGAGAAAACAGAGGAGAGGATCCAAAACACAGAGGAAGTCATCACGGCTATGCTTAAACTGCAAGCTAAGATGGAGGACAAGCTGCTGGATCTGGAAAGCCGCTCCAGACGCGATAACATGAGGATTTATGGGGTACCGGAGGAAGCCGAAAAGGAGTCAACAATGATGGTTTCGTTTGTGGAAAGTTTGTTACGTGAGGGACTCGAGTTGAATGATGACATGCCCGACCTGCAGATTGAACGAGCCCACCGGTCGATGTGACTGAAGCCGCCAGAGGGAGCGTCGCCACGCTCCATCATAATTAATTTTTTAAGTTTCAAAACGAAAGAGTCAATACTCGGCAGGGCATGGCAAAGGAAGGGGTTTACCTGGCAAGAATGCCACATAAATCTGGATCACGACTATCCACCTCTGATACTCCAAAAACGAAGAGAATATTCAGAGATCCGCAGAGTGCTGAAGGAAAAAAAGTTCATTTCCAGACACTCTTCCCGGCCAGGCTTCGCGTGAGGCATGACGACGGAGCCAAAACCTATGATACCATAGAGGAGGCATCAGAGAACCTGCGAAGAAGAGGCTACACTATAACCATCATCAGACCTCCGGAGGCGCTTATGGAGCAGGTGCAGCGGCTATCCTGGACAAGAGTGGACAGACGTACGAGGAAGGGCACAATCAGAGTCGGACAGGAATCAACCCAAGTAGCAATGATGGGTTGGCCCAACGTTGGCTGTAAGTTGGCATTGGTTGTATTAGTCGCGGTTGGAAATCAGCTTGTTTGCCATCATTGGCCCGACTAAGCTTAATTGTGCTGATTGGTTGGAACTTTAGACTGTCCACAACGCTATTCCCATGCAGCGATGAACAAAGTGTTGTATCACATGAAATTATAATACGTTTCCTGGCCTATACTATTTTGCTACAATGTACATTATTTTTGTTATAAATAAGATGTTAAAAAGTTAAACGTTTATTTGCCTCAAATATTGGTGTTGCTGTCACTTTAATATTCTCAGCTGGTATAACGCGTTGTCGCAAGAGCGATATGAAGTAAACGAATTACATATAGTTGCCTACATTTATAACTGCAGCGTTGTTGGTATGTTTTCATTCACTGTTTTTTAATAATTACATAGGTTTATAGTTTAATGTCAATGTTGTTTCGGGTTAAGTTTGTATTAGGAGTGTCCATAATCGCGAACGTAATTATATATGAATAAAGTTAAATTGTTGCTAGGTTTGTCATAGATGCTACACTCGTCTCGAGTCGTATACATTAAATAAATATTTGGCAAAACACCTATATAACTTAAAGTATTTCCAACTTTATTGATAATGACTTGCCAAACAGTGAAATGGTTATCAAGAATAAACCTTGAGCAGTCTAGTTTTGATCAAGATCAAGTCAAGCAAGCCTATACCGAGGTAAACTTAATTTTATATTCGCACAATCACATTCAACAGACATTCAACGGACATTCGACAGTTTGGAAAATTAATTATAAAATGTAATTATGTTATAGCATATAGGTACAGTATCTAACTGTACAATAAAGTTATTCTTAGTATTTTGGGAAAACATGTAATCGTTTGTTTCTTTTACAGATTAGAAGATGGTCACAGAAGCTATTAAACATGCATGTTCAATAATAAATACATTCAAAATAAATACATTTGACTTGGATTTCATTGTGTAATTTTGGGGATTTATATTAGCCAATGAATTGGTCCGGAAAAGGGCACCATGACAACAACGTTGGCAGTTTCTATTAGCCAACGTATAACCAACTATGAATTGGTCGGTAAAAGGGCAACATGACAACAACGTTGGCAGTTTCTATTAGCCAACGTATAACCAACTATGAATTGGTCGGTGGAAGGGCAACATGACAACGCTATGCCGACGTAACGCCAACATTGGGCCGCTAGACAAAACTCGATTGGCCCAACGATGTTTGCCAACGTCATGCCTACGGATCGTGTAACCAGGTTGAAATTGTATGTTTATTTGTACGGTTGAAATATCACCAAATCCTGATAAATATAGTTTTCTATATGTTTGAGATGTGTTCCATTGTGTATATGTATACCTGTACTGTCACTTTAAGAGAGCGCATGTTTGTGTCGTCATTTATGTGCTCCTCTCAGTTTGCGCCAGTCTAGCTGAGGGGAGGTAATGTATTATTTTGTGCATCAGTTTGTAACATTTATTTCAGTTTTTGGTTGATGAAAACCTTGTTTTATGTATGTATAATTGTTAGGGTTGAACATGCAGTAATGCGTCGATCAATTATAAACATTGCAACTAACTTTTTGCAAGTTTTAGAATTGATTGGTGTCCCGGTGCTAGATTACAGGGTTTCTGTATGTGTATCTGCCATCAGGAGCTGGAAGTCTGTGTGCCGTGTGGGAGAGACTGCATGTTACAGCTTTTTGTATTTTGTTTATTTGTACAGGTATGTGTATAATGTTCATTATAATTCACTTAATAATTTATTTAGTTCCTTTTCACATTTTTATTTAGGTTTTATCAGTTGTGTATATGTGGTCAGTTTGCGCCAGTCTAGCTGAGGGGAGGAGCTGGAAGTCTGTGTGCCGTGTGGGAGAGACTGCATGTAACAGCTTTTTGTATTTTGTTTATTTGTACAGACATCTTCTGTTCGATGATCATTAAAGGAGGAATCAGAAAATGTTCACAGTTTGGGTCTTTCCTTCACTGAACTAAAAAAGAACACAACGCAGAATTCACAAGGGTTAACGGACGTGCATTCAAGTTAATAGAGAACTGTTGATGAGAAAGTACGCCCGTTACAATGGTGCCGTGACCTTTCAAGGATTGGTCTGAAGATCGACATCAGCTCGTTCGCCGTGGGAAGCTGCATTCACTCGCCTTTTACGGTGGTCAGGTATTTCCTTGGACTGAAACCTGATGTATATTTTTTTGTCTCCTTCAATATAACAGCATTTAAGAGAGTGCTTTACTAATGTGCAATTGGCTGCTGGTTGATGTGATTATCTAGATTTTTTTTTTTTTTGGTGCTTTTCCGGTTTAGTCAAAATGTTATTTTATTGGCTATTCTTTTACTTTCATGCTTCTTTTCTGTGTACGGAGTGACTGAAATATGGCAGAGGGTTACACATATTTGGTCGAGGGTGAGGTTGACAATGCTGAGCGTGACGTTATTGAAGGCCAGGTTGGTGTGGGGAGGGGTTTGTTCTTTAGACCCCTAGAGCCCAGAACACCAGGACCTAGTGTCACAGCGTTACACACCCCACAGCTTACCTCTACACGTTATGTTGACCGTGCCATGCCAAGCAAAGTCGAGCAGAATCCAGATTTAGGCTCACTCATTACACAGTTAGCTGAGAAGCTAGGTGAGTCCATTACAGCTAAGCTACAATCTGACAGGTGCACACACAACACCAGTACTCCTGTACAGCCCTCAGAGATGACATTGCCTAATGTCAAGGTTGTCATGCAGTCAGATGTAAGAGAGCCTTCTATATTTAGAGGTGATAGCTCAGACAAATTCACAGTTCATGAGTGGGAAAAACTTATGACTCTGTATTTGAAGAAACGAGCTATTCCAGTGATTGAGCATTCACAAGAAGTCCTGGCAAAGCTTATGGGCAAAGCAGGGGATGTGGTGAGGATAAACCTGCGTAACAACACCTCTATTGACCATGCTGCAAATCCCCATGTGATTTTTGATATTCTGAAGCAACACTTCAGTGACCTGACTCACTCAAGCATGCCTTTAGCAGATTTTTACAATACATTGCCCCTGCCAGGTGAAGATGCCATGGAGTATTGGATACGGCTAAACAAAACAGTTGATGTAGCGGATGAGTATCTGAAAAGGCAGGGCCGAAGCATTGACGACCCGGGCCATGAAGTCAGTATGATGTTCAGCAAATACTGCCCAGACCAGTCTCTTGCAGGTGTTTTCAAGTTCAAGTCTGCGGAGAGATGGTCGGCATGTGAGATCCAAGAGAGACTTGATGAGCACATGCAGGGACAGAAAAGTCTGCAAGCTGCAACTGTTAGATCACTTAAGCCGAGCACAGTAGAGCACAAAGTCCATTCCCAGTGTCATGTGCCTATGGCTGATAATACACCAGCCCCAAACACCACTGTACCGTCGGTGCCATCTCCGGTGCCCATGACTAATGCGGTTGTTGACAATGTCTGCATGAGGAGTTTGGTGAACTTGTTAGACCGACTGGTTACACAGCAGACGCAAGTACCAGCTCACCCCAGAGTTCAAACCGCAGTGCCTAACTCTTCTCAAAAGGTGTGCAGGGTTTGTAGGGCTTCTGACCACTCCACATTGGCTCACTGTAGAAAAGAGGACAGGTGTTTAAAGTGCTTGTCGCCTGGCCACTGGAAGAGGGACTGCCCTGATCAGACCAACCAGCGCCGCTTTCAACCTGCCAACGGCGCTGGCAGACAGGATCGACAGTTAAACTAGAAAACCCACACCCTGGGAGGGGCGGTGTGGGTATTGTAGATGAATCCCTCTCTGATACACACGACCCAGCTCGCTTATATGAGGACTGCTGTGCCAAAGCACCTAAGGGGACCCGAATAGTCATTCAAGCCACGCAGAAGATCGAAGCATTCAGTGAGTTGTTTTATGCTACTGCCCTTGTCAATCACAGTGTGCAGCTTAAAGGCATGTTGGAGTCTGGCTCTATGGCATGTAGCATCAGCGAACACGCGATGGAGAAACTCAACTCTGCTGGTGTTTTACCAGAGAAGCAGCACCCTGAAGAAAACATCGTTTTGGTTGGTTGTGGTGGTCTGCATACTCGACCTGAAGGTTTTTATGACTTGGATATTCAGCTTTACGGCGCTCGCTGTGTCGTACCTACCTTGGTTGTGCCTGGTCAGCATGATGATCTCATATTGGGTTCAAATGTCATCAAACACGTGATTAGTGTTCTGAAGGGTGATAATGACTATTGGAGCATGGCTTCCAGACCAGAGCATCAGTCTGATCCCTATGTTGAACAGTTCTTGTCGATGTTCACAAATGTCGAGCGATGGAGAGGAAGTGAGGTTCCTGATAAAATAGGCACTGTCAAGCTCACCCAAGCAGTGACACTTCTACCCAGGCATGAACACTTGGTTTGGGGTAGACTCCCTGCTAGCGTGCCGATGTCACCTGGAAGCACCGTGGTCGTAGAGCCGACCAACTCCAAAGCCATGCCACGAGGTGTTCTAGTGGGCCGTCTTGTCACACCTCTCTGGGGTGATAGGTGGGTGCCAATGACCGTTGTTAACCCATCTGACAAAGCTGTCACACTGAAGAGAAATTGCAAATTGGCTGATGTGTTTCCATGCTTGGCAATCGAAGATCTAGCTGCCTCTCAGGATCTACATGTGGCTTCAGGAGAACAACCAGACGTAGACAACAAACAGCCTGGTATTGTGATACAGCAATCTCATACAGAGAAACAAGTACAGGACATACCGCAACAGCAACTGGACACACCGCCTAGTGCTTATTTAGCTGGTCAGTTGACTACAAGCCTGTCAGAGTTGGGCTTAGGTGATGTTGACATAGATGCATGTCAGGTCAGTAAAGACTGCAAATCTAGACACACACAGCTATTAATTGAGTATCGAGACATCTTCTCCAAGCACTCATTGGACTGTGGTGAGGTCAAGGGACACACACACCGCATTCATCTCACCGACAATCGTCCTTTTCGCTTGCCGTACAGGAGAGTCCCTCCTGCCCACTATCAGAAGCTGAGGCAGGTTCTCACGGATATGGAAGAAAAGGGGATTATCAGGAAGTCCTCAAGCGAGTATGCTTCACCACTGGTGATGGTGTGGAAGAAAGACGGTGGGTTGCGGATTTGCACTGATTTCAGGTGGTGCCCGAACCTTAAAGGACGCCCATCCCTTGCCGCACCAGTCAGACTGTCTGGCTTCTCTTGGTGGCAATTGCCTCTTTAGCACAATGGACCTCACTTCTGGCTTCTTCAACATCCCAATGCACGAGGACGACAAGAAGTACACAGCTTTCACAACCCCCATTGGACTGCATGAATATAATCGCATGCCACAGGGACTGTGTAACAGTCCAGCATCCTTCATGAGAATGATGATTGGGATTTTTGGGGACATGAACTTCACAAAACTGCTGTGTTATCTTGACGATCTTCTCGTCTTTGCATCGTCGGAGGATGAGGCCCTGTCTAGACTTTGCACAGTGTTTCAGAGGTTGCGGGAAAATAACTTGAAACTGGCTCCGAAGAAGTGCTATCTGCTTCGAGAACAAGTCGGATTCCTTGGACATGTCATTAATGGTGAGGGTGTGGCAGTTGACCCTGCCAAAGTGGAGGTTATCAACAAGATGACAGTACGAGACCTCATGGAGGACGAGTGCACGCCTTCTGTTAAGAAAATCAAATCTTTCCTTGGCATGATATTTTACTACCAGCATTTAATCCCAAGCTGTTCCTCAATTGCAAAGCCCTTGTGAACACTTACGGCTGGACAGAAGAGGCGGGGACGGTCAGCTAGAGATAAGAAGCCTCTAGGTGCCTATCGCAAGCTTACTTCTGCAGACTGGTTGGCGGAACGTGGGATTGCTTTTGACCGGTTGAAGACCATGCTGTTGGGATGTGTTGTGCTGGCTCATCCGGACTTTGACGAGCCATTTATTCTGTCAGTCGATGCTTCCTTGAACGGACTTGGAACAGTGCTCTCTCAAGTGCCACGAGGAGAGTCCAAGGCCAGACCAGTTGCTTTTGCAAGCAAGACCCTCAGTGAATCACAACAGAAGTATCCAGCTCACAGACTGGAGTTCATGGCTTTGAAGTGGAGTGTCTGTGAGAAGTTCAGCCACTGGCTAGAGGGCTGTAGCTTCACAGTTTGGACAGATAATAATCCACTAACTTACCTTCTAACAAAGCCAAAGCTTGACGCATGTGAAATCCGCTGGGTCTCTAAGCTTGCGTCTTATTCTTTTGATCTCAAACACCTGCCCGGGAAAAAGAATGTGGTGGCTGATGCCTTGAGCCGCGACCTCTTCGCGAAGCCCATTAGTCAGAGGCTGCTGAAAGAACAATATCCCACCCTGATTCAGGAAGCTAATGGGATAGAGGAGGATTCTGTGCGGGACGCTTTCAAGCTTAGCTGCCGGTCTCAAAGCTACAGATCAGGGGACCATCCAGCGTTCAAGGTGGCGTGTGAGTCAGCCGAGATTAGAGCTCTTTGTCAGGCACACTGTGACTGGATTGATGCAGCAGAATCTAGGGCACTCTATTTGGTCCAACATGTCCAACAGCTGTCGAGTGGTCAGGATGTCACGCCCGTGTTGTCTGCTCAGGAGCTGCAGCTGAGTCAAGAGCAAGACCCAACCATCTCTAAGGTGTTACCTTTCGTTGCAGCCAAGAAGAGACCATCTAGGCGGGAAAGGCATGGTGCTGATTCGAAGGTCATCAGATTGTTTAAGCAGTGGGACAAGTTGGAAGTCCATGACGGGATGTTGTATCGGGTGACAAGAGATCCCGTGTCCAAGCAGAAAAGATCTCAGTATGTGTTGCCTCTGAGTCTAAAGGAAAAGACATTGTTGGGTATACACGATCTGGCAGGTCATCAAGGTCAGGATCGTACACTCTCACTGGCAAGGCAGCGATTTTACTGGCCTGATATGGAGAGGGATGTGAGGGCACATGTCAGATGCTGTCAGAGGTGTGTCCTTGGGAAGTCGCCGGAACCTGCTGCTCGTGCGCCCCTAGAAAGCATCAAGAGCTCTGCCCCGATGGAGTTAGTGCGCATGGATTTCTGGTCGGCGGAAGACAGTAAGCAGCGTTCTGTGGATGTCCTAGTGGTCACCGACCATTTCACCAAACTTGCCCATGCATTCCCTTGTGTCAATCAGACGGCAAAGCAGGTCGCATAGAAGCTCTGGGACAATGTGTTTTGTGTTTACGGTTTCCCTGAAAGGATACATTCTGATCGGGGCACCAATTTCGAGAGCAACTTGATTGCAGAGCTCCTACGTCTAGCCGGTGTTGCCAAATCGCATACGACAGCTTACCACCCGATGGGCAACGGGGGAACAGAGCGATTTAATCGCACTTTGGGTAACATGTGGCGTATCAGGCGTCGCATTGAGCTAAGGGGATTCAGAGACCTGATCAATCTCTCTCTTCCTTGAACCTTGTATGTGAGGTGACTTCCAAGTTGACCCGTGGACTAGGTCTATTATTTTTCATTTGGTCCAGATTGTGTCAGTAGCAGACGTATCAGGTGTTTTTTACTGTCCAGAGACTCCACTGTATCAGGATGTTGGTGAATTTCAGGAGGGGTGAATGTAACCAGGTTGAAATTGTATGTTTATTTGTACGGTTGAAATATCACCAAATCCTGATAAATATAGTTTTCTATATGTTTGAGATGAGTTCCATTGTGTATATGTATACCTGTACTGTCACCTTTAATAGAGTGCATGTTTGTGTCGTCATTTAACGTTCTCCTCTCAGTTTGCGCCAGTCTAGCTGAGGGGAGGTAATGTATTATTTTGTGCATCAGTTTGTAACACTTATTTCAGTTTTGGTTGTTGAAAACCTTGTTTTATGTATGTATAAATGTTAGGGTTGAACATGCAGTAATGTGTCGATCAATTATAAACATTGCAACTAACTTTTTGCAAGTTTTATAATTGATTGGTGCCCACGTGCTAGATTACAGGGTTTCTGTATGTGTATCTGCCATCAGGAGCTGGAAGTCTGTGTGCCGTGTGGGAGAGACTGCATGTTACAGCTTTTTGTATTTTGTTTATTTGTACAGACATCTTCTGTTCGATGATCATTAAAGGAGGAATCAGAAAATGTTCACAGTTTGGGTCTTCCTTCACTGAACTAAACAAGAACACAACGCAGAATTCACAAGGGTGCATTCAAGTTAATAGAGAACTGTTGATGAGAAAGTACGCCCGTTACAATCGCATGACAGAAGCCCAACGTTGGGCCAACCCATCATTGCTACTTGGGAAGCTACAAGGAGAAGCTTCGAACCTTCAGGAGAGCATCACCGGCTCCCTCCGGGACCTAAATGATTTAATCCAAAGCTCGAGGACGGCGGAGAGATCCCTTGAACTATACGGTAATTAAAGGTGGAGTTTCATGGTAGGAATGACTGGTTCGTTCGGGGCTAATTTTAATTCTATTATCCCACTATGTGACTGTTGCAGCTAAGGGCCACTCCCTCCGGAATGAGGAGGGGGACTTTTCCCTTCGAACCACCTTGGGAGACTCAAAAGGGTCAGTTCTATAGACCCCTACATAGGGAGCCACGCAGACAAACTGAGTTCAGTTCTATGTTTATTAATATGTTAGTTGTTCATTCCCTGCCGGTTTTTGCAGGAAGGGGGAAGCGCACCAAGTTTCTGAACGAGATGAAAGGGGGAATCACATGGATGCAAAGCAGGTCTTTAAAAATAGCGTCATTTAATATAAACGGAGTACTCAATCCAGTGAAGAGAGGGAAAATCTTGTCAAAATTAAAGGATAAAATTCAGGTAGCATTTTTGCAAGAATCACATCTTAATGACTCAGGAGGAGAGGAGTGGCGACTCTGATATCCGGTGCTGTAAATTACGAACACATATCAGAGCATAAGGATGGCGAAGGCAGATTTGTTATGGTTACGGGCAAAATAGAAGGAATTGTGATGAGTTTCCTTAATGTGTATGCAACTCCAGGCAGTGACCGGTCCTTTTATAAACAAATAGTTGATCTAATGACAACAAAAAATCAGGGGATCTTAATATGTGGTGGAGATTTTAATATCCGATTAAATCTGAAAATTGACTCATCAAATGGGATATCTGGCACCAAAAACATTAGCAGAAGATTAAATACTTGGATGGGTGATGTGGGGATAGTGGACGTGTGGCGAGAGATAAACCCGACAAATCGAGATTATTCGCATTATTCATCCGTTCATAACGTGTATTCACGCATAGATTACTTTTTTATGTTTAAAGGTGATCTTTGTAGGGTGGATAATTGTGAAATAAAAGTTAACACAATCTCAGACCACGATTCCATTTATATGTCAATCCACCTGAATAATAAGAAAAAATCCACTCTCTGGAGACTGAACTCACACATTCTGAATAACCCAACTATTAAAGGTAAACTGAAAAACGAAATTCAGCTGTACTTAGAAAATAATGATAATGAAGAAGTGACCCCACCTATTCTCTGGGATGCACTAACAGCAGTGATTAGGGCAGAATAATAGCCATATCCTCATACGAGAAAAAAATTAAGGGAATTAAACTCAAACAATTGGAGGATAATTTGAAGAGACTACTGAAAGAACATGCAAAGTCTCTCAAAGATGACAGCAAACAAAAGATTAAAGAAATAAAAAAAGAAATAGAAGAAATAAACACTCAGGAAATTTAAAAAAAGCTCCTTTTCACAAAGCAACAATACTATGAGGTTGGTGGGAAATCACTGAAACTTCTATCATATAGGTTAAGGAAACAACAAGCTGACCGAACTATACACAAAATAAGAAACTCTGAAACAAATGAAATAGAAACTAGTCTAGAAACAATTCAGCAGTGCTTCCTAAAATTATTATAAAGCATTATATTCACAGCCACAGGGAAGCAACGACAATCAAATCGATGCCTTTATGGCCCAGATTAACCTCCCAAAAATCAATGAGGAACAAAATGGGAAGTTAATATCTAAAATAACAAAAGAAAAAATACAATCAGCAATCAAGAGAATGAAAGGGGGGAAGTGTCCAGGGACCGATGGATTTACTACAGAATGGTACAAAACAATGCAAGACCAGCTAGTCCCAACATTATTAAAAACGTTTAATTGGGTTTTAGAAAATCGAAATATCCCCCCCTCATGGAGGGAAGCAGTGATCTCGGTCATACCTAAGGAGGGGAAAGATAAATTGGACTGTGGGAATTATCGACCTGTAAGTCTTTTAAATAATGATTATAAATTATTCACCTCCATATTATCTAAAAGAATAGAACTGATTTTACCTGTATTAATACATAAGGACCAGACTGGCTTTGTTAGACAAAGACAGACCCAAGATAACATCAGGAAAACGCTGCACGTTATGAAACAAATCACACAACAAAAACTGGAGACACTGATATTAAGTTTAGATGCAGAGAAAGTTGGCTTTCATACGACTATAATTGATACATTTGCAGCTCTATACAATAAACCAACAGCTAAAAATAAAATTAACGGAGATCTAACCAATTCATTTATCCTAGAAAGAGGAACCAGACAAGGATGTTGTGCGTCGCCACTCCTATTGGCCCTATTTATAGAACCCATGAGTCAATTGATTAGGCAGAGGTCAGATATAAAGGGGGTAACCATGAAATCCGCGGAGCGAAAATTGGCCCTATTTGCGGACGATTTATTGATAAGTATAACACAACCTACTCAGACACTCCCAGAACTGATTAAATTACTAGAGGAATTTGGTTTCATTTCGGTTTATAAAATCAACAAAACGCAAATATTAAAATTTAATTATGACCCACCAGACTCGATTAAGACCAGGTATAATTGGAAATGGGACGCTGAATCTATTAAATATTTGGGGGTTGTATTACCCAGAGACTTCTCAAGATTATACAACACCAATTACAGCCCATTAAACTCAAAGATAAAATCTGATATAAATAGATGGAATGTTATTCCTTTTTTGAGTTTAAGCTCTCGGATAGAGTCAATCAGGATGAATATCCTTCCACGGATGTTATACCATTTTCAATGTCTGCCGGTCAAAATACCATCTAAGCAATTCATAGAGTGGGACAGATTAATAGCAAGGTATTTGTGGCAAGGGAAAAGGGCCAGAATCAAATTTAAGACACTGCAACTAAGAAAAGAGAAGGGTGGAATGAGCCTTCCTTGCTTACAGGATTACTACCATGCAGCCCAATTGAGAGCATTAGTCTGCCTGTGCTCACCAACATATACGGCAACGTGGAAAGAAATAGAAAGTACGACGTTAAACGGAATTCCAATAACAGCCCTACTGAGTGACAACAAATTACTAAAGGAGCAGGCCATCCCAGAGGATTCTATAACAGACAGCTTCCTGAAGTCCTGGCAGGCAATAATTAAAATTTGCAGATTAGGAGAAGCATCTAAAATTATGAGATGTTGTGCCTACGACTCAGACTTTGCACCAAATAGAGTCCATGGTAGATTTAAGATATGGATCTCAAAAGGTTTAACTACATATCATTCATTTATTCACAAAGGAGCATTCCAGAGTTTTGAAACCCTACAGAAAGAGTACAAACTGGTAAAAGAAGATTTTTTTAGATACCTGCAAGTGAGACATCACTTTAACGAAAATCCTAAAGGGGTGTTAGGAACAAGTGAATCAGGGTTCCTGGAAGCATTTTTATCATTAACTAAACCCAGGCCAAGCAACAAAATTATCTCCAAATTATATAATGCTATACAGTTATCTAAACAAGAAAATACAGAATGAACATAAGGAGGAAATGGGAAAGTGAAATAAAAAGGGTAATTACACTGGAGAGCTGGGGAAAAATATGCCAGTTACAATGGTTATGAACCGGGTCAAACACATGGCGGGTGTTTTGCTGGAAAAACATTGCAAGATTCTTTATCACACCCGTTCAGAAACGATACCAAGGCAGTGGAGATGCCTGCTGGAGGCTTTGTGGATCTAATGGAGCTAATCACTGCTATATTTTTTGGGACTGCCATAAAATAAGACCTTACTGGGAAGAGATTCACAAACATATTAACAACGTATTTAATGTAAATATTCATTTAAATGTGAAACTGTATTTGGGCAATGTAGGGTTTGAAACATAGGACAGTGACGATAAAAACTGCTGGCAATACTATTGGCAGCCAGTAAGAAATCTGTTACAAGGAAACGGTTGAACGTGAATCCACCCACCATTGAAGAGTGGATTAAAATCGTTTATGAGATTTATGCTATGGAAAAAATATCCTTTTCCCTCAGGGTTGAAAGTATAGGGCATTCGTTTCCCTGACTACCTGAGTATATCGGTTTCTGGCTTCTTTAAAAATGTGCATATCACCAGGCTTGTTTGAGGCTAGTGCAGTATGCCACAGTATGTTTTTGCGCTGTTTGAGAGACATCAGTTCTGTGGTGAACCAAGGACTGTATCTATCCTTTGTTCGGAACTTTTTAAATAGGGCATGCTTATTTAGGACAGAGAGAAACTCACTTTTGAGGAACAGCCAAGCGTCCTTGACTGACTGGATAAGATTAAAGTTCACCCAAGATACAGAGTTCAGGTTGTTTAGAAAGGCCTGTTCGCAGAAGTGTTTTAGACAACGTCTGACGGAGATAAAGGGTGGTTGTTTGACCGTGGCCCCATTACAGACACAGGCAATAAGGCAGTAATCGCTTAGATCCTGGTTGAAAACAGCGAAGGTATATTTAAAGGGTAAATATGTCAGACCAACCTCTATGACGGTGCCTATAGAACTGATTTGAGGTTGAACCTGGTAGGGTCATTTATAATTTTTGTGAGGTTGAGGGCATCTCGCTTAAAGAGTAAAGTGACTGGGGGGGTTAAATTAACTGGTTTCACGGCCAAGGATTAGCACTACATCTCCTGAGGAGCAGGAAAGGGTGTGACACATGGCTTTAAGAACTGGTCGTTTGGAGCGGCGAGTAGAGTTATATAAATGAATGGTCGTATGGTCGTAGTAAACTAAATGCCGGGCCTTATGGGCAGCCAGGGATATAGCAGAATGGGTGTTCAACGGAGGTAGTATGAGGTAATAATGAAGTAGGTTGCATCTCTGGACAGATAAGATATTCCAGAGGTTCTATTCACATGGCAGTAACATTCATGTGAATTAAAATGATAATATCTGTCTTAATAACAAATATTGGAAGCAAATGTCTTGTTTCATCAGCATACATGTTGAAGAAATGTTATTAAAGTAACCCACATGGTCCAAGTTCTTTGATTTGCTTAGCTCATCTTGAAGTAATCCCTAATGATCATAGATATTCTGAGGAGAAAATTCAGTTTTTAATGCTGAAATATTATCTAGGTCATTGAGATCTAGATTAGGTCTAATCTTGACTTCATAATCAATCGTTCAATCGTCATCTTTATCCGTCTCCATCGCCTGTTCTGCCACTAACTTATTCACTGGTTCCCTACATTCATCAATACATACCGGAATAAATAGTGCAGTTTAGTAACTGTAAAAGGTATTAAACTGAATCTTGGGAACAGACTGGGGAAAAAACTGTCACTAAGCCATAGTTTCTGTATGAACGGGTGTCAGGTATTCCACTCAATGTATCCCTTGACCTTTTTGTCATAACTTTGAAAGCAGTTCGACGCTCAATATTCATGAACCAATGTCACCAAACCCAGGAAGCTCTCACAGTATGATTAAAAGGCACACAAACCAGCCTGGGATGACACAAAAACAGACGATTATAAAGATAAAACAACTAGTGATATATTGGAAGAATATTGGAAGAATAATGAGAATGCATCAGTCTTCATTAAACAATTTTCTTCAAATGTATTTTGAATAAATAGAATTTAAGAAAAAGTTAAGACTGTATTTACAGTAGAAGGGGAATGTGTGTAATTTTATTTACAGAATGGTCTTTATTGGCAACAAGAAATGTCTTCGACAAAGACAGATGAGTTGGACCTGATCGCCTGCACTGTATGTCAGAAGTGAAACACTGACACCTAGTGATGACAGAGTAATCTTACAGAGACTATACTGATTGTGAATGCACTAAGTTGAATTCACTAACTACGGACTTTAAAGTTCTTTTGTACTCAACACGAAAAGTAACAAATAAAAGTCTTGAATCCAAAGTTCTTCTTTTAACCGTTTAATTATGAATTTTCGAAAACATAATATAAAAACTTAGGATAATTACTTTTCTAAAAATTATGTTATACAATTCTGTGTAGGTCAAAAGACTGTGTTGCTCCAAAATCCAGTAGCTTCTGCCTGATTCGCGGGTTCCTGTTTTCCTTCATACTCAGTCTAACAACCAATCAAATTATATTTTACTAGATAACTGGTCACCTGATTATATTATAATTTCTAAATTATAATTGCAGCACAGAATTTCTCAAGTTTTAATATTTCCATAGAAATGGCTTCAACATATCCCGGTCCCTAATTGACTAGGCCTTAACATATCAATTATCAACTTAAATTGAAGACATTTACATTCCAACATTTAGCTTAATTCCTTTTAGCAAGAATCTTTTTCTCTTCACAGGGAATTATTTAAAAGCAAACATTAAATGTTAAGTAATAACAATTAAATA